>PVKB01000620.1:194322-652068 GCA_004027205.1 Ctenodactylus gundi
CCCCCCCCCCCCCCCCCCCCGTGTAAATGGGTGACCTTATACCCCTACACCCCTTCCTCCCTCTTCTCCGTGATTAGAGTCAGGTCTTTTTTCTTAACCACAGATGTTGCAAAGACATTCAGAGGAGGACAAGTGGCAGTTTTGGAAAAGCTCACTTCCCTAGTGAATTCTGGAGGGATAGCATCTGAGACCTTCAGCCCAGGGAATAATCATGGACCCTTTTCTCTCTGTGACACAGTCTGGCTTGTGGCAGAACAAGTCTCTAGGCCAGGCTGAGCCAAGTCAGTCCTGTAACTTAAGAGTCGCAGACTGAAGGAATAGCTCAGCAATTACAAGTGCTTCCCTGGCAAGCTCACGGCCCCGAGTTTGATTCCCCAGCACCATATAAACTGGTTGTGGTGGCACAGGCCTATAATCCCAGCACTTAGGAGCTAAGGCAGGAGGACTGCCATGTGTTTGAGGCCAGCCTGGGCTCCATAGTGATTTCAGAACCAGCCTGGGTTATAGAGTGAGACCTTGTCTCAAAAAAAAAAAAAAAAGAAGGATCTAAATTCCAGCCTCAAATCATGTAGTGGGGAAGGGAGCTGGAAAAAACTCTTCCGACTTCTACTTCCACAGAACACTGTCCAGCAACTGGCCTGCAGAAACCTGCCATTTAATGTCACCTGCACAGCCTTTGTGGCGAGCCCTTATTCCCCACACCCACCCATGAGTCTGTGGTCTCTGCCCTTCTCCACATGCTCTCCACCAGAAGTTCCAGGCTACAGCTGAGTCCACTAGCTGGGTCAGGTAAGTAGCGACTGGGCTATCTTCTTAAAATACCACCTCCTTGCCAGGCCCAGGAGCACAGGCCTGGAATCCCATTGTCCCCGACCCACCCAGGAAGTGGGTCCCACTCGCCAGCCCACCTTGCCCCCGTACAACAGGTTTCGCACGTGGTTCCAAAGGGCAGTGCCCCGAGCACGCAGATGCTTTTTGGCTGGGGCTATCTGTCTCTGGCCTGTCCGGCTGGGGTGGAAGTACCGAAGGAAGCCCTGAATCACGGCGGGAGCGGACGTCTCTCGCATCCTCGGTCCTGCTGCTCTGATGGGCCTCTGAGGCTGGTCAGGAGCACAATAGCCAGCTCCTGGCCTTCGCAGCCTTTTGACCAGATATCCACGGAAGCTCCACCCCTAGTCTGGCTGGCCAAGGTCAAAGTTTTCCATCACCCTTGTCTTCTACTTTTTTGTCTATGACTGGGAAATACCCACCCCCTCCTGCCGGCAGCCACTGGTTACGGGAATTCCAACATCTCCCATTCTCCTCTCAAGCCCAGAAAAGCGGAGCTTCCTTCTCAAGTGGCTGGTTTCCTGTGGTCTGAATTTGGAGACACTGAGCAACACATGTGTGATGGGTGAATCCATTGTGGGTGGGTGCACTCTGGAGATTATCCCAGGACCCGCACCCTCTTTGCTGGTAACCCCAACAAAGGACCTAAGGCAAAGAACTCCTATGTAACCCCTATCCCATACCCCGCTGGATCAATGACATGTAGGACTCCAGCCACTGTCCACTCCTGGACACTGATATCCACTACCCACCCCCACCTGGTTCTAATGCTGCCAGGCTGACTCTTATCCAGGCCCCTATCTACGGCTTAGCAAGGAGTCTCTGGGCATTTAGCTCTTTCCCACCCCCCACCCCCCATTTTATTGATATGTACAAGTGCAGGATTTAAGGTTTATAATGGAGTTGAGCATTTTGTGCACATACTTTCCTTGTCAAAGTGACAAGGGCTTTCCCGCTCTCCTTTTGTCCCTCCTCCTACCTTCCCTTCCCTCCCTTCACCCCCCCACCCCCATCTTTCCCTTTGTCTTTTGTTTAAAGTTCCATGAGATGGTTGTGGTCTGGGTCTCTCATATGAGAGAGACCATCGGATGTTTCACCTTCTGCTTCTGACTCACTTCACTAAGCATGATGTTCTCAAGTTTCTTCCATTTGCCTGTGAAAACCTCCACGCTGTTGGACCTTACAGATGCATAGTGTTCCATTGTGTATAAGTACCACAGTTTGTGTATCCACTGGTCTGTTGATGGGTATTTTGGTGACTTCCATGCTATTGTTAGTTGTGCTGCTAGGACATTTAGCTCTTGTGGCAGTCCCGAGTCAGTGGATCCAGCAAGAAAGACTGTCATGAAGCTGGTTCTGCTCCAAAGAACGGTGTGGACTTAAGTGGAATAAAAGCTGCACAAAGCAGGGCGCCATGAAGGGTCTGGGCCTTGGTACAGTCCAACCCCAAGCGGCACTCAAGGGCGGCATTCTCTCCTGTACAGTTATTTAAAGTACCAGTGAGGTAAGTGATTGTGATTTTGTGTGTGTATCCGTATGTGCTGGAGACTGAACCCAGGGAGTGATCATCATTGTGCTATACTCCCAGCCCATGCCTGTACTCTCGGCTACTATGGAGGCTGAGGTGGGAGGATCAAAATTTGAGGCCAGCCTAGGCTTTTATCTATCTACCCAACTAATATTTTCTATCTACCGACCTACCTATATTTGAGGCAGGCACTTGTTCCATAGTCCAGGCTGCTCCTAAATTCACTGTGTAGCCCAGGCTGGCCTCGAAGTCACAGCAATCCTTCTGCTTCAGCCTCCCCAGTGTTGGGATTACAGGTATGCACCACCATACCCAATTTATGTGGTGCTAGGCGATCAAATTCTGGGCCTTGCACTTGCTACGTAAGCGCTAACTGCTAAGCTACACCCTCCACCACCCCACCCTCGTGCCCCCCAGTTCAGCCCAGGCAAATTTAGCAAGTCTGTCTCAACACAAAACAGTAAACATGGGCTGGAGGCATAAATGCCAGATGTAGTTCAGAGCCTTCCTTGGGGTTACAGTCTCCAGGAGGAATGGGCCTACCGCTGCACAGGGACTAGGCAGGTGGAGACCTATCTGCTCACACTCTGTGATCTCAGGACAGGCTGACCATTGCTTGTCTCCCCTGGGACAGGACAGGGCTCTTGCTTTAACCTCTGAGCCATTCCTCCAGCTAAGGTGAAGGCTTTTTGAAGAACAATTTCTTTTTTTTTTTTTTATTTTTTGAGACAGGGTCTTGGCTCTGTAGTCCAAGTTATTCCTATACTAACTATGTAGACCAAACTGGCCTGGAATTCATGACTATCCTCCTGCTTCAGCCTCCCAACTGCTGGGATTACAGGTGTGTACTACCACACTTGGCTTACGTGGTGCTGGGGAATCAAACTCAGGGCTTTGCACTTGCTAACAAGCACTCTATTCCTGTGCTGTTCCTCCAGCCCCTGAAAGAACAATTGTGATCTAGTGAATCTAGTAGACTGCTGCCCAGAGGCCTGCCTAGACAACTACCCAGCGTGTCCATCCCAGGGAGGCAACAGGGGTGAAGGGGTCAGATACGGAAGGCCTAAGTCCAGCTGGGGTGGGCACTGGGCATCACTGACCACTGTCCATCATGCATGTGCTGAGGACCAAGCACTGTCCTGCTTTCTCTGTAGTCGAAATGGACAGGTGACCCACCACCATGAATAGATAACCACAGGCATGATCTCGTCCACCTTTGCCCTGGGGGATGGTATGACTCAATTGTCCAAAGAAGGGAATGCTGAGTCCCCCCTCACTTGCCTCCATGTAAACAATTTCCTCCTCATAGATCTTCACGTTCATTGTCACAGACCCAGGTGGTACTGTAGGGGATCCCCAGCTGCTCCTGTCTGAGCTCCAAGAATTTGCACTATAATCTATCCCCAGGGATCCTCATAGTCACCTTGCTGCCCAGGAGAGAAATCCTATCTCCTGCTGTGGATTCCCAGTATTACTCCTATTACCATGATCTGTTCTCTCAGGCCTCAGTGCAGCTCTAACTCTTTGATCATAACCAGAGTCCAGCATCACTTAAAATGATAAAGGAGCTTTAGTCAGGCTGGTGGTACATGTTTGTAATCTCAGCACCTGCGAGGCTGCTGTGAGTTCAAGGCCACCCTGGGCTACGGAGTAAATCCTGTACCCTTACTCTAATATATATATATATATATATTAGAGCTGAGATGTACTTCAGAATGCAGCCTGTATGTTCTCAGAACATGCAAGGTCCCTAACACCAAAAGGAAAAAAAAGAGGACCACTATCCCTATCCCCGTGAATGCCTATATAATAAGGATGGACTGTGACCCAGTGTTGGTGAGGGTACAGAGAAACGAGAATCCTCATACAAAACCCCTGGGAAGAAGATGGTGCAGCCACTCTGGAAAAAGCACAATTATTTCTCCCAAAGTCCAACTGACCCAGAAATCCAACTAGCATCCACCCAAGGAGAAGGGAATTATGGAGATTCGTACCAAGCACATGTTCATGACTGCATCAACCACAGTAGTCCCAATTTAAAAGTAGTCCAAGTGTCCTTCAACTAGAGAATGGAGAAACTGAAATGTGGAGCATGAATGTGGTAGATAATTATGCTATGATTCGAATGACCCTCAGAAACATCGTTCTAAATGGAAGAAACCAGTCACACAAGACCACTTCTACTATGATTCCATTTATGTGAAATGTGCAAAATGAGCCAATCTCTAGAAAGAAAAGCAGATGACCCTGGTGCCTACACTGGAGTTTGAGTTGTGAGCCCAGGGAGACCCAGAGGGTCAGGAGAAATGGCACAACTGGGAAAAGCAGAAGAAGGTGAACTTCTACAAAGGTGCTTCCAAGGAGAAAGAACAGCACTATAGGAATTGATCCACCCAGAAAATGTGTGAACAGAAAATGGGAAAAGACTGAAGGAAAAAATTCTTTTAAAATTTTTTTCCTTTTTGAAATTCTTGTACTAGTATGCATTCGCAATACATAATAGTAATCAGCTGGAGAAACTGGTGCACTCACATATCACATCTGGATCATTTTCACTTCCCTTCCCTAATCCCACTCTCTCACCTCCCCATCCCAACGGGGAAAGTTTGCAGTCGCTGGTTAGGAGATTCCTCCTAACTTAGTGAGAACAGGAAACCTGGGGAAGGCTGTTTTGATGACAGCCAGAAGGAAGGCCTCCAGATTGCTCCAGGAAGATACAAGCCTGATTTTCATAACTTAAGATAATCACATCAGGGGCTGCTAAATTTAGCAGTTGAGACACAACTCCATAATTGAGACCTCACAAATATCAACTGTAAGATCCATGAAAAATAACCTCCCCCTCCCCAAGCTAGGCCCTGGTTTTTCCCTGGGTATACATGGCTGAGAGGAAAAATAAATAAGGACTGGAGGAATGGCTCAGCAGTTTAAAACGCTTGCCTAGCAAGCCCTAAGTCAAGTGCTAAGTACCAGAGGTCAGTTCCCCAGCACCACATAAGCTGGGTGTAGTGGCGCATGCTTGTAATCCCAGATTCATGATGCTGAGGCAGGATTGCCATTGGGTCCAAGCCCAGCCTGGGCTCCAACAGTGAGTTCAAGACTAGACTAGGTCACAAACTGAGACCCTGTCTCAAAAAGAATAATAAAAATATGTTCTATTCTATACATGGGACAGCTCCAAAACAGCCACCTGAGTGGATCATTTAACTGTGCTTGTTAATCCAGTCCCTCGACTAACCAAGCAGCTGATTTTATGCTGGCCGCCAACACACCCCCGTTCTCTCTCCACAAAGTCTTTCTTCTTACTAAGGAAGAAATCCCTAACATTTGCGCAGCTGCAAGTGCCTTGGGATTTGCTGACTCTATGCTGATCCTGGTCTAGAATCTATTGGACAATCCACTCCTGCCCTGGCTACTCTTAGCTATGTGCCTCCCCACAAATCCTGTACCCTTGCTCCTCTTAGTGTCCCCTCTTCCATGAAGCACTCTGCCTGGACTTTATCCTGCAAACCAGTGCCACCTGAACATGAGTCGCCCCTGGGATGGGGCTGTCCCTGGTTCCTGGCACATCACAGTATCTTTCCTTCTTTTCTTTCAAGCCTTTCTGTTTTGAGCCATAAAGCCTGGGGCAGATGTCTTCTTGCTCTTGGGGTCCCTGGGGCTAAGTACGCAGGAGGTCCTTCACCATGAGGGCAGCAGAGCGGGCTCTTGGTATCTCGAGAGTGGCCTAGGACAGACAGCCTTGCTTGCTTAGACACTGGCTGTGCTCAAGAGTAGCTTGGGATGGAGCCTGGCTGAACCTTTCGTACTAGCTTGCCGGTGAGGGCTTAGATCTTTGTTGTCAACAATTCTTCCCTAAAGGGCAGCACTGCCCCAATGGCTGCGTCCCATCTGCACGCAATGTCTGTCTGGCTTATGGCTCAGAACAAACCAGTCATCCACCCTAGGTTCAGGAAGTGGGGGATGAGGGCCCTACACCTTGCAAGAAGGGGTATGAAGACCGACAGTTCAGCGAGCACTGTCATCTGAAGAGCAGCAGGAAAAAGTTGACTTGGGCCATGGCTTCTCAGCCCAGAACTCTCATCAGCACCATTCTGGTAAACAAAAAAAAAAAAAAAATCATCCAAGTCAGGACACGAGCCCATAAGACAGATGTATGAACAGCTTCTGTGGGGACGGTTTCCATCCTGGCTTCTCCATCCTGGACTGCCGTTCGGGCCACATCTGGACCTGTTTTTGCTCTTTGTTGGCTACACCAGGGTGACAGCCTAGTCTCAGAGGAAATTGTAGCACTCAACTTCTGAGACACCAGTGTGTAAAGGAGGGTGTCGGGCAGGGAGCTGTAGGTTGCAACATCCCCACCAATTTCTATCAGTATGATGTACACAGCCAAGCACCCTTCCACACGGCATGGCATAGAAGGTGCCTGATGTCACTGGAAAGCCTGGACTCAGGAAAGCTGGGCCCCAGTGAGTCATGAATGACTCCCTCAGGTGTACTCTACACAGAAAACAGCATTCACAGGGAGAAAGAGACTGAGGTCACTGGCAATACCGCCCCTCCTCCAACTTCCTTTCTCCAAATCCCACAAACAAGCTCTCACTGCCAAGGAGCCTGGGTCTCCAGGAACCAGGCCAGCTACTGGTTACGCAGCATGAATCATAAAGGGGCTTCACCCAGTGCTCAGATTCCTTCCTGTTTAATGAGGGTGCAGGGGGCCCATTCCCAATCATCTCTTTTTTGGCACTTTTTTTTTTTGAGGCAGGGTCTCACTCGTTAGCCCAGGCTGGTCCTGAACTCACTTTGTAGCCCAGGCTGGCCTTGAATGCACAGCAGTCCTCCTGCCTCAGCCTCCTGAGTGCTGGGATTACAGGTGTGTGCCATCACACCTGATCGTGCTGGTCTCCATACAGCCAGTATCCTGTTAAGTCAGTTTAGCCAGAATCCCCCTAACCTCTGATGTGTCCCCACAGTCATTTTCTACCTGGTGAACCCACAGCTGTAAATGTTCAATCTTCCCTAAATTCAAAGCTGAACATAATCTCTCTCCTATACTTAAAATCCCACCAACATAATCCTATGGCCTTCTCAGCAGTCCTGAGTTAAGTTCAGCCTTCTAGTTGTAGTAGTGTCACAAATAACTTCCTAATAGCCCAAGCCCCCTCCCCCTGAATCAGTCACCTATGTGAGTCCTAGCAACGCACGACAGCTGGTGCCTACAGGAAAGAACAGCAAAGCAGAAGCCACCAAACTCATCTAAGAGCACGGATACTGGGCAAACACAGCCTCCTCTAGTACCCACTCACCCTGACATTCAACCCATTTCCTTACCTTTCACCACCTCACTGGCCCCCATGATGTCTGATCACCTGGCTAGCCTTCAGTAAACCTCCTGGGAGTCAATTAATCTAGAAAGGCCCTTACACATGATGCTTCCTCTTAGTCACTTTCAACCCACAGACCCCTATGCTAGTTCTTGGCTATACATTTCCACTTGTCCATGTTATCCTGGGAGTTGAACTTGGTGATTCTGTTTTGTTTTTTATGATACTGAGGATCCCACCCAGGTCGTTCTCAGTGAAGTACATCCCCAGCTCATTTTTCAGTTTTAATATTGAGACAATGTCTCATTAAGTCCCTAAGTCATGCAGGCTGGGCTTGAACTTGAGATCCTCCTGCCTCAGCCTTCCATTCTTGCTGCCAGGGCTGTCTCGAACCTAGTTTTCTATAAGGGTCTCTCTTGCTCTATTTCTTCTCTTTTTCTTTTCTTCTTTCTTATATCTGGTCTCACTACGTAGCCCAGGGTCGCCCTGAACGTCCTCTTGCCTCAGTATATTAAGTGCTGGGATTACAAGCATGCACCACCAGCCTGGCTCTTCTCTTGCCCAATTTCAACAGTCCTGAATATGACTCTTTTATTGATTTCATCACTGACCAGCTGTGTGTCCCCCACTCCCAACCCCATCCAGTACTGGGGAGTAAACCCACGGCCTTCACATGAACCTACATCCCTAGGCCTTTTTTATTTTATTTTGAGACAGGGTCTTGCTCTGTGGCACAGGCTGGTCCTGAACTCACTATGGAGCCCAGGCTGGCCTTGGACTCACAGCAATCCTCCTGCCTCACATTCCTGAATACTGGGATTACAGATGTGCACGACCATGCCTACCTTACGTGGTGCTGGGGAATCGAACTCGGGTACTCAGTGCTTGACTTAATGCTTGTCAGGCAAGGGTTGTGACTGCTGAGCCATTCCTCCAGCCCCACTAGGCCTTATCTGAATTTTGAGAGAGGGTCTTGCTTAATTGCTAAGTTGCCCAGACTGGGCTCAAGCTTGGTATCTTCTTGCCTTAGCCTCTCACAGTATTGGGATCACAACCGCATGCCACAAGGCCAGGATCAGCTGTCACCTTCACCCTGAACTGGGGCAGAGAACTCAGAATGTCTCAAAAGAAAGACACATATGGCGTATAAAGAAGCATTTTGTTTATGCATGGTTACGTCATGGCAAGGAGTGGACTTGTATGGTAAAGGAAGAAGATAATTATAAGTTCTGTTTTCTTTTCCACGGAGACACCCGGTTATTCAGTGGCAGTACTCAAAGGCTCCAGGTCAAGTACAGTCACTTCCCTGGCTCCAGTACCAGAGGATTAAATGCTTCAAGTCAAAGAGTGCTGGACTCTGTCTCTGGACTCTGACTGACTCTTTGCCTTATCTGATGAGCTGACCAAAGGAGTCAGGCACCTAGCCTGGGAGCAGGTGGCAGGGCCTGAGGCATGGGTGAGGGATGGATGGGAGGCGGCTTTGCCAGCAGATGCAAAACAAGGGGTGACAGACAGGAAGGGGGAGCAATGAGAGTGTGGGCCAGGTATCAACTCAGCTCTGTCCACCTTTCTCATTACCTGGGGACCCTGAACAGAATAGGCAGTGTCTTGAGTGCCCATGACCTTTCTCAAAGATCTGTGGCCAGGATCAAATGAGAAAGCACATGTACTATGGTTTGGATATAGACTGAGCACCAGACTGGCCCTCAGTGTGTCAGTGATAAAAAGTGGGACCTGGTGAGGAGGATTTGGGGGTGTGCGTGTGTGTGGGCCTCCACAGTGGTCTACCTCCCCAGACCATTTTTTAATTTTTGACTTTGAGACAGGGTCTCTCTCCTACGTTGCCCCAGACTGGGCTCAGACTTGTGACCCTGCCTCTGCCTCCCTGAGTACTGGGATTACAAGGCCTGAGCCATCAGACCCAGTACGCTCGCTGGCTTACCATTTTGAGATGGGATCTGTTCTCACAGGTGCTCATACCACAACACAACCCAACGAAGAGCACCCTCCCCAGAGACTGAACCAATATTCCCACTCCACCTTAGACTTTCAGCCCCCAAAACTGAGCTACATAACCTTTTTCTATTCCCTAGCAGCCTGCTTCGGTATTTCACTATGGTTACAAAGAACAGACCCACGTGACATGCACCAAAGAGCCTGTACCATGGCCATTCCTCCAACTACAACTGTCACTTGGTAGTTATGGTAATGACTTGGTTCTTGAAGGGGAGCAACACCAGAAGTTCAAAGAATGGCAAAGTAGGATTTGGGTTCCAATCAGGGCAGTATGGTCAGTCAATGTGGCTGACTACATCAGGAGATTCTACACAGAGGCCAACAGGGTGAATGTGACCTATGTGGTGGGACAAGGACAGGGCAATCAAAGGAACAGTATGTATGTATGTATGTATGTATGTATGTATGTATGTATGTATTTAGGCAGGGTCTCACTCTATAGCCCAGGCTAGCCTTAGACGTATGGCAATCCTTCCTCAACCTGCCAAGTGCTGGGATTATAGGCATGCACCACCACATCCAGCTTATGTGGTACTGGGGAACTGAACTTGGGGCCTTGCACTTGCTGGGCAAGCACTTTAACTGCTGTGCCATTCCTCCAGCCCCAGTTCTGCTTTTAGACCTGGTCTCAGATATAGAGAATCCCAGAGACCCTGAGTTCCCTAACAGACTTCTATGATGAAAACCAGGTACCAGCCTACATACTCTCAGACCTTGGCCAGCCACGGGGTGGAGGTGGGTGGGTATGGAGCCTCAGAAAGGGCTTGCTCATCACAATGAGGGAAATGTGGGCCCTCATCAGAAAGCCACAAAAATTACTCAGGGAAGAGTCATCTTCTCTTTTTGTCATTCCTGGCACTGAAATGTTTACCAGACTACTTCCTGGCCTTGTGAAAGGGAGGTGGGGTTTCTTGGTGAATCCTGTATTTCCAGTGGCATGTGGAATGCCAAATATTCTCCCCCTAGCGGCCTCATGCATGGAAGATAAAAACAGTGGGGACCTGACTAGCCTCCAGGGCAGGATGGGATGAAGCTGGATGAGTAGCAGTAAGGAAGGTAGACACACAGACCTTTCCACAGAACCACAAGAACCACATGGCAGGTGGTACCAGCTCCTATCTGCTAAGAAATATGAAGCACTGATGGTGGTTTGCAGGGCTGGACAAAACTGAAGGTCTGAAGGACCAGAAGGTTCTCCCTGAGAACCAGGGGACCCTGCAGCCATCCTGTATGGACAAGTTCTCACAGTCCACCTGGGGCTTCTCTCCCAACCCTGGGGACCTGTACAGATCCTGTGCAAGGCAAATCGGATCTACATCCCAGAGCATGGACCCAGGGAAGTCGACCCTCAAATTCATACTTTTCTGAGAACAGATGGCCCCGCAACTAACAATTTCAGCCCACAGTACCATCTAATCTTGTCTTGCCTTTGGGCTCCCCTAAGGCCACAGAGGAGCTGATACCCTAACTAAAAAAACAAGTTTAACAGAACTCCTGTTGGACACAAGACAGGACATGACAGACATGCATGCAAACTTAGGAGCAGAAAAGAACACGTGAAGGTGCCAGCCCAAGCATTTCATAGTAGTGGCTTCTAAACAGCAGATGCCTTCCCACCCCAAGAGCCAGGCCAGCTCAGCGTCCCCAAGGGCCACACAAGAAACATCGTGGAGCGTCGGGAGGGGTGCAGAGGACTGGGGGAACTCACCTGGAGCTGGCCTTTCCCCATGAGCCTGTCTGTGCTCTCGCCGTCTTCCTTAGGGATCTTCAGTTTGTTGTAGCACTTTTCATAGCACAGTATCCGCAGGGTCTGGGAACCTTCCAGCTCGATCTCAAACTCCTGTAGCCCCAAGAAAGAAGGAAGTTGTGTATAAACAAACAGGCCCAACTGTGTGGTCAGCACCACGGGCTGTAAAGACCTCTGAACTATGGCTCACCAACAAATGATGTCCTTGCTGCCCCGGGAGGACCTATGCCTTGAGACACTCTGCACTTAAGTCCTCGAACCCTCAGGAACATTCCTGTGGCCATCACATCACACAATGTGGCCTGGCTAGGCACGTCTCAAAGCTCTGAGTATCTCTCAAATCTAATTCAAACTCTGTACACCAGAATCTCCAATGCTGGCTCCCATTCCACTAGCATCACAATCCCAGGTATGTTTGTTTAAAACGCAGATATTGGGGCTGGAGGAATGGCTCAGCGGTTAAAGCGCTTGCCTAGCAAGTGCTAAGTTGAGCACGAAGTACCAGAGTTTTATTCCCTACCACCACATAAGCTGGGTGTGGTGGCGCACACCTATAATCCCAGCACTCAGGAGGCTGAGGCAGGAGGATTGCTGTGAGTCCAAGGCCAGTCTGGGCTCCATAGTGAGTTCAGGACCAGGCTGGGCTACAGAGCGAGACCCTGTCTCACAAAAAAGAAAGAAAGAAAGAAAGAAAGAAAGAAAGAAAGAAAGAAAGAAAGAAGACACACATTCACCAGGCATAGTGGTGCATACCTGTAAACCCAGCCACTAGAGAGACTGAGGCAAGAGTTTCAAGTTTGAGGCCAACCTGAATGACTTAGCAAGACTCTTGTTTTAAAAACAAAAAAGTAAAGAACATGAAAAAAAAAGCACAACCCTTCCCAAATCACCCACAGATATTTTATGACTTTGAGTGACAAGGTTGTGTGAACATGGATTTTTAGGGCAGTAGAAGCATTGTATGATACTATCATGGTAAACAGATGTCTTTATATGTTTGTCAAACCCCACAAATTACGTAAGACCAAGATAAAGTGTAATGTCATCTACAGAGGTGTCAATCCTGACTGGTGGATCGTAACAAGTGCCCTTCTGTGGCACAGCTTTTAATGATGGGGGCAGGGTAGGAGGTATATGGGAATGCTTTATTCTTTCTTTCAATTTTGCTGTGAACCTAAAACTGTGCCAAAAAAAAATCTATTCAGTGGTACAGCACGTGCCCTGTACACAAGAGGCCTTGGGTTCAATCCCTAACTCTGTAAAATAAAATTAACATTAATTAAAATAAATTGGTAATCCAGAGAGGTGACAAGAGATAGGAAGATTTATATTTTTCGCTTTTTAGTTTTTGAGACAGGGTCTTACTCTGTAGTCCAGGCTGGTCCTAAGCACACTATGTATGCCAGGCTGGCCTCAAACTCATGGCAATCCTCCTGACTCAGCCTCCTGAGTATACATAACCAAGCCTGGCTTAAGTGGGGCTGGAGAATCAAACTCAGGTCCTTGCACATCTAGGCAAGTGCTCTACCAGCTGTGCCCTTCTTCCAGTTCTACAATATTTTCTGTGAACTATTTCATACTCACGCTTGTACATGCATGGGCTCTAGGCAGGTAGGAGCCTCAGGGAACCTGCCCCCCCCCCCAGCTATTTCTGAACCTGAATAGTATAGGGACAGTGTGTCCAAGTCTACCTAGATGATCTGCACACATGCCAGGTGACTTGCTGCTACGGAACCCTCTAGGCCTTAATGCTTTCCAATGTTTTGGCTGCTAACTTGCACCTGAGCCTTTTATAATATGGCTAAAACCCCTTCCTTATTGATTCTTCTGGGACACAGCCCCTTGCTCTCTAAAAAACCTCTTCCAATGGATCCCAAGTGGCTCTGAGCATCCCCAGCAACTCATCATAGCTGCCACTCATCCCTTTCTGCGGGTACATCCAGAGTTACAATACTCAAGTAACTAAGTAAGCCTCCCTGTGCTCTCATGCTACTCAGGAAGCCAGACTAATGATCAAAAAGTAGTGGATGGCTGAGAAAGGAGGCTGGTTCACTCCACTAGCCACAGGACCAGGTCAGATCAAGCTGCCCAGTGACTCATGGTTTCTGCAAGGAAGGAAAAGGGGGGTGGGGTGGTCAGGTCTCTTGTATCGGGCTGTTCCAACTGCATCACTGAGAATGAGGTTCTTGAGAACTGCAGCTGGTCCAGTTGCTGTAAACGGAATCTCCTGAGTCTGTGGTCTTAACGGAAACCGGTCTCTCCCCAATCATGCCCTGAATTTCCAAGGCTCAGGGACAAAAATGAGTTTGCAATAAACAGTTCTCCAAAGTCAAAGAAAGCAGTGCAGCAGACTACACAACCCTAGTATCCCATGAGCAGTAAGCAGGACCCTCAGACTTGGGAGGCCCCGGAAGCAGGGCAGGCAGCCCCATCCCAGCTCCTGCCGGCAGAATCCCACATTTCCGGAAATCAAGAGTCTCAGAGCTCATTCCAGCCTCCGAGGAAAAGCACTATGGAAACTTACCAAGTAAACACTAGGCAACAACAAAAGCTGGACGGAAAGCCCTTTCCAAACGCTTCCCTATCAAAACAGGCTGTTTTTGTGATGGGGAGGTGGGCAGGTAAAATTCTCTGGAACTCAGATAAAATCTCTTGGCCAATCACCCCTTAGCCCCGCCCTCCAGGAGATTCCAGAAACACCTGCCTTTGGGGGAACCCCTCAGGGAACACCTGAAGTTTAGGCTCTAGGAGAAAATATTCTGGTACTGCCTCCTCACCTCGTTCCAGTTTGGCTCAGCTGTGTCCCTGTAGACACGCGTCTTTGCTTTATTCACAAAATACCCAAAGGAATCCACTTCTAAGGTACAGTACAGATCTGTGGGAAGGCAACAGGGAGAATGTTAATGGACTTTTCCATGTCATCCACATTCCTCTGAGAGTCAAGATTCACTTCTAAATTTAGGGGAACAAAAAAAATCATCAGGCCCAGTGGTGTAGGTCTGTGATTCAGAACTCTGGAAGGCTGAGGTGAGAGGATCACAAGAAGTTTGAACCTGGTCTGGGCAATTTAAAGGCTTAGGAAGATTTTGCTTCATAATCAAAAATAAATAATAGGCTGGGAATGTAGTTCAGTGTGAAGGCCCTGGGCTCAATTAGTAGCACTTGGTGGGGCGGGGTGGTGGGGGGTAGTGGGGTGAAGGAAAAATAAAACAAGAATAGTCTTCCTCTTCTTTTCTTCTCTCTCTCTCTCTCTTTAAATACCAAACTAGCTGGGCCTAGGGGAGCAGGCCTATTATCCCAGGACTCTGGAAGGCTGGGGCAGGAGAATTGCAAGTTCAAGCCCAGCCTGGGCAACTTAGTGACTTAGTAAGACACTGTCTCAAAAGATATAGCTCAGTGGTAGTATACTTGCCTCATACACATGAGGCTCTGGGTTCAATGTCCAGGGGGGAAGAAAAGTACCAATGGCTGGGAATCTATCTCAATGTGAAGGCCCAGGGCTAGATCCCCAGTACCAGTACCACAAAAAATCACCATCACCACAAACAGAAACAAAGCAGGGACATGACTACTAGCCCCTCACACCAATGCCCCTGTCCTGTCTACGTAGCTGGAAAGTGAGATGTCTCAGAGGATTCACTTACTTGGTCACTTGGCAATAGTAGTGCCTGCAGTGGCAAGGGCCGAGTGCTGGGTAGGACAGACAGAAAAGACAGCGAGGTGAACGTGCCACTGTAGACCAGCAGGGCCACAGCGGAGGTCAGCCACCTGGCAGGGGGTGTGGGAAGCTCCAGGTCCTTACGGGGCACAGGAGGCAGCTTAGTGAGGAGAAACTTGTGGGGTGCACAGGGACAGAAGAGAGAGGCAAGGTCTGGGGGTGAGTCAGGCTGAGCTCCATGCAGGTTCTGGCCAGTTCAGAGTGGGTAAGAAACTGGGTAGGAATTGTACTTCAGAAAAAGCACCAGAAGGGTGAAGCCTGCTTGCAATGACAGGGAGGTGGCCACCGACAAGGGTCTGGGTAAAGGCGGCCGGAGATAATTATAAAGTCCCCCCTGCAGAGAAGAACGTCTAACCGCAGGTCAAGGACCAGGACAGCGGTTCCCGGGTTGGTGTGGGGAGGACATGTCACCATGCGCTGAGCAAGGGAACAAAGTAACAGCACTGAGTGAGGGGCCAGGAGTGAGGGGCTCAGCTTGAGGAAGCCGAGTTTAGAGTGTGTGACACTAAGACAGATGGAGGGTCTGGTGGAAAGGCACGGCGGCTGATTCTCCAGCACCACAGAAAGTTGGGCATGGTGGCGCACGCCTGTTAATCCCAGCACTCGGAGAGGCTGAGGGCCAGCCTGGGCTACACCAGTGATTCCAGGACCAGCCTGGGCTACAGAGCAAGACCCTGTCTCAAAAAAAGGAAGAAGAAAAAAAGGATGACAGATGGAAAAGCAACTAGGGAGCCAGAAGACAGAAACTAGAGACCTAGAGACAGTACGGCATCAGCTGAGTTGCGGACGGACAAGTCCTAAGAGTAGATCAAGGGAGGTCTGTGTGGAATGGTGGGAAACGCCAACATACATGGGACAGCCAGAGAGAGGGCGCAGTGAAATAATTACATGTAATGCAGCTTTACGGAAGTGTAGTCTATATAGCACGCAATTCATCCACTGTGTGGCTCGGGAATTTCAGATAAATTTAAATACCTGCATAAATGGTCCCACCATGGTTTTAGGACATTGCTCTCACTCCAGAAGTCCTGATGGGTTCCCCTGCAGTCTAGCCTCACCCCTACCCTCACCCCGCAACAACCTCTGATGGGCTTTCTGTCTCCATACTATGTCTTCTACAAATTTCAGACACATAGAATACAGTGTATAGTCTTTTATATCTGGCTTTATCCTGGTTGGGTTTGTCTGTTTTATTATTATTTTTTTCCTTTTGGTACTTGGTATTGAGCCCAGGATTTCTGCGCTAAGCTACATCCCAGCATTTAAAAAAAAATCTCTAACTTCATGATGGAGTCTTGCTAAATTCCAACATTTCCCATATTGGGCTTGAAACTGTGATCCTCCTGCTTCTGCTTCCCAAAGAGCTGGGACTGCAGGCCTGTGGCACCGGCCCGAGGCCTACAGTTTTTAGGCTTATACTTGCTGCCTCTATCAGTAGGTCATTTACGTGCGTTCGTCACTGCATGGAGCTGTCACACTCTGTCTGTACAAACCTTTAAGCAGGCATGTTTTTATTTCTCTGAAGTGAAAATTTGACAGTGGGATGTACAACAGGAGGCTAGGTGTGGGTTTAAGTTTTTAAGGAGCCACTCAAGTGGGGACGAGGACGTAGCTCAGTGGTAGAGCATATATATGCTCAGCATGCACAGGCACTGAATTTGATCCCCAGGACCAAAGCAAACCAAACAAACCAAAACCCGCAACATTTTCCAAGGTGGCCAAATCATGGCACACCTCTACCTACACGTGTGAGGTCTTACTCACACACCCTCATCAACATTCACTAGTGGCCCCTGTTTGGACTACCACTGTCCCCAGACACGAGAGGGGCAAGTTCCATGTGGCTTAAATGAGTACTTCCCTGATGCACAGAGCATCTTTTCACGTGTTTATTAGCTGTTCACTCATCTTGGCTAATATGTATATCTAAAACCCCATCTGCTCATTTTTTATTAAACCAAAATTACACACAAGCTGGGTGTGGTGGTACATGCCTACAATCCCAGCACTCGGGAGGTTAAGTAAGGAGGACTGCCATGAGTTCAAGGCCAACCTGGACTACAGTGAGTTAAGGACCAGCCTAGACTACAGAGTGTGACCCTGCCTCAGAACAAAAAAATTACACACACACACACACACTCCTTTCCATCCTCCACCTTAAGTTCAATCCTCTACTGGGGACTGCACCCCGAGCTTCTGTACCGAGTTATACTCCCAGCACTAATGTTTCTTTTTTTCTTTTCTTTTCTTTCTTTCTTTCTTTTTTTTTTTTTTTTTTGAGGCCAGGTCTCGCTAAGTCACTAAGTTGCACAATCCAGTCTTGAACTTGTGATCCTCCTGTCTCAGCCTCCCAAGAGCTATTTCAGGAGTGTACTACCTTGCCCAGCTTTATGTGGTGCTGGGGAATCGAACCCAGAGCACTTTAACTACTGTGTCATTCCTTCAGTCCCCACTTGCCCATTTTTTAAACTGGGTTGTCTCCCCACTATTAAGCCGTAGGAGCTCTACAAAGATTCTGAACAAAAGCCTCTCATCACATGTTGCAACTTTCTTCCCCCATTCTGTGGTAGCTGGTGAATGTCTCATTTTATAGCAACTGTAGAAAGGCCGTGCTGAGCCTGCCCGAACACGGGGCGGAGGTGCTCTGGCAGGTCGGCACAACTGCAGTATAACCATCGGACTGCACTGTCTTGACAGCTTGAGAAGCTGGGAGAGGGCAGAGGGTGTGGCTCAGTGGTTAAGGTACTTGCCTAGCAAGCACAAGGCCCTGGGTTTGATTCCCTAGCACCACATAAACCAGGTGGAGCACGCCTACAATCCTAGCACTGGGGAGGGTGAGGCAGGAGGATTACCATGTATTTAAAGCCAGCTTGGGCTACATGTTGAGTTTAGAGCTAGCCTGGACTACACAGTGAAACCCTATCTCAAAAAAAAAAAAAGTCTGGGAGACAAGAGTATCATCCATCTAACTTGACAGAAGGGGCCAATGTTCTCTGCTGATGGAGTCTAGGGTCCACTGCTAACAGCTCCTCTGGCTAGGAACTTAGGTTCTTAAGCAGACTGCCAACACTTTTCTCTCTGTTGAACCCTGTTCCCTGCGATTTCAAGAGACGTCAGCAGAGGGCATCTCGTCACCTTGCATGATCTGAGCTAGGAAAGAGGGTATGCACAGGAAAAAATTCCACACCTTGTAGGCTGAGGATACAGGCTCAACCAGCACCCATACCTCACAGTGATCAGAGGCCACAGGCGTCTGGTGCTCATCTGGACGACTCTGTGGTTCCCTACACACCAGGCCCAGTTAGTCCTCCCTGGATTGAGAATCCTGCTCAGCACTACCCAACTCCCGCCTTCATTACCCAGCCAGTCACTTACTAGAACTCTGCTTAAATCCAGTGGCTGAGTGGACAATGACATTCAGGAACCCGTAGAGCCCAGGAGACTCATCATCTGCACGAGAGATTAAAGAGGAAAATTTATATCCTCCCAGGAGAAGGAAGAAGGTGAGTGGCTAGATCTACTTCAAAACCATCCTAGAACTAGGCAAGGCAGTGTTGCAAACCAAAAATGAATCCCTGGTGGTTTCTGCATTTGAGGCCTTATGATCTAGTTGGGTTTACCACTCAAGAGACCAGTGACCAAGACAAAGGTATTAAACTTTTAAACATGGAGAAGGGTTGTTGGAGTAAGTACATACATGTGCGTGCACAAGCAAATGCACATACGTGTGCTAAGCCCAACGAGAAGCCCAGCATGACCAAAAAGAATTGCCCAGTAAGTGTTTGAAATGAGAGGCCTTGGGGACAGGGAAGTGGAGCAAGAGCCACTGCAGAAGGTCCGGGGAATACCTGTCACAGAATCCAAAGTTAAGAGATAAAATCTTCCCAGCAGTAGCTGCCAAGGAGGGAGCCACCCCCAAGCCATTTTTGCCCACTCCTGGACTGGAAAACAGGCCGTGACAGGACACATATATCCCCTCGAGGAAAACCCGCTGGTCAGGAGGACAGTGTTAAAAGGAGGAAGGGATGTCGGCCCTCAACTCGGCGCCCAAGAAGCTGGCCTCACCTTCTTTGTTGATGGTCAGTGGAATGTTATGGACAGTCTGAAGTTTGACACACGAGTTGGTCAGCATCTGCAGCTCCACAGACGTGAGAGAGAAGCTCTTGAAACCTTAGAGGGTGGAGTGGATGTAGGGGCCAATTAAGTTACACTGCCCCTCTACGCCCCTCTCCTTGACCCTTACCACACACGGGGGCCAGCCCTGGGCGTGGCAGCACCTAGGTGCAGTAGGGAGATGAAAGAGCCAGGGGAGGCCCCTGGGAGCCCGGGCCCAAGCTCACATGGAATCTGGGGATCTGAGCATAACGCTTACAGAAACACACATCCATAGGAGTGTACATGCCACCCCAGTGGACCCCACAAGGCAGGACTGAAGATGAGAGGGCAAATGGAGAGCACGCTCCTGGGAGGTCTCTCCCCAGAAAAGCACCAGCATGGTTCTGGTTCCTACTCAACTAACATGGGCCTTCACCTCTCATCAGGTGGGGAAGAGAGGCTCACTGCTGGGGACAACTGAGCAGGGAACATATGCTGTCACGCTGGACATGGTCTAGGTCCTCATGTGAGGGCAACATCTTGGGGGCCAGAAGCCCTAGCAGAGAAGGGCAACTCCAGAGAGGATAACTGCCTTGTCCTGAGATGGCCAGCTAGGTGGTCAGGAGCCCATCTGGCATCAGTACCTACTGACAGCAGGAAAGGCCACCTGGTACAGGCTGGGGAACTGGGGAAGGTCAAACGGGCAGGGGAGTCATGGTGTGTACAAAGGCCTGGGAGGATTTGAAGGGATGAGTTGTGTGTGAAGCAGATGCGGGAATTCAGCAAGATCTGGGAGAGAGGATCAGAGGTAAGGTACACAGAGCACATATGGGAATGACACACGTGGGTCTGGGCTAGGGCAGGAGGGTACAGAGGGCTGAGAGCTTCTCTCTAACACTTTTTTTTTTTTTGAGGCAGGGTCTTACTCTGTAGCCCAGGCTGGTCTTGAACTCACTATGGAGCCCAGGTAGCCTTGGACTCATGGCAATCCTCCCACCTCAAACTCCCAAGTACTGGGTTTACAGGCATATGTCACCATGCCTGGTTTATGTGGTGCTGAAAAATTGAACTTGGGTACTTAGAGCTTGACGCAAGTGCTTTAACCACTGAGCCATTCCTCCAGCTCTCTTCAACTTATTTTCTAAAATAGAGTTCCAAGGGCTAGAGGAACTGCAGTGGTTAGAGTACCTGCCTAGCAGATACAGGCCCTGGGTTCTGTTCCCCAGTACCACATAAGCTGGGCATGATGGTGCATGCCTGTAATACTAGTACTCAGAAGGCTGAGACAGAGGAGGATTGCCATGAGTTCCAGGCCAGCCTGGGCTACATAGTGAGTTCAGGGCGAGCCTGGACTATAGAATGAGACCCTATCTCCAAAATAAATAAATAAGTAGATACATACACACGTACATAGATGAATAATAAAATACAGATTCAGAGTACACTCCTCCTGTACAGAAGACGTCCATGCTAAAATCAACCCACCGGAGATGTCCATCTGACCCCCATGGCTAAAGACAAAGTCCCCTTAGTGCAGGGGTCACTCACACTTCTTCTGCTGCTCCCGGATGTTCTCTCTCCACTCAGCTCGCTCGTAGTCAGAAGAAATCAGGAATGTATAACTCTAGTGTGAGTGAAAAGAACATTCCGTAATTTCTAGTTAACTCCACCCAGGCTAAGTCAGCACCTGGCAAGCCCCAGGTGCAAAGTCTGAGACTTGAGCTCCCCTGTTCCAGCTGGGTAAAGCCCAGGTGTGCTCAGGCCTTTGCTTCCAGGATGCTTTGCCCTCCCTGTGCACCGTACAGGCTGACTCCTAGCACAGCCCCGCCTGAAGTGGCCCAGTCAGATGACAGTGGCAGAAGGGTCACAGGAGCTGCCAGATGGGGACTGCAGAGGTGAGAGCTGATCCTAACTCAACTTTCCACATCCAAACCATAAGCCTGTGGTGCGATGCTCCCACAGAGCTCACCAACTACTACCCTTATCCAGGTGCTGGAGGACAACCCCCTCTGCATGGGGACACATGTGTGACACTACAACGAGAGGCCCAGGCTGCAGGTGGTAGCACAAAGGTTTCTTGGCATAGGAATGTTTGTGGTAGAAAAGGGCTACAGTAGCAAGGGGTCGTGTGAGCCACTAGCAACAGCTGGGTGGGTGAGTCGGGGCAACAGGTGGCTGATCCAGGACCCTTGCCAGGCCAGAAGTGCCCACAGGGCAAGCTGAAAGGACCAGGCGGCGGACACTCACCTTGCCGTTGCGGCTGTGCACCCTGAAGGCCATGCCGGGCGACATGAGGAGCAGAAGCGACTCCTGCTCAGACAGCTTCTTCTTTAACCTTTCCATGGCTTTGCTGCCCTTGTTGGCCCTCTGTGGAGAGAGGACAGAGTCTCGCCTTTCCACTCTAAGGGCTGGTGCCACCTGCTCCCAGTTGATTGGTCCTTAACATCCCTCACCCTGGGCCAGTGGAGGGAAAGGTTCCTATTAGTTCAATACAGTGCAGGGACTTGGCTGGCCATTGCAGGTGACCCTTTGAGGTCACAAAAAGTTTTTCCTTTGGATCAAAGTCCAGCACAAGCGGCAGGACGTAATAAACTTTTCTTTAAAAAAAAAAAAAACTTGTCCTTCTTTTCCTAAGGCTAGGGGTACAGACTTTTACAGATGTCCTTGTCTTCAAATTTCCCAATGTCTAAAGGGCCTCTGTGAACTGAGGGGCTACCACCCCTTCCCTAACCTGAGCATATTTTAGCATCAGGTTCCTGTGAGTGCTTATGAGAGTCCCAGCGAGTCCAGATGAATACTGGGAACAGGATGGCTAATTGTCCCTATTAGGAGCTGAGTGGGCTGCTCCGAAAGTCACAATACCCATGAAGGAGGAGACTGCTGCCCTGCTCTACGCAGGGCATTGGTCCCACACTCCAGATGAAAGGCACAATGAGAATAATAACGTGGCAGCACTTGAAACAGCTTGACAGCCTCTGAAGACCTGATACTGGCTCTCCCCCCGGCTTGATGACACTGTACCCTAAGGCCACAGTCCCACCTAGACCATACATAATCTCAGTTCCCGGACACGGAAGCTGTTGGGCTCCCTGCATGCTGACAGATATACTAGGTTTGCAGTACAGGAGGGCTGGGCATGTGTCTAAGGGCCAAGGAGGATTTCTGTCTTATTTCCTTCCCTTTTTCCCTTCCTCCCTCCCTCTTTTGAGACAGGGTCTCTCTCAGTAGCCCAGGCTGGTCCTGAACTCACTGGTGTAGCCCAGGCTGGCCTTGGACTCTGGACAACCCACCTGCCGCAGACTCTCTAATGCTGGGATTACACGTGTGCCACACCCAGCTTCCTGTGGTGCTGGGGAATCGAGCTCAAGGCCTTGTGTTTGCGAGGCAAGCGCTTTAACCACTGTGTCATTCCTCCATCCCGAGACTTATGTCCTCTTGGAGCCACCTCATCCAGGGATCCCTGAACTGAGACACAGCCTTCTGGAGGCCCACCTCCGCTGTGATCTTCTAGGAATCCAACTCATCTGTGGTCCATGCAAGGCCCTTCCTCACAATCTCCACAACCGTCTAACTCCCTGCAAACAATCGGGGGTCTACAGTGCAGAAGCTGGAGGGGCTGTAGCCCCAACCCAGGACTCGGCCATATCCTCATCAGGGCACTGCAAAAAGGCCAGCTGGGACCTGTGCAGCCTCTTGTCCTGGACCATCCCACACTTTTCCTGGACTAAATGCAACTTCTCCTCAGTGATTCAGCATTTCACCTTTGTAAAAGGATGGCGACCTAGGCATTAGAACAGTCACCCAAAAGGCTCAAGCAGGGGCCGGAGATGAGAACTTGGAGGTTTCTCTCCCACCCAGGAGAAAGGGCTCTCTGCTCTTCCCATCACTGCCTTTGAAGAATCACGAGACACTGCCTGTTTAACTGAAGTGCCTCACTCCCTATTCCCTCACAGATGTGAGTGGCCACATGCGTGGTCTCTGTTTTACCCCACTCCTGTTTTAAAGAAGTATTTCATGAAAGCACACTGAATGCCCAGGGCTAGCAGCTTTTCCTTTCCCATGAGGGCAAGGCTCACATCAGCTCTAATAGGAGAACCCCAGTTTAGCTGGGGGCTCCTGAAACAACCCAGTGTCCAGCTATAATCAGATGACCATCACTTCAAGGGCTGAGAGCTCCTGGGGACCCAGCAAACATCAGAGAGCAGCGCTGGGGTCAAATGCCCAGTGGAGAGACCATCCCTTAGCCAACATGAGAGGGACTGCTGCCTGTCCAGGTGACAGGGAGCCCGGCCCTCACTTCCCTCAGTCAGCCACACCTTCTCTCTCTGAATGTCACTCTTGAGCTGAGATATCTTGATCTTCAAAGCATCCAGCTCTTCATCTGGCACCAGGGGGATGTTGGGTGCTGCCTCTGATTCATCTACCATCTGGAAGCTCAGGTCCGTGAGTGGAATGTACCATTTGCAGTCATACTGCTGGGTTTTGCTGGGCAGGAGAAGGAGAATATTAACACACTAACCATCTTTCTTTGCTCTTATCACTGCTTTCAAGCATCAGAGAAACTTTAGGCCCACAGCTGTGACCCATTTATCTGATCTAAAACCCAGCATGTATTCTGCATGGCAGGCTGGGATGCAGACACCAGAAGGCCCTGCGCCTGCTGCCTCAGTGACTCCCCGGCCCCAAGAAGTTTGAGGACCTCTGATCCCACTGATCTGGGGCAGCTCCTAGCACCAGTGGCTCATGTGGAAGCATAGCAATGCCACCCAGTAACAGGATAGGATTAGAGGCCAGAGTAACAGAGGCTCAGGGGTTGTGGATCTACCTGGTATAGTCTTCTTGACAGATAGGGAATGGATGGTGTTTTCTGAGCTGACAAGAGTAAATTCACTCAACAAAAAACCCAGCAGAATGTGGAGAAAAGCCCAGTGTGGTCCTTTCCAGTGAGACTCTCCTTTGCTTCATTCCAACCTGGGATCATCTCATGGAGTGGGGTTGGGTATGTGTGTGTGTGCATGTACGTGTGAGCATGTGTGCATCTGTCCCTGAGAGGAGGGCTTTGCAGGCCTATGCTGAGAGTAACCTGGAAGCCATCACCAGGCTCACCTAGTGACGTCTGCCAAGGGCAGGGTGTGTGTGTGTTGGGGGGTGCTGGTTATGTCCCTCTCACCTGTGGCCTGCACTGGTCCTCAAAGCTCCCTGACCTGACACTAATTCTTCTCAGATGATTTACGATAAGACCTTCTCCCAAACATATCAGAAGTCAGGTTAATGACTGTAGGAATCAAACCTGAGTCCGACCCTGTCCCATGACATCTCTAGATTGTTAGTCACAACTTTGATTTGAACTTGGTATCATGACCAGGTGGAAAAAGAAATGTGAAGAGAAGGACCTGGCCACATAATTACTCGTGTCCTCCTAAGAGCCCCTTCCCTCCTGGAGTAATGGGATGGGGTGGGTGTCACTTACCCTCCACTCTGCTTTTTGAGTTTGGTGCATAGGAGCAGGTCGGTGAACAGGAAGACGTGGCGCAGTTTGCGGGCCCCTTCCACCAACTCCACCATGAAGCTGTCCTTTAGCAGCTGCCGGTGCTGTGGGCATGGCAGGGAGGGTGCAGGTCAGGGCCTGCTTGGGTAGGGTGGGTGGGTGGGATGTACCAGGACCTCCCAGCCCAGCAGAAGCAAGCCAATCTGGTGGAGAAATTCTCCTCCAGGGAGAATTTCACTTGCTATACATTTACCCTTGCACTCATTTTTTTGAACGTTCTATCTAGCTCATCAGCCTTCTAACAGGTAGGGCTTACACATATCCTACTCTGTCTGACAAGCATTTCTAAGTCCCTCCTGAAAGAAGGCCAGAGGATTGGAGGTACTGACAGCCATCAGCCTAGAGGTTTGGAGGGGCACACATAGTCAAGAGAAGTGTCTGCTGAAAGAACGCATGATAACAGAACCCCATTAAACCAGCAGGGCAGTGCCCTTGGCACCTGCATGGACATCTGTGGACTGAGAGATGAGTCAATGTGGGGGACAGGTGGTCAGGACACGGCTGGTAGACTCAGAATGAGCAGGAGAGCTGGAGACATGAGCTGTCAACAGGCCCGCACCTTTGTGGACCTCAATACTGCTTCTGACACTCAACAAACAGTCCTTGTCCACAGGGGTAAGTCGTTACTTCATGCAAACAAGTGTCTGGTATGTCACACGGATGGGAAGTTATGGAGGATATGTAGACAGGAAAACAGGCTCATGCTAGAAGCTACCCTGTGTACGCACTGTGTGTTGTGTAAGCACACTGCCTTAAAGGTCTGGTTTTATTCCCACATGTGGTGGGTAAGTCCTTATGCCCATTTCACAGATAAGAAAATCAAACCTCATAGTGGCCTACCACCCAGCAAGGACACTCCATGGTTTCTGCCTTCAGAAGCCCACAAGCCTGGGAGTACCCGATCTTAGAGAAGGCTTTTGCAGAGGGTAACCCCTGCCCCACTTTGTGATGGCCAGAAAGGGCATAAATGTCAGGCCTCTACAAGAAAGAGCTGGAAAACTTGCTTGTCTCCCTAGCAAAGAGCACACTCATCCTCATCTGCAGAAGCAGGGAGGCCTCACACTCACCACTGAGAAGCCCGGTTGGCCGGGGGCTGCACAGTGTCTGGTTCCACTGCTGCCTATAGCTTCTACCTCCCCGAGAGTCCCCATACTCTGCAGGAGACAAAGGCAGCAAACCCCTCCCCGAAGCAGGTACATTCTGGGCAGGGCCTCTCAGCACTTCAGGCATAGAGGCCATATATTACCACCACAGGCAGCTCAGTTCACCACGGCCAGCAGGCAGCCAGCACAAGACAGTTGATACTTTTATATGAGAGTTGTTAGTGTCTGTAAGTGGAAGGATAGGAAGACCGCCAGCTTGCCAAGGCCATCACTCATCACCATTCAGCCCTCCGTCCTTGCAGAGGGCAGAGAGCCAGCTGGGTGACAGTACCCACTAGAAGCAAGAAATAGCGTGTGCACCTTGGGAAATGTCCATGCAGCAACAGAGGGCAAACCACAGAAATGCTGTGCCCACGAATGCTGGGTCTGCAGCGGGAAGTCTTGGAGAGGGTCCTGAGACACAGAGGTCCTCAGGGAATGACTACACAGTTGCTCCCTCAGATCAGGAAGATGACACTAAGGAAACTTACTGATGGAATTCAGTAGTTCTTTCTCTATACAAAAGGGTTGAGCTCCTTGTGGCCACCAGCAGAGGGCACCCTAAGCTCAGCTCAGAAGCTGTTAGTCACAATTCTCCAGCACACAATGCTCCTTCACCAAATGCAGGCCTAGGAGGCTCCAAGAGACAGACTCGAGCTAGTTCTGGACTGTACTTCTAACTTCGTGATAGTCACCCAACTCTTCCTCACCCCTTATATCTGCGCCACCCCTATCTTTCTAAGAGAAACACCAAAGCCAGGCACTCAGCACTTGGCTAGCCCTGCCCCGTACTGCTCCCAGCATGGCTCTGCATTCTTCCAGGTGTGAATCTAGGCACGTCACACACAGGCCCCTCACGGCACTATCAGATCTGCACTTCTCAGACTGGATCTTGCCTCCAAAACTTAGCCCTCCTACGGACAGCAAAAAGAGGCCTCCTAGATCTGAAAAATACACTGGGTCCAACCATGACAATGGCAAGTCCAGCGGGCTGGCTCATGGACTCTCGCAGAAGTCTGGAATCACAGAAGGAATGGGAGGAACAGAGGGTGAAGAAGTAAGGGGCAGAGCTGGTTCTACAGGATTTTCCAGGCCTGGGGGTAGATTCTCATAGCTGACAGCCCTGTTTTGACTCTGTTTCGGATCTCTGACCTGTGGGCAGATGCTCAGGAGGTTGACCAGGAATGGGCCAGAGGTCAGCTCAGCTTAGAGCCCACCAGCCCAATGGTGATGTGGGGAGAGGCAGAAACCACCCTAGTAAGAAAAGAGTAACAGCCACTTCTGCACAGACACATTTCAGGAAAGGGAAACAGGACCAAGACAGATATGCCAGGCAGGAGGGACAGAACCACCACCAAGGAAGGACTGAGAAAAGGCAGTCAACAAAGATTCCCACAGTAACTACACAGGAGGTCTTGCGAGGCTCTGCCCTGCCTCTCTGAGGGCCGGTACTGCCAATCTATCATACGTGTCACTTCTTCACGGCCGCTCCAGGACCTAGACTCCCATGGAGATTCTGGCCACCCATCCCTGGAGGGGTCAGTCCACATGGCCCTGCAGAGAGCAAGGAGGACCACAGATCTTCCATCTCCGCCTGCCCTAAGACATCCCTCTCAGAAGTGATCACCAGATGGGCCTATAATTACAGCACTCTGGGAGGCTGTGGCAGGAGGATAGCAAGTTTGAGCTCTGCCTGGGAAACTTGTGAATTGGTGAGACCCTGCCTCAAAATAAGAAATAAAAAAGGACTGTGGATGTAGCGCAGTATAAAGGCTCCGGGCTTGATGATCAGCACCAAAAAAGTGCTCACCAGCCCGACTCAGGCTTGGGAGTACAGGACACTCAGCTTTAGAATGGCACTGCCTTTCAGCAAGGGTGGGGCTGGGCTACCCCAGGACACAGCCCTCATAATGTCCCGAAGATGATGTGAAGTCACATGGTTGCAAAGAACTGTCTATGTGACGTAGAGTCTCACCCAGAGCAAATGGCCCCAGGTGGAGCTGAAGAACGGAAGGCGGGAGCGCCATTGGGCCCAGGACAGCCACAGTACTACGTATCCGAGAGCGTGAGAAGTGACTCAGAGGACCTAGGAATGCAGGAGCACGTGCACGAGACTGGAGAGTGGGGCCACGTGCCTCCGAGTCCTCCTGTGTATGCCCATGTCTCAGTGCTTCTGCTGCGGGTGGGTGCTGGTTTCTCCACGTGTGCGGGTCCCTGTGCGTATGTGGGCCCCTCCCCCCCGACAGGCATGCACGAGTAGGCATGCATGTCCTCTATTGTGGTATACAGTGGAAGAGGAAAGGCACAGGTGGCAAGGCAACACTCCCCTGGGAGCATGCAATCAAACAGGGGATAGACCAGCTGGAAGGGCCACCACTGCCTTCTTGAATTGCTGATAACAACACCCAGCCGGAATCCCTCCGGGAGTGAAGCGGGTCAGGCCTATTCCACCTTCGCCGCTGGAAGCTACCTTGCTCTTTCTTCTGATGATGCCAGGTTGGCTACTTCGTTCCTGAGCCTCAGTTTCCTTAAAAATAGTGAAGGGAGGAAAAATACCTGTCTGGTGGCTTTTTTTATTTTTTTGAAAGATTAAGGAAGCAGTGCACCTGACGGGCCTCAACGGGGCTATTTGATACCCATGTGGCCAGCTTCTGTGGGTGTAAATGCCATGTTCAGAGCTTCTCACCTGCCACTGTGAGGGAGGCAATGCAAACTCCACGTCCAAAGACAGAAACTTAGGGTGCATGGGGTGACTTCATACATCACTGTCTTCTAAAAGGGGGCAGCCTAAGGCTGCGTGGGCTACAACAAGAGATGCTTCCTTCCTGAGGGTCTTCCCTAAACTCGCTGCCCCTCTGGCTGTCATCACGGCAACAGTGAACCCTAACTCCAGCATGTCCACGTCTCGCCCCAAGTCTAATGCTGAGGCTCTGACTCCCAACTTAATGGCATTTACCAGCAGATTCTTTGGGAAGTAATTTGGTTTATGTGAGGACTTTAGCAGGACCCTCTTGACGGGATCAGTTTTCCTATAAAAAGAGAGATTAAGGGAGGGTAGGGGGAGGGACAAAAGGAGAGCGGGAAAGCCCTTGTCACCTTGACAAGATACGTATGTGCACAAAATGCTCAACTCCATTGTAAACCTTAAATTTTGCACTTGTACATATCAATAAAATGGGGAAAAAAATAAAAAGAAGAGAGGTTAAATCTTTTTCTCAAGTACAAGCACTGAGGAAAGGCCAAGAGAAGACAGTGAGAAGCAGCTGTCTAGCAGGCAGCAAGAAACCCCCACCAGGCCCTGACCATGCTGGCCTTCTGGCCCAGATTTCCAGTGTCTAGCACTGAAAGATAAATGTCTGTCATTTGGCCAGTCGTGGTATATGCCTGTAGTCTCAGTTATTTTGTTACCTGAGGCAGGAAGATCACTTAAGCCCTCAAGTTAGAAACAGTCTCGGTTGTTTAAACCTCCAGGTCGATGGTGTCGTTAAAGAAGCCAGGGCTACATACACCATGTATCCAGAGAAGCCAGAGACCACGGCTCCATGAGGTCACGGAAAATCTCCTTAGGCCCAGGAATTTCAGTTTGATCATAAACAAACCAGCAGGACCTTGACAGGTGGGAATAGAAAAAGCCACCGAGGGCAGCCCTGAGGGGTTGTTTGGAGGAGAGGGAACAGAGCCAAAGGAATCAGGTGATGACCAAACTTGAGGGATCAGCTTCTCGCTAAGGGTGGGCTCTGGCACTGCCCTCAGGGTGGGCTGTATCTAGCACATTTTGGCACCAGAAGAGGCCAATGGCCCAGTCCCCACCCCCATGCCTCCAGAGCAAGCCGCGTACCCCTGGAGAGCTGGCTGAGGGCCAGGGGCCTGGCCAAGCCTGCCCTTTCACAGCCGTGGCTATGAAACACCTCAGTGAACTCCAGGAGTTCAGCAGGTGGGCTGGAACAAGAGTCCACAGTAAGGAGCCTATACAGCCAAGCACAAGGCCAAGTGTCCTGTTGGCCTTCCTTCTTCTGTGCTCTGGCTTCTTGGCACTTGGCTGACTCATCTCCCAGCAAAGCAGCCTCCATTCCTTGGTGTCTAGAAAGCCTCTCCTGGTAATTCTGGCCCAGGTTTCTTATTCCCCGAGTGACAAATCAGAAGATGATCCATTATCAGGGATGCCCCAGAAGGGACAGGGACCTGCAGGGTGGAGGGTGAGGCAGGCCCTGGGAAGCACAATGCTAATTTCTAGCAGTAATAAGGGTGGTGGGGAAAAAAACAAAAAAACATTTGCAGAGCACGTTCTAGGTGCCAGGCTGTGTGAAGACAGCGTTACCTTAAACATATTATCATCTTTGAAAAGAATTAGAACCTGGGCCCACATGAGCCAAGAATACAAGTTCTGTTTGCAAATATTTGTGAAGGGCAAAGATAAGACCCTGAACTCTGACACCTTGTACTGGGACAATCTTTTGGCCTCTGGTTCATGCTTCCCAAGGTTTCCTTTGGTTTCTTCCCAGGGACTTGGAAGGCAGAGCTTATGGGCCCTACCTAGTCTCTTGATTTCTGGGAGGTGGCAGGTACTAGAGACACAGGGCTCCATGCTTTCTCAACACAGGACCCAATGCTCTCTACCACTAAAACTGATCCCAAGTTCCAGGTCTCCCACATTGGGACATCATACAGTCCAGACCAAACCCAACTGGAAGGTGAGCAAGTGGGTGCTCAGACAAGCAGCATTTGCTACTAAGTGTCTGACAGAGTGAGGACCTCAATCCTGTCTTCGCCTACTACCTTCTCAACAGCACCTCTGGAAAACTTTGTCTAAAGGGTCTTCCAATTCCCTCTACTTTTTACCCCCTTTTTCCGAACCCTGGAAATCAAACTCAGCATTTCCCACATGCTAGGCAAGTGCTCTACCACTGAGCTACACTCCCAACCCTCAACCCTTTTTAATCACCAACAGGAAAGTCTCTGTCCTCCCAGCCTTAGTCTACACCAGCAACACTGCTCTGGGCCTTCTCACAGTGTCTGTTCAGACCACTGTGCCTTCATCCTTCACGAGTCTGTGGGATTCTAGGTAGGGAACTAGACTGGAGGCCTGATCATCCCACACGCTCCCAAGCCTGAGCAGCACACAGTGTGGAGCTCAGAGCAGACAGGCAACACCACAGGGGAAATTACTCAGCAGTGGGGATCCGGTTATCTAGCTGTGAAGTCAATTCAGCTATACAAACGAGTACACACCCACTAGCCCACAGGAACTGGGCCTGGAAGGAAAACGTGTCTGCAAGATCCTTTGATCTGAGTCTGAGGACAGCACCCTCCCAGGCAGCACCTGCTGCTCACATCTCTCGGGAGTCCCAGGGCCAGGATGCTGGCTGGCCAGAGCAGCGTCCGAAAAGGTCACAGCGCTGGAGCCAGGGAATTTGGCTAAAAAACATGGTAAGTTAATAGGAGTCACATTAGGGGTCAGGTGCTGGGGCTATTTGTCCTGCACAGGGCTTTTACCTGGGGCCTCTCTACAATGTTCCAAATTTTCCACCTGAGCTGGAGTCAAACCACCCCCACAAGGTGGGAACAGATTCAAACACCCAGGCTGCTAGACAGCACTCTCCCCTCTCTACCAAGCTAGAAATGGAGACTCCCCTCCCTCTGACATACTCTTAGCCAGAGCAGGGGCTCCAGCCAGGGTCTGAGGCTTGGATAGGACACTAACCCGGAAGAGTGACCTTTGAAGGGGATTATGTCAACTTGAAGGGATTAGGAAACACACCCAGGGGAGGGAGAGAGGCGGGATGGGGTGCAGGGTGGAGAGAATGAGAGCTCGTGTGTATGGGTCCAGTGAACGACTTGCTCCTGTCTACACATCGCAGATCTTCAGGTTCCAGTCTTCACTATTGTTCTTTGAACAACCTATATCAGCAGCAGACTCTCATCTTTTGCCCTGCAGTCCCGGACAGGGTGTTCTACCTCACAGCGTCGGATCCTCTAGCTCTTGCACATGCAGACCACCATTTTGACTTTGTCTCTCCTTGGACTTACCTCCAAATAAATCCCCTTTCTTTACGTTACTTCTGCCTCTTGTAGAGCCCTAACCAATAGCCACATCCTTCTCCTTGTGACTCCACCTATCTTCAAGCAGTACAGGAGGCGGGGCAGAGAAGCCCGCTGGGTCATGACTGGGAAAGGGAGACAAAACCGACACACCTGGAACATTCGTCTGAGGCTGGGGACAGGTGGCCTCATATCCTGGCTTGGTTACTTGTGTGTGACCGTCAGCACGCCATTCAACTCTCTGAGCTGCATTTCCCTCACTTGTAAAAGGAAGAGGCCTCTAACCCCAAGGAGACATCATGGGAACGCAAGAGCTCCTACTCCTCTCTGGAAACTCACTACTCAGGGTTACACAAACTGGACAGCTGGGCAGAATGAAAAAAAGGAGGCATTTCCAAAGCTTAAGCACTCCCTAGCAACAATCTTTAATAGAAACCTGTGTGAAGCTCCTCCCACTCCAAGGCTTGGGAACATGGAGGTTCTTCACCTACAAAACAGAGGGTGCTCTGTGGGGAAGCCATCAGCCCTTGCTTTCATTCTGCCTTTTTATTATTTATTTTTTCATTTTGTCTTTTACACATTGTGAAATCTTTTCAGGCCCACATCAAACCAGTAGAAGAGTCACGGGCCCTCAGCCAATGTTCTAAGAGAACATGGGTGCTCCAGGGGGAAAAAAAAAAAAGGTGTCCCCAGAACAATACCACAGGTAAGCAGTGAGTGAAGCCTGGATTGGATGACTGCCCATCTGGCCTAACTCTTAACTGCATCAGGAACTGCACACCTGTTGCAAAGAGCAGAAGGATAGTGGGGGGCAGGAGGTGGGGGATACCTAGGTTCTGAGTGCACAATCAATTAGCAATGTTTACCCTGGCATGGCTAGGTTCAGGCATCTCGTCTTTTAAAAAATTACCAAGGAACCCCCTCCCTTAGCTGGCACTGACAAACAGCTCTGAATGGAGAGGTGTGAGTCATGATCACAGCCTTTCAGGGTTCATTAGTTCTTCTTCGCTTTTTGTTAGCAAGCGACCTGGCTCAGTGAGAATAGGTACAGATAAAAGCCCTTACCCTCGTGAGGCAGCTGACTCCCAACACCTCCTGCTCAGTCATCTCTAGACCCTGGCCATGGAGCCCAAAAACAGGCTTGTGAGGACAGATGCACGAGCAAAGGCCTGGCTGTGGCTCCCAGGCAACATCTTTCTCCTCAATTCCCTAAGGCAGCTGATTCCAAAGATCTGAACATTTCTCTCCAGGGATCCTAAATGGCAGTCAGACATATGGAGATCAGGCTTAGCTCCATATCAGGGGCCAAGGGGAAAAAAGACTCTCAGGAAATGAGAACTCTCATTAAGGCACAGTTGGCAGAAAAGAAAAGGCAAAAGACCCAGGAGGGAAAGGTGAGTCCAGCAGGAAACCTAATGGCATATGGAGTCTTAAGAGACAGGAATCTAACATCCAATTAGATTTAGACCACCAAAAGGAAGGCTACAGGTTTTGTCCTTTCAGTGCCCCTGAGCCAGGAGCAAGAACCAGAGGCAGAGTCCAATGTTGCTCCAGAAGGTAAGATCTGGGGCTGGAAGAATAGTACAGCAGTTGCCTAGAAAGTGCAAGGCCAAGTTCAATTCCCCAGCGCCACATAAGCCAGTATGGTGTCGCATGCCTATAATCTCAGCATCCAAGTGGCTGAGACAAGAGGATTGCTAAGAGTTCAGGGTCAGCCTAGGTACACAGTGAGCTCCTGAGAACTGCCTAGATTGCAGAGCAAGACCTTGTCTCAAAAACAAGACCAAAAAAAACTCTAATCTCTCCCTCTGCCATGTTCTGGCCATTGGACACCTGGAGTCCCTGTTCTGTTTGATGCTTTCCCCTAGAGTTGCTAGGACCTACTTTTTTTTTTTTTTTTTTTTTTTTGCCTTCAAACCCAGAGACGGCTGAGCAACTCACACAGAGAACCAGGACTGTCACCATGTGTGGCTCTTTCCATAAATGCCTGTTGAGATACCCAGAGAGGAGGGGTACCTAAGTACACAGGGAGGTGGGGCTGTGTTTCCTTCCTGCTTCAAGAATAAGAAGCAGACCCAGAGGGAAGAAACTCTCCAAGCTTCAGGCTACCCGGCGGGTCAGTCCTCACAATACTAAGAGATCAGACCTGAGCCTGGCTGAGCCTTCCAGGGCCAGAGTACAGTGGAGGGGACAGCTTCCTCCAGCTCACCAGCCCTTCCAGGGCTCTGCACACCAGGAAAAACTTGACTAGACTCCTCATGCACGGTCCAGCCTGGGCAAGAGTGCTTTCAACTCAGCAGAGCACGTAAGGTACCATATTTCCCAGGAAGGTATGTGGAAGACAAGGCTAAAGGCAGCCTTCAAGTCATTATAGGGTAAGAAGAGGTAAAGACAGCATCCCATAGGTTGGGCAAGTCAACCCTGAGGTGCCTCAGTCCTAGGCACTTGGCTCATGAACCAGAAGAAAGAGAAGAAAGTGGTTCTCAGGGGTAGCTACAGTTGGGGTCATGCTTTGCCCAGCTCCTGTCCCTGCACAAAACCCCAGAGGCTGCAGAAAAGCTCCCACTGACACAAGATGCTCACACTGCATGCCCGCTCCCCGGCCTGCATGTCTCAGCTTTCCTCGTCAGATGCTACCCAGCAGACAAGGCACCTGCCTAGCGACACATTAGGCCCCTCCCAGGAAGGGTCAGAAGTGACAAGGACTCAGGCCAACATCTGTTTATAGACGACATGAGAAGAGAATGAGTGCAAATGGTTACCAGGGAGAAAGGCATGAGAAAGGAGGAGAAGCTGTCCACAATGTAAACACCAAGCTCCACAGCCATTTGTATGTGCCAATACAAATCTACACGCCTCCCTTTCTTCCCATGTAAATCCTTAAAATTGGTGTTAACAGTTCTGTTTGAGAGAGAGAGAGAGAGGAAACAGGGGCAGGCAGGCAGGCGGACGATGGACAGACAGACAGAGCGCATACATGCATGTGTGTGTGTTGGGGATCAAACCCAGGACCTTGCACATGCTATCTGTGTAAGTACCCTGCCAGCGAACCAAATCAACAGTTTTTAAGTGAAAGAACACCCAGGAGGACGCTGGCAGAGTGCGGGCACACAAAACACCCTCCTCTGTCTCACTGGACTCCTCAGGTGGAGACTCGGAGCTGGCAAGCGTATGAGGACAGAAAAAAGGGAATACTCTGGAGTGAGGATGACAGATTGGCTGGCAGGCAGGAGTCTCTGGGGTCAGAGAGGGCCCTAGGTCCGAGTGTCCCCTGCACGCCCAGTCACACTCACCTCCCCCTTCTTCACAGTCATGGACTGTCGGCGGGGTGTGATCTCCTCGTTGATGCTAGACAGGAAGTTCTGTGAGATGCGGAGGGCGTCCTGTAGCAGTGGGTGGTCAGGGTGGCTGGAAGGAGTGTGCTTCAGCAAGTCCTGCCCACGTGGAAAGATTCAAATCAGACAGCCAGCCAGACTCACACAGACAACTGGGTATAAACCACATGCACAGCATGGAACTCAACAGCCTCTGGCTCCCCAGGCATCACCACCGCGGACCTTCAGGAGTCTGGGCTTGGTGGGCAGTGCTTGTGGGAAGAATACCCCAGAGGCAAAGGGCCCCAGACAGCACTCTAACAAACCCATGTCTCTACACAGTTAAGAGGCTCCTACTAGTAGGACAGGGTTAGTGGACTGTGGTGCTGCTGCTATTTGGGCCAGATAATTCTCTGTTATAGCAGGATCGGGTGGGGGAGCCGTCCTGAGGATTCTAAGGTATTCAGCACCATCGTAGCCCCTACACATTAGACATCAGTAGCACCCCCTTATCTGTGGCTGTGGCAACGAGAATTAACTCTGGATCTTGCTGCACATCCCCTTGAGGGGACAGTTGGTCCTGGTTGAGAACCACTGGTCATAGAAGATCAGAAGAAAGCCTTTGGCCTGCAAGTCATTCCTGTTCAAGATCAGCGGCTCTCCAGTTTGGAGAAACAAAATCCCCTTAGATCCCAAACTCTATCTGCAATAGATCCTGGAAAAATAAAACAGGCAGAGGGGAAGGCACTTCAGGGGCAGCGGCAAGCCACTCCCACCCTCACCACTCCTGAGCAGCTCTCGCTTTTCCCTACCATGATGCTTGGCTACTGGTATGCATTATACCTGGACCATTCACAGCTAGGGGCAGACTCCAGTGTCCCAGAGAATAAAACGTCAACCTGGCCTGAGCCTCTAAACTGTGTTCTATTTCCTTTCATTCAAAAAGTTAAAAAAAGAATTTTCCTTTTTTTTTTTTTTTGAGATGGATTCTCACTATGCCGCCCAGCCTGGTCTCAGGCTCGTGGCCTCAAGTGATCCTTCTGCCTAATCCTCCCAAGTAGCTGGACTGCAGGCATGCCACTGCTCCAGGCTCTTCACTGAGAAACTTTTAATCAGAGGAAGTTATAAAATGTCTGCTCAATGGAGTATTAGCTTAAAAAAGAACAAGGCAGAGCTATTTGGCTGAAGTGGTCAGTGTTCATAAGAAGATACTAAAAACACAGGTAAGCCTTATAGATAGGTATCAGTAGGGCCTCCCAGCAGAAGTGCTTCAGTGGGTTTTATATTTGAGTTTTGTTTCTGTTAGAGAAGACCTCTTAGTGACTGGCTCACCACTGAAGTGGGATCCCCCAATGCCTCTCCAGCTCGGGGACAGTGGCCTAACCCAGGGCTGCAAGAACACACCAGCTGTCCATGAAGGATCCGCTCATGCACTTCGCTGCCCTGAAGCTTCTCCACCTGTAAGGTACCACCTGTCCCGGTAGAAATACCTGCAAAAAGCTGGGCATGGCAGTGCGTGCCTGTAACCCCAGGACTTAGGAGGTTGAGGCAGGAGGACTGCTTTGCGTTCAAGGTCAGCCTGGGCTACATAGTGAGTTTGGGAGCAGTTGGGACTACAGAGCAAGACTCTGTTTCAACAGAAAGCAAGAAAAAGGGGGGGGGGGGGGGGAGGAAAGGAGGGAAGAAAAAACAAAGGAAAAGAAAACACCTGCAGAGGCCCATTCTGTCCTCCAAGCAGCCCACCTGGCGAGGCCCTGGATGGCAGAGGCCTCTTATCTCTATATCCACGATAAAAATGTGTGGCAGAACATGGCAGGTGCAATGACGTGTGGGTGCAAACAGTGTCCCCAGGACAGGAAGAATGCCCTGAAGAAAGAGCTGCCATGTGCTGGGATATGACTCACGTGCAGGACCAGTGTGCTTCTTGTAACCCGGTCCACAGGCTTGTACAGCAGAGCTGTGGAGAAACAGGCAAAATGAAAGGAAGCCTAACACCTGCCTGCCAGCGGGTGCTGCAAGGAGGAGGCGAAGGCGCGGCCCCCACCTCCAAAGGCCTGACACCCCTCGCACAGTGATGATAGCAAACCCAGAGCATCAACCCACTACCCTGAGTTTTAAGTCCTGGACATTAAACACAGAGTTTAGAGCTGCTGGTCAGGCCTTATCCTGAGCGACCTGCTTAGTGACAACTGCTGAGAAGGCAGAGGAAGGGATGTTAAGGCCCTTCACTCTGGCTAAGTATCTGCTGTCTAGCTTAGTGGGAGACAGGTATCATGGGCACAGACCACAGCTCTCAATGTGACCCCTGAATGTTCTGTAAGGCTGGTTCTGAGAAGGGAAGACTGACACAGCCGCCAGGCTGCCAGGTGCTTGGGGACAGGAACCTGCTCAGGCATATGGACACTCCAGCAGCATAGGAGCTCCGGCCAGCTTTGGCCACCTATGCCTCGAGACGACGGTGACTAAGACCCACCGTGAGACTACACACAGGTGTATTCTGATGCACCAGTGTAGCATATTCATTACTATCTGCGTTTCATAAATGGGGAATCTGAGTCTCAAAGCAGGGTGGAAGGGCAAGCTCTGGGGACAGGAGCCACATGTGCTGTCCCCTGTGGATGAGCCCAAATACTCACACGCTCAATAATCCAAAGAAAGAAATGACTTCCCACTCCTGATCCCACTTTTGGATCCATGTGCAGAGGTTAAACACACAGCCTTCGGAGCCCAATCACTCTATCCAATTACCTAGAACCTGCATTCTCCTCAGGCTACTTTGTGTTCTACACTCATTAGTCCTGTTATCTGTTCTAGTAAAAATGTGTCCCCCAGATTTCATGTGTTGGAAATTTAGCCCCCAAAATATCAAAAGGTTACAGTGACCTTTGGAACACGACTGAGTCAGGAGGGCTCTTGCCTCAGAAATACACGAATCTATTCATGGACTAACAGGCTATGGGGGGAGTGATCACAGTGAGCTCTCTCTGCAGTGGCATTCTATCCTACTGTGCTCCCTGGGACCCTGCGTTTCTACCAGCAGGAAGGCCTTCACTGGATGCCTAATCTTCTCCACCTACAGAACTGGGTATTCGGTTATATCAATTGGAAATGAACCATTATTTCATTTGAAAGAGGGAGGGACACAGTCTTTCTCAAAGAACCACAGAGAATGACACAATGACTTTTTTTTTGAGAGAGAGGAACTTACTATGCTACCCAGGTTAGACTCAACCTCACAGGCCTCCTGCCACAGCCTCCCGAGTAACTGCGATTACACATACATGCCACTATACCTGGACCAATGACATTTTATTTATTTATTTATTTATTCTATTTAAGTCATTCATTCATTTTTCAGTACTGGTGTACTATGGTTTGGACTTGAAATGTCCCTCAAGACTCAGATGCTAAAGGCTTAGTTGCCACTGATGAGCTTTCAGGGAGGTGAGTGGTCCCTAAGGGTTCTACTGCATACTGCATCAAGTGGCCTGACCTATTGATGGCACTACTGGAGATGAAAGAAAACAGGAGGAGGGGTCTAGCTGAAAAAGGAGTAGATCATGGAGGTGTGACACTGGGACAACATGTGCTCACCAGCGCGTGCCTCTGGCTCCTTCACTCCCTCTCTGCATCCTAGCTGCCACGAGGTGAGCAGCTTTGCACGACCATGTCCTTCGGCCGTGATGTTCTGCCGCATCTCAGGCCCACAGGAAAGGAACTACCAAGCATGGCCTGAGGTCTCTGAGACTGGATCAAAAAAAAAAAAAAAACAACCCTTTCCCCCTTCAAGTCATCCTTCTCAGGCATTCTGTCATCTGACAAAACACCGACTAACACAAAGAACTAAACACACGATGCCACATTGGACAAGTGGTCTACCACTGAGCTGTATCTCCAATCCTTTTTATTTTTGAGACAAGTTCTCATTTTTTTTTTTTTTTTTTTTGAGACAGGGTCTCGCTCTGCAGCCCAGACTGGTCCTGAACTCATTATGCAGCCCAGGTTGGCCGTGGACTCATGATGATCCTCCCGTCTCAGCCTCCCGAGTGCTGGGATTACAGGCATGCGCCACCAAACCCAGTTTGAGACAAGTTCTTAAAAAATAAACTTTCATTCATTCTGCCTCCACCTCCTGAGCAGCTGAGATTACAGGAGTGCTCCAGACCTCTGGCTCACAGTCACATTTTAATTGCCCAGCCGTGCTTAGTCTGTGAGTGCTGACTAACTCCTATGATTTTTCTTCTGCTTGTCACTACAGCTGGCATGCTGATCCTGGTCATCTTCTTCCCGTCCTGCCATGTCCAAGGCTGCTTGCTCCTTGTCCCTGCTCTCATTATAGGAAGTCCATGGTGGGAAAAATGCCTGGGTGTAACCAATGAGGCACCATGTCTGCTTTTACAGCAGCATTCCCCTCTGTGCCAGCCCTTCCCCGCAAAGGCAAAAAGAGGCCTCTGCACGGAGAACTCACTTTCTAAAGAGTTCTTGGTTGTTGAATCCTTGGCATCCTTGTTGCTTCTGGCTCTCAGGTTCTGCAAAGAGAAAAGCATGTACTCACACAGGACAACGGAAGCAGCTCTGAGGTGGTGGAATGTTTCATGGTCAGACACCACTCGTTAGTGGAAAGCTCAGCTTTCTCTCTCCACAAAGAACCCTAGCTGCAGCAACCGTCACGATCGTGTAGTCTGCACAGATGGATTAACACAGGGGCTGGGCAGGGACCTGTGGGCAAGCTGAGCATGAACGCATGTCCAGGATGCTTTAGGTCACGTAGGATGCAATTTCTCAACCTCAGCACTATGAACATTCGGGGCTAGATATTTCCTGTGCTGAGCAGCTGCCCTCTGCACCGCAGGGCGCTGAGCAGCATCCCTGGCCTCTGCTTGTATGTAGGTACAGTAGTGCCCCTGGCCTTGTTAGGCAACTAAAAATGTCTCCCAGCATTGCCAAGTCCCTGAGGGACAAAAGCACCTCTGGTGAGAACCTCTGACATGGAGAACCCTACAAACAGAGGCAAACTACTTTCTTGTAGCAACGCAACAGAAGGCAGGGGGTGGCCACTCAAGAAGATGCCCTCTTTAGTGACAATCAGGGAAGGCCCACTACCACCTAGACCGACACTGGATTCTATCTCCAACGCTCGCCTCAGGGGAAATACACTTGCTAAAATGTGTAAATGTACTTGCTACAAAATGCAGGCTAAGATTCCTGATCACAGTCTGAGGAAGACTCAGTTGTGCAGGCCGTGGGTGCAGTTTCTGTGCACTCCGCTCCTGAGTCACTGCTGTCAGCTCTTCTGGAACAAGTCGGTAAGGAAGCTAAAGATACCGGAAATATACTCGTGGAACCAGGGGTGGCGATTCACCGAATCAGAATTACCCTCACCATCTGCAACGTGAAATCCTTGGAGAAGGCATGTGCTGACTTAATGAGAGGTGCAAAGGAAAAGAATCTCAAAGTGAAAGGATCTGTTGGCATGCTTACTAAGACCTTAAGAATCATTTAAGAGGGGCTGGAGGAACCGCTCAGCGGCTAAAGCGCTTGCTTAGCAAGCGCTAAGTCAAGTGCTAAGTACCCGAGTTCGATTCCCCAGCACCACATAAGCTGGGCGCGGTGGCGCACGCCTGTAATCCCAGAACTTGGGAGGCTGAGGCAGGAGAATTGCCCTGAGTCCAAGGCCAGCCTGGGCTCCATAGTGAGCTCAGGACCAGCCTGGACTACAGAGCGAGACCCTGTCTCAAAAAAAAAAAAAAAAAAAAAAAAAGAATCATGTAAGAAAAACACCTTGTGGTGAAGGTTCTAAGACATGGGACTGTTTCCAGATGAGAATCCACAAGCGACTCATTGACTCATACCGTCCTTTTGAGATTCTTAAGCAGGTGACTTCCATGAGCACTGAGCCAGGAGTGGAAGTTGAAGTCACCACTGCAGATGTTAAAGGCAACTGTTTTAATAAACTGATAATCAGTTTAAAAAAAAAAAGACTCCTGAGCAGGACTTGTGAGCAGGGAGGCCAAGTCTTGACACAACTGCACCAAAGCCATTACTAATCTGGACTAATGAACCAAGAGAAATGAGGATAAGCAATCTCCATGTACCTAAAATCATTTCTGGGAAGCAACTGCAAGGAAGTTTAGTTCAGAATCCCAGGACTGTGAACAAATGCCTAACTGCTACAGGGACAGGAAAGGGCTCCAAAATCACTCTCCCAACCTCCCATGCTGCAGAGAACCTCTCAGGACCAAAAGATGGGGTTTTGCAGCTCACTGGGACCAAAGTCCATTGTGTACTTGGGGTTCAGTGCCTACTCTGAGAGTTTAACATCCTTTGCAGTGACTGTTCCTCTCCACATCTGACTCAGCAGGTCCCAAAGATGTGAGGGGGTGCGAGAGCTAAACAGTAAGTAGACTGAAGAAACCAGGTGCTGAGCTCATGTGAGCCTCGGAGGAGACCCACATTCCATGTGCCCTGGCACAGCACAAGGCACAAGCTGTGGGACAGCCTGCTACACGGAAATATAAGAGTTTAGTTTAACCCCACATTTCCCAAACTTACTGCCAGCATGCTGGAAGCTCATTTTTGCCTATCTCTCCTTATTTATCACTGGAGCAAAGTGAGCACCTGTAGAACCCAAAGTGGGCAACTGTGGTCTAACTAGAAATCTCTCAAGACAAGTCCTAGGGAGAAGATGGAGGACGTTACTCCTCCCTACCCTGTACTTGAGGGCAATCCTCAGGCACTATGCCTGAGCACTGACCTCTTCCTTATCTTCCTTCCACGATACAACCTTCCATTCTGCCCCAAAGCTTGGTATTTCCCCTTGGGCTTGATTTTGCTCTTTAATGAGTTCAACTTCTTTGGGTCTTTTTGAAATAAGACTGGAAAAACAGTGCAAATGTTGTTCAGAGGGTACAAGAACCTGCAGGCTTCAAAGAGGACTGGGTTTTACCTGACCCTGAAGCGCTGGCCACTCCCTGCATCCAAGCCTTGGCTCAGATTCCCACCCAAAGGGTTGATGCACCTGCATGATCATCCCTCAACACCCACCACAGCTTCCTCCCTTCTTAGTCAAAACGAAACTAGATGGACTTGAGCTTGAACACTTCACTGTAGCCTGTTCTCTGAATGCTCTGAGTGTTCTCTGGGTTTGTGATTTGTTAAGGTCACTTGGAATTCTGTGCCAACATTTCAGCTAATAAGGGTATGGGAGTTTGCTAATTTAATGAACAAGTACAGAAGGGATTGAATGCTCCAGGAGAAATATGGCTGGTGAGAAGGGAAACACGGAGCAAGTACATATACATCCTGTTACCATTCGGACCAGGTAAGGAGCAGAAAATCCCACAGACCTGGGAGGAACAGCATGGCACAGGCTATCGCCATGGGAAAGTCAGACACAAGGCTCTGATGCCAAACCCTCGTGATAAATAAAAAAAGGGCACAAAGTCTTTGGAAAAAATCCCAGGTATGAAAATTAAGGTTTGCCTCTTAGTAAGAGAAACTGAGTTCATTCAGTATTTTTAGTTTCCAATTCTTGCTCTTTTTTTCTCTTTTTCGAGACAGGGTCTCACTCTGCAGTCAAGCTGGTCCTAAACTCACTAAGTAGCCCAGGTTGGCCTTGATCTCACGGCATTCCTGCTAGAATTATAGGCATGTGCTACCAATCACAGCCCCATTTATTTTTCTAATGTTGCCTTTCTTGCTGAGGTTTTTCTGCCCAGACTCCTTGTTTGGTATTGGAAAGGGAAAAGTCTTAAGTCAGAGTTCTATGGAGTGGGAGTCATCCAAACGAAAGAATGACAATGGGTCTCCACAGAGGAAAATGTCACACAGTTCTACCATGCTGGTCTCTGGTCCTAGCTTGGCCACCAGCTTTCTGCATGGCCTGGTCATTTCTGTATTTGAGGAACTTTTTTTGAAGGTGTAGGTGACAAGACTCCATAGTTCTTTGAAGCTTAAGTCCTCCTGGGGTGACAGGCAAACAGGGAAATGGGGGGATCTGAGCAGGGTCATTTTAACCGGAAACTTTTTTTCACTCCCACGTGGGTAAAGAGGAGCAACAACACAAACTCCTTGTCCTCACAACAGTCCTCAATGTTTCCCAGCTCTCAAGGTTGTAGAAAGACTAGAAAAGAAATAGGGCAGGAAAGCTTCCAATCCAGTCTTAGTGACAGTGGGCAGAGTTAGCGTCAGGACTCTCATGATATGACACAGGGGCAGACCTATGTGTACCACTCAATACAGACATGGTGCAAGAGCACACTTAGAAATGTGGCTGCTACGGTTTGAAAATGTCCTCCAAGAGCTCACTTATTGGCAATTTAATCCTCTAATATACACTCATATTTGAAGGTGATTAGGATTACACAGGGTCACAAGGATGGGGCCATGTAGATGGCATTACTGGCTTCATAAAAGCAGTAAAAGAGACCTGAGCTGGGATGCTCTCCAGGTGAAGCCTTCTGTCATGTCTGAATACAGCAACACAAGGCCCTCATCAGATAGAGTAGCCCCATGAGCCTGGACTTTCCAGTCTCTAAAACTGAGAGCCAAATAAACTATTATAAACTTACTTTTTTTTGAGATAAGGTCTCAATGTATAGCCCAGGCTGGTCCTGAACTAACTATGTAGCCTAGACTGGCCTGGAACTCAGGGCAATCATCTCGGCTCAGCCTTTCGAGTGCTGGGATTAGAGGTTTGTACCACCATACCTGGCTTATGTGATGCTGGGGAATCAATCTCAGGGCCTTGCACAGCAAGCACTCTGTTGTACTATTTCTCTAGTCCCAAAACTTCTATTCTTTATAAAGTACCCTGTCTTGGGTATTTTGCTACAGGAATATAATATTAATTGAGACATCAACTGACCCTTGGAGTGAGGCCCAGGCCCTGGAAGCAGAGCACTTAGGGGCTATTCCTCCTGTCTGGTCACAAGAGCAGTACTGTGGGCACGGGGCTGATGGAGACAACCCACCAGCTTCTGGAATCAGAGGCAGGGTTCATGACCAAAACTTGATTTATACACTCCGTCCTCCTAGGTCAGGTTCTACCACCAGCCAGCCCACAGCCCATCACAGAAGGTAGAGGGCACGGGTGGGAGTCAGCAGTGCTTCTGCTGGCAGTGTCAAGACATTCGTTACCTCAGAAATCTCTGCAAACTGAGCGTTGGCCTGACAGCACTTCTCAGCGGTTTCCATGGCAACCCCATAGTTGTCCACAAAGGCTCGGTACACACCCAACTGGCTGGCCTGCAATGAGAACGGAGAGAATATGGGACAGATGTGGGACAGGTGACACTGCTGCCCATCTTTCTGAGGAGTGGGCTCCTGTGCACAGCTCCAGAGAAACCCCAGCCACAGCAGACAACGAGCAGGCTGCAGAAGCCTCAGCTCTTCCGTGCCATTCACTCCCACCTGCTTCCTTCCCCACGCACTGAGCACGCATCCCTCTTCTAAAATGACATGTTGAGAAGTGACTCACCATCTCAGGCAGGTAATGGCTCCCTTGCAGAGCTGCTTATTCCTCCCACCCCACTCACTTAAAAAGGTGTCACGAGCACCAGGACAGTTCGGGTAGTGAGTGAATTCAAACAAACATCCCTACACAGATGAGACTGAGAGACACCTCCTCACTCTGACTATGGACAGAGGTGGGCCGATCCCTGTGGTCACATGTTCTGCTTGTGTCTGATCCTCTCGGAGAGCAAGGGACACATACACAGTCTGACTGTTCATGAACAGAGGTTCCTGCTGCCTGGACTTGAGCCTGCCCTAGATCTGGCAGGAGTGCCAGGCGCCCGGCAAGAGGCACTATGACTCTTATTAAGCCAAAAGCATTAACAGAGCATCTCCTCACTAAGCCCCTACTCAGATACACAACTGCACTTCAGCTTCCAGGGACAGGTGGGCAGATAGGTGTGTGGGCAGCCACTACCATCATGTCTGGGACCTACAACACCGTTAAGAGACCAGTCCTCAACCAGGATGAGTCAGAAAGCAAAAATGGTCATAAAGAAAATGAGCAAGGGGCTGGAGGAATAGCTCTGAAGTTAAAGTGCCTGCATAGCAAGCACTAAGTATTTGACTTCTGTTCACTAGCACCACATAAACTGGGCGTGGTGGTGCATACCTATAATCCCAGCACTTGGGAGGCTGAAGCATGTGGATTGCCTTGAGTTCTAGGTCAGCGTGAGCTACACAGTGAGTTCACAGTCAGCCTGTACTATAAGATAAGACCCTGTCTCAAAGAAAGAAACAGAGAGAGAGAGAGAGAGAGAGAGAGAGAGAGAGAGAGAGAGAGAGAGAGAAATTTGGGAAGGGGCTGGAAGAATGGCTCAGCAATAAAGCACTGCCTAGCAAGCTCAAAGCCCTGAATTCAATTCCCCAGCACCACATAAGCTGGGCGTGGGGGCACATACCTGTAATCCCAGCATTGGGGAGGGTGAGGAAGGAGAACTGCGTAAGTTTGAGGCTATCCTCGGCTATACAGGGCTATACAGTGCGTTCAGGTCCATCCTGAGCTACACGGTGAGACCCTGTCCACCACCCCCCCAAAAAAAAAATTGGGGGAAATTTGCACTAAGAACAGCATATTGAGGAAGAGCATCACGTCAATATAAAATCTCCTGAATGTGAAAAACTGTATTTTGGCTTATACAAAATTATGTCTTAAAAAAAGGGAAGGAAGTATCTCTGTTCTTAGCAAAAACACAACAAGATATTTAGGGGTAAGGAGAAGATGCTACAATTTATTCTCAAACTACAGAGGAAAAATGTGCACATGTGAGTGTGTGCATGCATGCAAGCACACATAAAAGATACAGGGCAAATGCAGCAAACGTCATAATCAATGCATGAGGGTGTAAATGTCACTAGTATTCTCTATGCTATCCTCACAACTCTTTTCTAAGTCTGAAAAGACAAAAACAAAAAAGGAATCTAATAGTTTCAGCCAGGAACAAAACTCTGCATGTGGAAGTGCACTGTGCAGCCCCACAGGACAAGATGTGTCAGGCCTTCTGTCCTATCAGGCATAGGTCCTGGGTCCTGGGCTCAGCAGGAGGCACCACGGCTGGAGCTGGGCATGACGAGCTCCTTAGGTCCCAGACGCTCTAAGCTGGGTACCTGATAAGGTGATGCTAGGCTGAGTCCATCTGTTGCAGGGGAGTCTGCAGCACTCACCCTACTTTGAAGACACGTGACTATTCAGCACACAGTGACTTGGGAAGCACTTCCCACTGCAAACTCAGACCTTCTCCCTACTCTTCCCACATGAAGGCAGCTGGACACGAGGGTAGCCAGAGGACACTTCCTAAACTCAAGTTCCAGTATTTCATTAGATGATTAAAACTTAAAAGTTTCTCGGTAATTTTAGAATGTTATTCTGGGAACAATGTTGGTTGTAGTTTGTTTTTTTTTCCTCACTCTGTAGCCCAGGCTGGCCTTGGATTCATGGCAATCCTCCTGCCTTGGCCTCCCCAGTGCTGGGATTTAAAGGCATGCGCCACCGTGCCCGGCTAATGTGATGCTAGGGAACTGAACTCAGGTACTCAGCGCTTGACTTAGCGCTTTAACTGCTGAGTCATTCCTCCAGCTCCAGTGGTGGTTTTTCTCCCAGCAACATGACTCTGCATTTTCCAAAGGGCTGCTGGCTAAATCCAATCCATTAGGTTTAAAACTGCTGACATACTATAGAGAGAAAGGGGAAACGGACTTCAAAGACACCTGCATCAACCTATAGTCATCTACACTCTGGTTGCAGGGAAAGAAGCCCCAGGAGGTAAGAATCTGGACAAAACAATTGCCTCATGTGTCCCTCAGGCCTTAGCTCCAGCCTGTAGTCCAGCGTCCACAGCCTTAGGCGGCAGAGAGGGGACTGTCAACAGGAAAACCACACCTCAAAGTGGAACACTCCAGCCCAGATGTGAGCCAAAGTGAGGCCAGGGTTCACATTAGCTGGGCGTGCGGACTAGCCTGAGTTGGTGGTAGGTGGGGACAGGGAAGGCTGGGGCTGGGCCAGACTCATGAGTAACCCTACGCTCCGGACACACTGAGAAATCCAGCCTTGTACCACTCCTCCTCCTGAAAGACTTGATTCCCTTGGGAGGAAGATTGTAGTAAGAAAAGATGACACACATAGGAAGCCTGGGCAATTCCAGAGTCAGGACCAGGAGTCTTCAGAAACAGACTGGAACCATACAGCTTACTTGGCACCTGCCTTCCAGTGGCTCCGGCAGAACAAACAGTCTTTGCTGGGCAGCTGCTACATCCAGACCCCTACCCTGTAAGCTCCTTTGAGATCCCTACTTCCTATCTGGAAACGGGTCTTTTCATATATCACAATAACTCCCATACTGAAGACAAATAGCAACTCCAGAGTTCCTCTGAGAAGGGGTTAGCTCTTTCATCCCAGGGCAACCCCAAAGGCTCTTCTTTCTGGATAACTTCACTTTATTTGTGTCTCAGTATTAGATCCAGAACTAATTTGAGTATGACCCAGCCAATGTTAGGTACAACAGCTAAGGATGTGACTCAGTGCCTAACACGTGTAAGGCCCTGTGCTTAATTTCTAGCATACACACATACACAAAAGGAATAGGTGGCCTTTCAGCCCTTTACATCAATGTTAGGTATTAACGGATCCCAGTGACTTTTAAAAGCACCATCCTTCGCCGGACCTGGGTGTCCAAGTCCACAATCTCAGAACTCTGGGAGAATCACAAATTCGATTCAGCCTGGGCAATTTAGTGAGATCCCGTCTCAAATTAAAAGTAAATACTTGGCTGGAGATGTAGCTCAAGGCAAACAAAGGCGCTTGGTCCAATCCTACTACCAACACTAAACCCAAAACCAAACGAGCATCTCTGACTCCTCTTCACTGCTAGGGTCAGCAGACAGCCAGAGAGGCCTCTGACTGCCCTTCTGTCTGACCTCTCCTTCCTGTGCTGATCTGTGAGGGAGTTTCCACCTCTACAAATCTGAATGAGGATCTGCAGTCTGTCTGTCTGTCTTTCTCTTTCTTTGAGACAGGGTCTCCTGCTGTAGTCCAGGCTGGGCCTAAACTCACTAGGTTAGCCCAGTCTGTCCTTGAACATATGGTAATCCTCCTGCCTCAACCTCCTAAGTGCTGCGATTACAGGTGTATGCCACCACATCTGGCTTATATGCATGCTTTTTTTTTTTTTTTTTTTTTGGAGAAAGGTAAATAGTTAAAAGTCCAGACAAGTGACCTGTCATAGCAGATTCCAGCTTTGTGGGAATCAGACATCATGGCAACTCAAGACTATCCCCCTGGCCCACACACCTTTATGGAGGTCTCCTGTACAGACCAATCCCCTCCTGTATTTTTCTAGCCTGTAATGAGCATGTGTCCTAATTCCTGCCAGTGAGGATATCACTGTGAAAAAAAAAAAAATCACTGTCAAGGTCCCTAAATTAAATACGCCTCCAAGTTCTGAGAACATCTGCCAGAGGAGCTCAAGCTAAGCAGAGGTCCTAAGCAGTTCACTTCCCTCTGGCTCCTTCAGTACCTGAGGGCAACCTTCCCACTACCCTGATTCTTACTGCCCAAGTCAATCTTCCTCATGACATCTTTTTAAAAAAAATTCTCAAGCACAAGGCCTTGAGATGGATTCCTCAGTACTGCATAAACTGGGCATGGTGGCACATGCCCAGGATTCAGGAGGCTGAGGCAGGTGGACTGCTGTGAGTTTGAGGCCAGCTTGAACTGCAGAGCAAGACCTGTCTCAAAAATGGGGAAAAAAAATTTCTCCAAGTGATTCAAGGGACTTTAATTCATAAAATTGTAAAAATAAAATAAAGCACAGTTCTCTCTCAGTAACCATAAGAGATTATTCTCTTGAGGCTACAAAAATCCATGGATACTCCAGTCTTTCATATATAAAGGGGTATTTGCCTGTAATATTGCATGTAGCATTTGCATGCAATGGATCACACCTTTCCATCCTTAGCTTCACTCTCCGGGGCCCTCAAAGAGGCTAACTGGGTCAGCTGCAGACTGGGAACCTGAAGCAAAACTGAGCACAGCCAGAAAGGACAGGAGGACGCCCTGTTCACTGGATTCCAGCTGGGTGCACACACTTCACCCAGCTTCTCCCTCCCCGCAAGCTGCTCTTCGGCCTCCTAGACATCGAGGCACGCCCAGATTCCCACTCTTACTATCTCTTTGGTATTTCCTTGTGACACACACCTGCAGGCACATGCCTGCGGTTGCAGGAAAGACCTGGTTCCCACCCGGCCACCCTCACAGCAACAGCGCCTGGCACTCTCCAAGTCACACACCAACTTCTGGAAGAGGTCGCCCACTCGCTGCTGGTGGCTCCACTGCTGCACGCGGGGGAAAAGCCCATCATAGAACTCCTTGTGGATTTCGTAGAGCTCAGGCACTTTGAAAAAGATGGTCTCAATCTGCTGGCTGGTCAGCACAGGCTGAGAGGTCGTGGCAGCAGCTTTCAAAGGCTTCATGGGCTGGAAGAGAGCACATGTGGGCACACAGGTGAGAGGGCATGCCATCTGTCAGATGCACGTCATGGATGTGACACACATGCTTTTCTTTTTTCAGTGTTGGGATCAAAACCTGGGCCTCGGGTAGGGGCTCTACCACGGAGATACGTCCTCAGCCTCACTTTTATTTTTAAATCCCAGAAAAAAATTAAAACTTGGCAACTGTATCATCCACAGGAATCTACTGGTCCTTGGGGAGGTCAGATTTCTACAGAGGGGGAATGTTGCGACTCTCCTACAGGTATAGGGAGGACTTTCAGAGGGTGGGATGCTCCCAGGCTCTCAAGCTGACCTAGGAAAGTGATCCCCCTTGAGGGAGCATTATGCCCTGCTTAGCCCTCTCTGCCCCCCATCCTTACCAGCAACAGAGCCTCCAGGTGGCTCAGGTAAGTCTCTTCACTGGCCAAGATTCCAGACAGGACCCATTTTCTCATCTCCAGGCCCTTTTCCAAGTCCAGTTCACTCTGCAGGAGAGACACAAAAAAATCAGCCCTGGACCAGGGCGGATGCTTACATCAGCTCCCTCAGGGAGGAGGACAGAATGTCAACCTCTGGACAAGGCTCCAGTGAAGATTCCACAGAAAAATCAAAAGGAGGTGCAGGGGCCTTGGCACATACTCAGCCAGTCATCCATGGTTGCTGAGAAACCTGGAAGATCATTCAGCTAAACTCAGGGCTCTCCCTGCTCTTGATCTACTGGAAAATGGAAGGTTTAGAGTTGAGCAGGCTGCAAGACCTCCCTCCCTCCACGTCTGATGCCGGACATCAAAGAACAGCCACCTCAACACAGTCAAAGAAGGAAAAAAATCCCCTCCGACCTGAGGCTGGTGCGGCATGTAAGAAGCCCACAGGCAGCCCCCAAAGAAGCCAAGCTGAAGGAGCATCTGAGCCCACACCTGTCACCACGCAAGCACGCCAGCCCCTGCTCCTCTTCTGATGCCAGCCTCGCCTGCACTCTGACTGCCACTGGCATGGAACCCTGGGGCCAAACAGGCCCCAGCCTGGTCAGCATGCCTTCCTTTGCACACCCTTTGTCCTGGCCACAGGGGCTGGAGCAGGGGACTGCTTCCACCTGCCCAAGGATTCAAGACCTGTATTCCAGACCTGGATTCCAGACCGTAGACCCTGACTCTTTATTCGAGACTTTGACTTGGCTGGTAAGACGATGATGGTAAAGTCCACCTTCCTGTCAGTGCTAGGCTAAATGCCCAACAAAGCTCTGTGGCCTGTGCCCTGTGCCCTCAAAAGACAGAGCCAAGACATCGATGGATTTCGACGTAAGGCTGGGCAGGGGAACATTTGGCCCACAGGCTGTATTCATTTGGCCTGGTCTGGACAAGCCCTCACCAAAGAGAAACAGTTTCACATTAGGGGTGAGTTAATTAGATGTTTTACCAAATACAGCAGGCTGACTTATAAGTCGGTAATAATTTTTTTTTATTTTTTTTTTTTGAGATGGAGTATCACTCTGTAGTCTGTGCTGGTCCTGAACTCACTATGCAGCCCAGGCTGGCCTCAAATTCACAGAAATTTCTCCTGCCTCAGCTTTTTGAGGGTTGAAACGACATAGTGGCATATGCCACTATACCCATCTTATGTCGTTCTGGGGAATCAAACTCAGCTTTGTGTTTGCTAGGCAAGTGCTCTAACCGCTGTACTATTCCTATTATCAGCTCCTTAAGCTGATAATTCTGCATAGCCTGAGAATGATGTCATAGATATTCAAATGACCCTTGGCAGAAAAAACCATTCCCTACCCTGCCATAGGGAATGAAGCCCACATCTCAATTTCAGTTATGAGGGTGTTAGGGTCTTAACTGTGCTCCCAGTACCTTGCCAAATCTAAGCTCCAATACCTTAAATGTGACTGTCTGGATTATGTTAAGAGGTGATTATGTTAGAATGAAAGTCAATTAAGAGGGCCCTGAACCAGTGTGACTGCTGTTCCCTTAAGACAGACACATACAGAGAGAAACATGCAAAAGCCCAGGGAGAAGCCTTGTTAAGCCGTCAAGCAACCCAGGACAGAGGCTACAGACCGAAGAAACTATGCCTGCTAACATCTTGATCTCAGACTTATAGCCTCCGGTAATATGAGAAAGTAAAATTTCTGTTTTTAAAGCCACTCAGCCTGTGCTGCTTTGTCACCAATAGAACAGTGATGCCAAAGGCAGTAAAAACTGCTGGCTCCTTCGTGAGCACTTCCCTCTTGTTCCCTGGCTACGTGTGGTGACAGAGGATGGCTGTGCCTGTGGCACCACCCTGGGCTGCACCAGGCTCAGGCTGTGTTCCCTTTGCCCTGCCTGGGGCAAATGATCCTACCTGTACTTAGAGGAAGATGCCACTGTAGCCAAAAAAGGTGACATAATAGCCCTGCTCACTCCTCTGCTGGTTTTCCAGCCAAAGGGTAAAGGCGAAAACCCAACCATGCAAGCCCTTAAGTACAGAACACCTCCACTCCTGTTCTCTTGACCCACTTGTTAAAAAAAAGTCCCTGATTTAGGCAGGCTCCTTGCCTTCAGTAAGGATTCTTTTTTGGAGGTTTTAGGGTGGTTCTATGGAGTGAAGGATGTTTTACCGGAGCCCAGTCCCTGAACCCCTGGCTATGACAACCACAAATGTCTCCAGAAGTTGCCATACATTGCCTGGATGGGGACCAAATCAGCCTTCATGAGAACACTGAGGGGTCTGGGATGGGTGAGCTGAGGAAGGGCTTGATCACTTGATCACCAACTTTAGCCTAATAATATCTCTGCAGAGTCTGAAGCCAGGACTCTACGATGGCCCTCTGCATCCCAACCCTGTTGTACCTGTTTGAGTATGATACAGATAGTTGGCCTACCAAGAAGAGCTGAGGGCCAGGAGTCGGGACAGAGCGGCAGAGCCAGCCCTGACCCAAACCCTGTGGTCTTGACAAATGCCATCCTGGCCTGGAGTCTCGACATTGAGGTGTGAAGCAGACAAAGGAAGTCCAATTCGTACGCCCATCTGGATCACCAAGGCTTCAGCACATCTTTCCTGCCCGTTTAAAAAGTCTTCCTGAGCCACTGTTTTGTTCTTGTAATCTTCTGTGCACCTGTGACTACATGTATGACCTGTGACCATACAAGTGGACACATGCAAATGTGTGTGTCCTCTGTGTGCATTTGTGCACACGCAGGGGAAAGTACTGCTCCAGGGAAAGACACCTACTCGCATGGGTCCCTCTGGGAATACTGTGTAGTGACCCCAAGGGTGAAGCCCAGAGCCCAGCTGTGCCTGAATTTGAAACTTCCGGTGCCTACCACAATGGCTGTAATACAAAGTAGTCAATTCAAATTCATTCCATAATCAAGTAAGTGAGTGAACCCCTGAATGACCCAACTAGGTGCGAGTTTTGGCTTCTTCTTTTGCAGTTCTGAAGGCTCCTTCAAAGTCTCAGAATCCTTCTCTGAAGACAGCTGAGTCTCAGAATTCTTCTCTGAAACACAACCTGACTCCAGCAAGTCTGCGCGCAAGGTGCACAGATGGCAGGAAGGGGGAGCCTATGACACTCCCTGCAGCTGAGTGTACACGGCAGAATCTTCGGGAAGCGGCCTGCAGCTGCCCCTCACACGCCTCCCACCGTGTCTAGATGTTGCTCCCATCCGACGCAAGGGAAGAGACGAGGCAACGGCAGGTTCCTGGGCAGCAGCAGCAGCTGCCCACCCACCCAGCCAGCCCGGCGCACATTCTGAGAACAATCTTGCTACTGTGTGCCCCAAGGGAGTGGCGGGGCTCCGTGAGACCGGCCCAGTACAAGATGCCAGTGCCTGCCTGGGCTGGGGGGAGGTGCCTGGGTAGGAAGGCTGCGCCTCATTCCACCCACTTGGTTTGGAAAGTCGGGAGGAAAAACAGTGCAGGCAGGATGGCGCCAAGTCCTGTTCTCCCTGTTCCAAAGGGCGGGCCCTTATGAGGGAACATCAGGACCAGGGAAGGTTCTGGGGTCGAGAAGGACACGGGGTAAAAGCAGCTCTGTCCTTAGACTGACCATCTTCTACTGGGGCCTCCAACAGCGCTGGGGGAATCAGACAAGGACAGCGTGGAAAACAGCCAGCTCCATCTTGTAGAAAAGGCGGCAGGAAGGGCAAGAGCAGAAAAAAGAGCAAAGGGCAGGCTGGCAGCAGGGCTATTTATAACCTCAGCTGTGCACGTGCCAGTTTTGCTAAAGGGCGCATGAATGCAGTCAGGGCTAGGCAGGCGGGGAGGTAGCAATGGGGAGGAAGTCAGGGGTAAAGGCAAAATTGAAAAAAAAAAAAAAACCAGCAAGATGGAAGGCAGCCCTTTACAGCTAACCTGAAACCAGAAAAAAGTAAAAAATGAACTGGGCTCACGACAGCAAGGCAGAGAAAGGTGACAGAGAGGGTGAGGTGTCCACCACCAACACGTGTCAGCCAGCCAGCTGACGGGCCCACAGGTGAGCAGAGGGATGAGGGGCCCCTTCATCCTACTCCCCCATCCTCACAAACCATGCAGAGCCCACCAGTGATCAGAGTGCAAAACTTCAGCTGAGGGGACGGGCTGCCCCAGGTGGAAGTCTGCAGCTGGCAGATTAGTTAGGCAAAGAACCCTCTTCTACTTCGGGCAGGGCTGTGTCTTTGTGAGTTTAACAGGGCTGGACGTGGCCCTGGTGTCCGGCTGCTGAACACTCTGAGGGACTGGCTCATGGGCAGAGAGCAAGGACTGGCTTCTGTACCAGGTTAAATGCTGGGGGAATCTGCCCAAGCAACCCCTGAAGGGAGCATCTGTCTTCCAGATGGGGAGAGAACGTACGTGCAAAGCAGGCTCCATTAACAGATGCTGGGAAATCTACCGACCCTAGGCAAGGGGCACTTGGCCTCTGTGTCAACCCTGACCTAACTCAGGAGCACTGTTCACAGAAAAAACCTACAGCCCAAAGTCCACTGAGCCCTTGTGGCTAGGGACTTTCTAGGAATGTTCTTGCAATGGCCGCATAGCCCAAAAGGCTCAAACTCAGCAGCATGGGGGAAAAAAATGAGATGCTGGGTTGGGAAAGAGTTCTGACCAGCAGAGTAGGACAGGAGAGGAACGAACAAGCCCGCGTTCCACTAGCTGGTCAGGATCAGGGCACCTCTCCCTGGAGATTCTAGGAAGTAATAACTGTCTCTTCTTCAAGTCTGACCGGAAATGAAAGAACTAGCAAGCGCAAGGTCCTGGGCTTGACTCCCTAGTACCAACAAGCAAGGCATGGTGGTGCGCATCGGTAATTACAGCACTCGTGTGTTCAAGGCCAGCCTGGGCTACCTAGTGAATTCAGGATCAGCCTGGACTGCAGAATGAGATCCTGTCTCAAAAAGAAAAAGAGAGAAAGAAGCCAGTTGCGGTGGTACAATGCCTCTAGTCCAAGCACTAAGGGAGGTCATGGCAGGAGTATTCCAAATTCGAGTCCCACGTGGGTAACTTAATAAGATCTAATCTTAAAAACAGACGGGGGTGGGGGAGATGGAGAGAAGGTGCTGGACAGTAGTAGAGTGCCTCTAGATTCACTTTTATTTTGAGATAGGGTCTTGCTCTGTAGCCCAGGCTGGTCCTGAACTCACTGGTGTAGACCAGGCTGGTCTTGGACTCATGACAATCCACCTGCCTCAGCTTCCCAAGTGCTGGGATTACAGGCATGCGTCACCATGCCCAGCTTTATGTGGTGCTGGGGAATCAAATTCAGGGCCTCATGCTTGCAACCTTTAACCTCTGTGCCATTCCTCCAGCCCTGGATTCCATTCTCATTACAGACAGAGAGAGAAAGAGAGAAGAGAAATAAGGAAACAGAAAACACAAAGAGGAGGGAAGAGCAGAGGGGAGGGGAGAAGAAATGAAGGAAGGGGAGGAAAGGGAAAGGGGGAGGTTGTAGTGGTGGTCTTACAGGGCTAGTGGAGAAAACCAGAAAGCAAAGACTGTGCCTATCCCAAGACAGTAAAGGGCACCTAACCTCAGAACTGCTGGAGCAAAATGTACACTCTTCCTCCAATCAAATGCCCTCCTCATCCAGATGCCTCCCGCAACATGAGAAATGTCTATCTATGTACTCCCAAAGGGACTGAAGGAAGAGGAACCGGGAAGAGGACCGAGGATCTGCACACGCTCCTGAAACGGCCAAGATGGTCAGAGTCTGTGGCACAGAGAGGTCTGATTAGGTTTCTCTCAGGTCAGAAGTATATGAAGGACCAGCCAGGTGATGACAGCCTTCTAGGATAATAGATGAACAGGGTTTACTGTCCCAAGTTCAGGAGTCAGCCTACATGTGCAAGGCCATGAAGACCCTTTTCATGGTATCAAACCAAGCTCACGAAGCACCAGAAGAAAGCAGAAGTCAAAAAAAGCAAGGCAGTTGTGGAAAACGGCATTCAAAGGAAGGCTGCAAACCTCACAGCTGTGTGATTCTTACTTTACCCCTCTGAAACATGGCTTCCTAACCTGCAGAATGGTGACAACAGTGCAGCCGCACACGTGTGCTGTGCAGTCAGGTACACAGCACACACACTGGCTTCCTCTCCCACCCTCACGTTTCACAGAGAAGCAGGACAGGCACTGCGATCCTGAGAAATCACAAAGGTGTAAGCAGGAAGCAATCTTGCCACTAGGGTGTCAGCCCTGGAGAACAGTACCTACAAAGACTGGGCTTCCAGGGCTTCCTTACACTGACCGGGAAAAATCACACTCCTATTGTTCTCTTAATATGGTGCCGGGGGTTGAGCCAGGGTCTGTGCATGTTAAGCACTGTGCTCTAGCAGGGAGCTACATCTCTAGCCCCCTCTTGTTTTTAAACCCAGGGTGGGAGCAATCCAGCAACAAACTAAGAAGGGGGAATATATCTTTTTAATAGGAACCAAAATAGGAACAGAACAACAAAAAGAGTCAAAAATTCAGAAAGAAGCAACTGCTCTGACGCAGTGATGACCTTCTTAGCCCAAGGAAAAAGGAATCCAAGAGGTCACAGGGCAATGTCCTGGTCCCAGTGGCCAGGGAACACCATCCATGAAACACCTCTGCCTCTTGCCCTGTGAACACTGGGCAGTGGGACACTGCCAGACAGGGCAGGCTCCTCACTTCTGTAGCAGCACTGGCAGGCCTGCAACGCCCTGGGGCTATGTTCCCTTGAAAGAGGGGCTGGCCCCGTGAGGGCTCCACTTGAAATGTGTGGCAGTGGGGATAGCTCAGCAGTGCTTGCCCGGCATGCCCACAGCCCTGGCATGGGTTCTAGTCTCCAGTCCCACATAAAAACTAGCTGGGTGCGGGAGTACATGCCTGTAATCCCAGCACTCGGGAGATTGAGGCAGGAGGATTGCGAAGAGTTCAAGACCAGCCTGGACTACAGAGAAAGACCTGTTTTTTTTTTTGTTTGTTTGTTTGTTTGTTTTTTTAATGAAAACAAAGGCTGGAGCTGGGACATGGCTCATCAGTTATCTGAGCCTATCAAGCACAAGGCCCTGGGTTCGATTCCCCAGTACTACATAAAACAGATATAAGGGCACACGCCTACAATCCTAGCACATGGGGGGCTAAGGCAGAAGGATTGTGTTTTTGAAGCCAGCTTGTGCTACATAGTGAGTTGAGCACCAACCTGGACTACAGGGCAAGAGACCCTGTTTCAAAAAGAAAAAAGAAGAAAGGAAAAAAGAAAAAGAAAAGGAAAAGAAAAAAAGAAAACAAAAATCAAACTATGGAAGTTCCACTAATCACGAGTCATATGGCCTCGGGGAAGCAACCTCTGAACCACAGTTCTGCGCTAGTCAGGTGGGGGTGATAGCAGTGTCAATTCCACAGGATAATAATGAAGGCCAAATGAGAACTCACAGGAAAGACCCTGGACAAATGGAGAAAGCCACCATTAGCACTTCCTTCATTAAAAACAAAAATATACTTCCTAGAGCACAGGGACCGGGCCCAGATACTGCCCTGGCTCAGCACCATGGCCGGGCTACCATGCAGGGCAAGCAGATTTAGGTGGTGGCCTCTGGCACAGGTAAGCCTCACTTTCAAGGCCACGTGCTGCACATTCCCAGGGTCAATTTACAAGGTGTCCCATGAACTCCTGGCTCACTGCATCTAGCAGGCTATCTCCTTCCACCTGATGCAGCCAGGGATGAAAAACAAAGAATTTTTACCGATCTGCCCAACATCCAAACCAAAACACTGGCAGCTCCACTGTGCATCTGCTACGTGCACCCGAGTACTGTATCGCAGAAAGCCTTGGGGAGGACAAGGGCTGGCCCTCGCCCAGTTCAACATGCATCCCTGTTTCCCACCTTGGGACTCACCGCTTTGGAGGGCTCCAGGGCTCCCGAGGCCAGAGCGTCACGGCCGGCCCTACTCTTGCTGCTGAGGTGGGGGGAGGAAGAGGGTGAGTCATCAATGTACGGCAGCCCGTCCTGGTGCCTGCGCTGCTCCTCAGCCCGGTCAGCAGCGCAGCTATACCCAGGGGGTGTCCCAAACGAGGCATCTGCAAGTGGAAAGAAGCAGCCTATGTTAGATATAGACGAGGGTGAGGGGCCATTTATGGGGAGCGTCCATCTCCCACTCAAACAAGCACCCAGGCTAACATCACATCTGTCTCACAGGGACATCAGATATGCTGACATCACCTTTGCAACAGACCAGAGGCCAGAAGGGTGAGGAAACCACCTAGCGCAGCTCCCTTCTCAGATAAGACAAAGTCTGGGCTTCCAAACATCTGGGGCATGTCTGCCGTTTGGTGGGATGCGATGTAAAACAAGAGGAAACCGAGCAGGGGCATAGTTCATGGACAGAGGGCTTGCCTAGTATGTGCAAGGGCCTAGGTTCATTCCCTAGCACCACAAAAAAATTAGCTGGGTGTGGGGGTACATAACTATAATCCCAGCACTGGGGAAGCTAAGGCAGGTGGATTGCCTCGAGATTCTCAGCTTGCACGACAGAGCAAGACCTTGTCTCCAAAAAAGAAACAAAACACACACACACGCGCGCGCGCGCACACACAGTTTCTTTACATAAACCTACATCCTTTTTTGGCACACAGTTCCTAAACCCCCCAAGTGCTACCTGTGTATGACACTGAGATGGCTGCTGGCTGGTGGACGCTAGGTAGCTTAGGATGGGGACGTTTGCCAGGGGAACCAACCATGTGATTAGAGGCATGAAACTTCCAGCCCCACCCCTAGGCCTCCAGAAAGGCTAGAAGGGTTGAAGGCTGAGTTGATTATCAATGGCCAATGACTTACCCAGTTACTTCTATATAATGAAGCCTCTAAAACAATTTCCCAAATAGGCGGGTGGGGACAGATTTTTTTGGGTTGCTGACCACCTGGATGGTGGCTCACCTCAAGAGCACACAGAAAGCTTCAAGTTGCCTTTCTGACATCGTGTTCTGTATATCTTTTCCATCTTATTAGTCCTGAGTTATATCCTTTTATATTATTATTATTATTTGAGACAATGGCTCACATTCTAGACCAGGTTGGTCCTGAACTCATTATGTAACCCAGGCTGGCCTCAAACTCACAGCAATCCTCTGCCTTGGATTCCTGAGTGCTGGGATGACAGGTATGTGCCACCACACCCAGCTTACAGGATGCTGGAGGACTGAACCCAGATCTTAGGCTTGCTAAGCAAGTGTTCTAACTGCTTAGCGATACCCCAGCCTCAATATCCTTTTACATTCATAGTAAACTGGTAATCCAGTGAGTAACCTGTGGTAGGAGTTCTGTGAATCATTCTTCCAAGTGATTTAACACGAGGGGTTTTGAGGAAACCCGGTATAAAGCCAACAAAGGCACTGGTCACAAACTGGAGAATGTGACTGAAGTCTAAAGTGGGCCTAGTTCTGTGGGCCAAGTCCTTAACCCATAAGTGGTATCCACAGAGAACTGGAGAACTACTGCTGGGTGGGTGGGTGCGGTGGGCAAAAACATATGGTCATAGATGTGGTTTGAGTTGAATATGATTATAGAGAACAACAGGTGGCTTTTCCATGTAGGAGAGCCTGGCCGTTACAGAAAGGAGAACCTCAAATGACAGCATCTTGCTGTTATGGGGATCACAAGGACAAGGAGACCAGGGCCCTCTTTATTGACTATTAAGGAACTAAGCAGGAAGCTACTCTGCTCTTGGGACCCCCTCCACCCTGGCCACAGTGTGCAACCTTGAACACATGTCCTGGGAGGCTTTTGTGGACATACACAGGCAGACACTGGTCAGGCCTTTATGGTCAGCAACTGTGTACAGACACCGGGGGTACACTGCAGGTCAGCAGAGAAACCAGTAAAAACATTAGATTGAGTAGCTCAATGGGCCTTACCCTTGCTCACCAGTTAGAACTGCTAGAATCTCCTGAGAGCAGTCATCAGGGCCTATACCACCCTAGGGCTTTGGTCTAAGTCTGTGTTGGGCTCAGCTGCATTGTATTTTTGAGGCTTCCCATGTGGTGCTGACATTCTGAGGATGGGGGGAGGTGACACCTGTTAGAAGGCACAGAGTCCTGCTAAGACACAGAAAGAAGCATGAGAACCTGGGAGAGGCCAAGCCATGAGAGGAAGCTGGGACATTGGCCACATACAGATACTGACCGGTGGAAGAGGGTATGAGCCTGAGGTAAGAGGTTAGAATACTGGCCTGATACAAACACTGGCACAAGTGGCGAGTCCCACCCGGACAGGACAGGACAGCCCAGCAGACACAGCTACAGCCCAGCTACCTCCGCTGACCCATATCACACCTCCCAGCTGGTTTGTCAAACTCCTAGACCACCTTTAACCAGAGTACCCTGCAAAGACAGGGAGTGGCTTACTCAATCGTGCCCTTTGGGGCTATCTACTCACAGAGAATGGTAACACATCCCTTCCAATGACACCTGAAGACAATTATGCCATCTTACCGTCTTCCTAGGTTCCACTGCATGCTTCCGAGCTTTTGGCTATCTGTGGCTCCCTACACCACATTCTCAGGATTTTCCAATCCAACAGACTCCTCACATAGACTTCAGCCCAATTGACTGAAAGCCTTTCATGATAATCCTTTCTCTGCTTTTTTCCCAAAGGCATCTTTCTGGCCCACAGGATTTCCAAACAGTCATCCTATCTGGTTAATGTCATTTTTACCATAACTCACCTATAAATAGGCCTGCACCGACAAGTAACCTTGGCATTCATCCATGAGTTTTCAACTGCCACCAAACACCCATACTGCTGGGCATGGGGCCACCACTTGGCCTCAGGAGCAGCTGACCCTCAGTAATCCCACAGGTATCTCCACGTGGGCACCTGGGAAGAGGTGTGTTGCTAAGAGCTGCCACCTGTTGTGGACACCCACAAATAACCAACATCCTAGCCTCCCCACACACCTCTGCTTCTCGCAGGTTCTCACATCTGAGCCCCAGTAGGACTCCGTGTCCTGTAACAGTCTAATAGGTGTCCCCAGCTCTGGGGACTGCATGTCCGCATTATGTGGGGAGCCTCATATTCTCCAGGGTTAGGAGACAATGAGAACAGGGTTAGTTCCTACCAAATCCTTCCAACAAACTATTAAGAGGACCCTTGTATTCTTAACCCATAGAATACACAGGACTCTTTTGGGTTTTATATTTTAATAGGACAGGGGCTGGAGGAATAGCACAGTAGTATTTGCTTAGCAAGTGTGAGGTCCTGAGTTTGATTTCCCAGTACCACATAAACCAGGTGTAGTGGTACACGTCTGTAATCCCAGCACTGGGAGGCTGGGGCAAGAGGTCTGCTGTGAGTTCACGGGCAGCCTGAGTGCCATGAGTTCAGGACCAGCCTGGATTACAAAGCAAGATCCTCCCTCAAAAAGAAAAACAAAACAAAACAAGGTATTTCAGCAGGACAGTCTGAGGCCAAGGGCAAATTCTGCTTTTTCTTCTCAAGATTTCACAAAGGCTCTCTCTATATTAGTTCTTTCCCCATATTTTTGGAGAAGGCTGAGGAGTTCAAACATATGAAAACACACAAGGCAGGGGGCTGGAGGAATGGCTCAGCGGTTAAAGCGCTGGCCTAGCAAGCACTATATCAAGTGCTGAGTACCTGAGTTCATTTCCCAACACCACATAAGCCACGTGTAGTGGCACACACCTGTAATCCCAGCACTCAGGAGGCTGAGGCAGGAGGACTGCTGTGAGTCCAAGGCCAGCCTGGGCTACATAGTGAGTTTAGGACTAGCCTGGGCTACAGAGCAAGACCCCGTCTCAAAAAAACGAAGCAAAACAAAAAAACCCACAAGTCAGGCGTGGCAGCATACTCCTGTAATCCTAGCAGTAGGGAGGATGAAGTTCAAGGACCAGTATGGACTACAGAGTGAGACTCTGTCTCAAAATCAAACCAAACACAAAACCCTGTTAATGCAGGATGCTAACCCTACACCCCACTTAAAGAATGGGTCTGACTTTAGCTTCTATTTCCTTTTGGGTAACAAGAAACTGTCTCCCCGACCCACAACAAATGCAAAGGTCTTCATATCCACCCCAAATCAAAATACAGGAAACCACACGGGTTGCTTCCAAGGGCAGCCGGGGGCCTTGGATGAGAGGTTCAGCGGGTGTGGAAGAAATAGAACAGCAGTTAAAGCACTGCCCTGAGTTCAATTAGGTGGTACATGCCTGTAATTCCAGCACTTGAGAGGCTGCAGCAAGAGGACTGCCGTAAATCCAAGACTAGCCAGGGCTATAGAGCAAGACACTGCCAGGTAGGTAGGTAGGTAGGAAGGAAGGAAGGAAGGAAGGAAGGAAGGAAGGAAGGAAGGAAGGAAGGAAGGTAGGAAGGAAGGTAGAAAGGTAGGAAAGAAGGGAGGGAGGGAGGGAAGGAAGGAAGGGAAGTTTCAGCTGTCAGATGAGGAACCCCAATGGTCTCCCTGTGCCACTAGAGTCTTCACCATATTGTTGCCAATCCTCATCCTACAGATGGCGAAAACAGGCAGCTTTCAGAGACACCCTGTGAATTTCTCATGAGAGGATCTGGTCCTCTCTGTTGCCACTTGTCTGTACGGATTAGTGTAGGTCACTGAAGTTGTCTATGTCTCAGTTTTCTTGATGTTAAAATCAGATGTGTGGGAACAGGGGCACAGCTGACTGGTTAAAGTGCTTGCCCATTGTGCACAAGCTCTGGGTTGGATTCTCCAGAACCACATAAAAATCAGCCCAGTGTGGAGGCACTTGCCTGTGACTCCAGACTTGGAAGGTGAGGCAGGAGAACTGCCTTGAGCACAATGCTAGCCCAGGCACTGAAGTTCAGGATCCGCCTGGACTATAGAGGAAGACCCTATCTCAAAATAAATAAATAAATCAAATAAAATCAGATTGTGAGAATGTAGCTCAGTGAGAGAGCACTTGGGCTCAAAGCCCTGGGTCCAACCTCTACCACTATCCCTCCCCTCCCGCAAAAATCAGGCATGTGAACTAGATAATTAACAAAGACCCACTAAGTGCCAAAATGTCACTGTCCCTGTTTATGGAAGAGGCCCTTCCATTGCTCCCACTCCCAACCTAGTTTTCTCTAAAAACTTTCTTCCCTGGTCCTCTCAGCCACCCTATTCCTACCCTTTTGCACCAGTTTGTTGTTGTTGTTGGCCTGCTTGTTTGAGACTCTGTAGCTCAGGCTGGCCTCAAGCTCACAGCAATCCTCCAGCCTCAGCCTACCGAGAGCTGGGATTACAGGCTTATTGCATACCTTCCTTAGGTGGTGCTGAGGAATCTAATTCAGGGCCCTGCACTTGCCCGGCAAGCACTCCAACCACTGCACTATTCCTCCAGCTCTTCACCTGCTTTTCACATTAGCTCAGATGAGGTCCTTTCAGCTGAAGCCTAATCTGCCAGGAGGGGGGTTCGGAAGGAGAGAGGGCTGGTCAGAGCCACGGCACTGCAGACAGCCAGGGCTGGGAGTAGGTTCTCTAAGTGTGTACCCAGTAAAATCTGAAACCTCTCCCTTCTAGCAGTTTGCTCAGCAGCCTCAATTCCAAAGCTCTGCAAATCTGTTCTTTGATGCAATAAAGAAAAAAGTCTCACTTTCCCATCCCACCCCCATAAGGCAGAGGAAAAAAGGAGAGCTGGGTCCATGGGGGCCCAGGCAGGTACTTTAATCACATTTCCTCCTTGTATTTCAAAGATCACACTGGTTTTTCAAAAATCTTTCAAAAATTAAACACAGAATTATCATTTGGCCCAGCAACTCTGCTCTGATGTACACACACAAAGAACTGAAAACAGAGATTTAAGGTCTGTCAGCACTCATGGGTGTAACATCATTCATTATTCACAACAGCTGAAAAATGGAAGCAACCCAAGTATCCATCAGGGTCTAAGAGAACAGGGGAAGGACAGCACATGCATACAATGTAATACTATTTGCCTTTAAAAAGGAAAGCAGGGCTGGGCATGGTGCTATGTCTGTAATCTTAGCTATGTATATAACACTAAGGCAAGAAGGGCTGTAAATCTAGGATAGCCTGGGCGATTATGGAAGATCCGGGCTCAAAATAAAAACTTTTGAAGGATCTCATGGTGTACACAGCCTGTAATCCCAGCGGCGTGAAGGCTTAGGTAGAAGGACTGTGAGTTTGAGCTCAGTATGGGAAATTTAGCAAGACTCTGTCTCCAAGTCAAAAATAAATGACCTGGAAAGCCAGCTGTAGTGGTGCACGCCTGTAATCCCGGCACTCAGGAGGCTGAGGCCAGAGGACTTGTAAATTTGAGGCCAGTCTGGCAAACACAATGAATGCAGGACTAGCCTGAGCTACAGAGTGATGGCCTGGATGTTTTAGCTTAGTGCAAAGGCCATGAGCTGGATCCTCAATGTACACACACACACACACACACACACACACACACACACTCACTCACAAACACACACCACCCCGCACCCCCACCCCTAGCTCTGTGAATGCACAAACACCTTAGTGAGTATAAATTTCCAGACAAACTGTCATTTCTCAGACAGGGAAACTAAGTCTCAAGGAAAGGAACAGGTACACCTTAACTGAATTAAATCCATATGTGGGATGGTTTTAATTTAGGATCTTTTAAGATAGAACCAGGGGCTGGAGGAATAGCTCAGCAGTTAAAGCACTTGCCTAGCAAGCACAAGGTTCTGAGTTGATTCTCCAGCACTATATAAGCTGGGTATGGCAGTGCACACCTACAATCCCAGCACTTGGGAGGCTGAGGCAGGAGGATTACTGTGAGTCTGAGGCCAGCGTGGGCTCCATAGTGAGTTTCAGAGCACCCTGGGTTACAGAATGGAGACGCTGACTCAAAAAAAAAGAAAGAAAGAAAGAAAGAAAGAAAGAAAGAAAGAAAGAAAGGTTTTATTATTATCCACAGGTTCTAGAGAGGCACACAACATGCCTGAAGTCCTCAAACAGAAGTCAGGGAGTATGTGGAAAGAAGGGTTGGGAACGTAAGAGCCAAAGACAAACACATTCCAAAAATAAGGTATCTCTAAAACTCTGTGCTGATGACCACGTGACCCCGCAATTTTTCTCCTATGTAACCAATGGAATATAGCTGTTTAAACAAAAACCTGTACTGGAATGTTCACTGTGGCACTACTCACAATAGCCAAGGGACTAGGAGTGTCGCTCCGTAGTACAGGGTGTGCCTAGGACGCAACCCTCAGCACCCATCACGCACAACTGAATACATAAGTGTGGAGCTACACGATGGCCAAAAGCTGTAAACAACCAACTCCCATCAACTGAGTATATGTCAATCATATAAATCTATACCTTTATCTATATCATCTTTATCTGTCTATATTTCCCTACAATCAACTATCACTCAGCTTTAAAAGGAAAGAAGTTCTGACACAGGCTACAACCTGAATAAAACTTGAGTGTATTATATTCAGGACAAGAAACCAGTCACAGAGGGCCACATATCATAAGCTTCCATTTATTTTCTATTTTATGTGTTCATTCATTCATTATTTTGGAGCCAGAGTTTTGTTCTGTAATCTAGACCAGTCCTAAACTCACTATATAGGACAAACTGGCCTTGAACACAGAAATCTCCTTGCATCAGCTCAAGGCCCTGAGTTCGATTCCCCAGCACCACATAAACTGGGCATGGTGGTACATGCCTGTAATCCTAGCACTCAAGAGGCTGAGGCAGGAGGATTGCTATGAGTTCAAGGCCATCCTGGGTTACTTAGTGAGTTCAGGACCAGCCTGGGCTAAAGAGTAGGAGCTAGCCTCAAAAAAAAAAAAAAAAAAAAAATCCTCAAATTTGGTGGGTAGCTAGTCTAACAGAAGTACTCCAACTTATGGACAGGGCAGAACAGAAGCCAGGATATTTAGGTTTAGGTACACTTTGGCCCAAAGGACAGGAAGTGATAAATCCCCAACAGCCCTGATGGGGTATGGGCTAGCAATGGCAGTTTATACTCAGTAGAGGAAGCAGGTAGAGACAGCCCATTTCTGAAAAGTAAAAATCCCCCTATGTTGGTACTAGGAATTGAGCCCACAGCCTTCAAGCTGAGCCACAAGTCCGCCCATTTTCACGTCTCGTTTCGAGACAGGGTCTCACTAAAACAGTAAGTTGCCCAGGCTTGGCTCAAACTTGCAATCCTTGTCTCAGTCAGTGCTGAGGTTACTTGCCTGTGCCACCAAGCCTGGCTAAAAATATTTTTCTCTTTCTTTCTTTCTTTTTCTCTTTCTTCCTTTCTTTCTTTCGAGATAGGATCTCCCTCTGTAGTCGAGGCTGGTTTTAAACTTACTATGTAACTCAGACTAGCCTCAAACTATTGGTAATTCTGCCTCAGCCTCATGAGTGCTGAGATTATAGGCATGTGCCACCATACCCAGCTTATATGGTGCTGGAGAGGGGGTAACGCAGGGGCTTGGGCTTGCTAGGCAACTATTCTAATGGCTGAGTTCCACCTCCAGACCTCAGCCAGGACCCAGGCAGTGGTCACTGCACAGCTGTAGGTCCTGCCCTCCCCTCATTTCCACCCCAAATACGAACTACAGGGGTAAGAAAGGACAGTGATAACCACATGCTTTCCTCACTTTGTCCTTGGCACTGCACCTCTGCAGGAAATCTGGAGAGGGTTAGGAAAAAGTGCATGTTCACTCACGCTCAAAGAAGTTCTCCTCATAAAAGCTAGAAGACAGAGCAAGCAAGAGTCCATCAGTGCACAGATGGATAGCCAGAACGTCGTCATGTGCATGAGCACGTGTGTGTACACACATATAAATACTATTCAACCTTAAAAAGGAAGGGAATTCTAATATTGGCTTCAACGTGGGTAAACTCTTAAGACATTAAGATAAAATAAGCCAGTCATAAAGACAAAGTCCTCCCTTTGTATCTGATGGTGATGGCTCCAGGACCTCCAGGTCACTAAAATCTGAAGTTCTCAAGTCCCTTACATGAAATGGTATATCTGCACAACCTTTGTATATATCCTGTCACATACTTTTTTGGGTTTGTTTGAGTTACTGGGAATTGAAGGTCTTTATACTGGGCTACATTCCCAGCTATTTTTTTTTTTAATTTTGAGACAAGGTCTCACTAAACAGCTAAATTGCCCCAAATGGGCTCAAATTTGTAATCCTGGAATTCTAGCTCAGCTACCCAGAGTTCAGGGATTACGGCACGAGTCCTTGTCCTTTTCTTCCTTTCTCCCTCTCCCTTTCCTTTTCCTTTTTTTGTGGTGGTGGGGACTGAACACAGGCCCTTCACGCTGGGCTACATCCCCAGTCCCTTTTCATTGTTTATTTGAGACAAAGTCTTGTTAAGCTGATTATCTGCTCAGGCTGGGCTCAAACCTGCACTCCTCCTGCACTGGCCTCCCAAAGAGCTGGGATTAGAGGCCTGTACCACTGGGCCTAGCTCCTTTTTTAGTCATTTTTAGATTATTTATAATACCCAATACAATGTAAATGCCATGTAAATAAGAGTTATGCTGTATTGTTTACAGCATGACAAGGAAGAAATCAGTGCTGCCTCAGCTTCCTCAGTGCTGTGATTACAAGTGTGTGCCACCATGTCTGGCTACCATCTTTCAAACATGTACTAAATGGTGCTGAGTATAGACGGAACTTAAAAACAATTTCAACCCATGCAGAACCCAAGGACACAGAGAGCTGACTGCACTCTGTTTCTACTTACATATGGGGTACCTACAGTCGTCAAATTCACAGAAACTAAACAGAGTGGCAGTTTCCAGGAGCTGAGGGGAGGGATGAGGAATGAGTGTTCAACAGGTACGAAGTTTCAGTTTTGGAAGACGAGACTATTTTAAGCATGGGTGGGCATGACGGCTTGGCACCAACATGTATGTATGGCGTGCCACTGAACTACACACTTCAAAGATGGCATCCAGGAAGGTAACCCATACCTACAATCCCAGCACTACAAGGGACAGGAAAATCACAAATGGGAGCCCAGCCTGGGTGACTTAGTGAGACCCTGTCTTAAAAAAACAAACAATTTAAAAAGGGCTTGGGATGTAGCTCAGTGCAAAGGCCCGGGGTTCAACCCCAGGATTCCAAAAATAAATAAAATATGGTTAAAACATGGTAAATGTAATGGGGTGTGTGTGTGTTTAGACTGCCAGGGCCCCTCACATGCTAAGTACACACATGACCATTGAGCTACACCCCCAGCATAATTTATCACAATTTAAAAATACTAATGATCAGCCAGGCTTTGAAATAAAAAGAAATGCATTATGGGTTGAAATTGTTCTCTGCAAAACTGATATTCAATCCTAATCCCAGTACTTATGTGAGGTATTCATCAAGCCAAGTTAAAATGAGATCATCAGACTGGGTCCTAATACAGTAACGAATCCTTCAGAAAGGCTGAAATTCAGAGATAAAACAGCACAGGGGGAGGGGAACACCATGTGTACATGAAGACATATCTATCTACCTCTAAACCAAGAAATAGGTCTTCCCTCAGTCTCCTGAAGCAATCAATCTGCCCAATACCTCATCTCAGATGCCTCGCTTCCAAAACTGCATGATAGTATGTTATTTTTCAAGCAACAGAGTTTGTGGCTTTTTGTTACACAGTCCTGGCAGACTAATACATGTTGTCACTGGGCTGATCAGTCATCAGCTATGAGGAACTTTTCCCAATTACCCACCTGCTCATAGAAACAGCCACCTAGCCATGATCATCCATGAACACACCCTGAGCCCCATACCTCTCAAAATGAGACTCCTTGCCAGGAACACCTCTTCCTGGAGGCTCAGAGGGTTGACTCATACCCCAGGCTGGATCCCCCAACTTCAACCATCCTGCAGCTGAACATGGACAGGGTAACTGGGGGAGCAGAGTATGATATTCTACATTTTGTACCCGAATTTAAGGTGCATCAAATGTGGGTATATGTTTAAAAAGCCAAGAAACAGATCAGAAGGCACAAGGCTCTCCAAATCTAGGCCCAAATGAATTTTCCCCCAGAAAATCTGCTGTGCACATTCTCAGATTACACAGGCATTCGTTAAAGGGAACATAGCCCCCTCTGTCCCCAGTGTTTAATGCCCAAACCGTGGGGGCCTCCTTCAATCACCTCCCTAGAAAGAAGAGACAACAAACAAACTGGGATTACTAGGATGACTGTCCTCCCCATCAGAAGCTTGTTTCATCCCTCAGTGTTCCCACCAATGAAATGGGGATAATGACACTCTCCACCCACATGCCCCTGGGTGACAAGCATGCCACCACTCCCCTGCCACAGGGAAGAAGCTGTCTAGAGGCAGAAGCATCACTTATCATAATTACTAGAAGCCTTGACTACTCATGTGGTCCAGCCTACAATATTTATCACCACTATTTGGCTCCTTCCCAGGAACCTACGTAGCCTCACTTTAGCCTGACGGCTGGAGTAGGGGGCATTGCTCTTTTACTTCAAATGAAATTAAGGGATCCACTTCAAAATACGTGGCAGAATCCATGTGTCAGCTGGGGCCCCAGCAACTGTATAACAAATCTGTTTCTTTTTTCACTGCTATAACAAAGTACCTGAGGCCGGTACTTTATAAAGAAAAATTTATTTGGCCCATGGTTCTGGAAGCTGAAAACCTGAAGAGTCCTGATGAGACCTATCTTGATGAATGGCATCACTGCAAGACAAGGGAGTGCAAGACAGGGGAGAACTGGCCTTGCTCTTTTACAATAAACCTTCTCAGGATTTAACTTAGGGTCCCCTAGAAACTACCTTAATCTCCCCTAAGGACAACTCCCCCAGGATCTAACCAACAACTTCCTCTAGGCCTCACCTCTAACGGGTCTCACCACCACTCAGTATCACTACACGGGGACACCAAACTTCCAAAATGAACTGCTGGGGAAGATGCTCAAACCACAGCCAAACCACAGCAGCCCTGGCTTGGTCTCAAGCCACCCAAGGTCAGAGCAGCTGACCCAGGCACAGCCACCCAGTCTGGCTTATCAAAATGCCCAGGGAGTAACTCCAAGGCTCAAAGTGCCCATTCAGTGACCCGCAGCTGGCTTACTGCAAAGGCTATTGCCCTGTCTTTCCAGATGGCAGATGTTTCCAGACTTTTCTTCTGCAGCAAGAATCAGGCTGCAGCAGAACTATCCTCACTTCTCTAGGGTGTCAGATTCTACAGGCCAAACACCTACTTGACTACTAACAGCTGAGGAATAAGCCAGCAAAGATCTTTCTATCCTGATACAAGAAGAGACAGAGGACTCCGCTCTTGAGCTGAAACCTGAAACTGTCATGTGGAAACTACCACCCACGGTGCTAATCCCAGTTGTCATCACTGGTATGACAACCTGGCTCAGGGCCCCCCTGCCACTTCCTGGTCAGCCAGGCTGGGGAATGTGCCCAGCTCAAAGAGAAGGGATTCACAGGCGTCAGATGCCCACTCAGCTCCAACTCAGCCGGCACCTACAGTCTCAGCTAGGTGAGCACGTCAGGGGGGGTCACAGTATGCTCCATTCCAGAACACCTAGGACGCAAGAGTTCTGCAGAGATTCACCCTGGGGAAAAGACCAGGACGGACCACATCACTACACTGTGGGAGGCCTTGTGCTACCCAGTGTAGCACACCAGAAGGAGGCCATCCCCTCAGAACCATGTGACGGGGGGATCCGAGGCATTCGGAAAGGCTCTCAGAGCTAGCTGACACTGGCTTTGCGTCCGGCACTTCTAAAAATAAAAACCCCATGTGGTGGAAGAACAGTTTGGCTCCACTGGGTCACCCGCCCAACATTCTTATCTCTGTGGCCAGCCCCTGCCAAGGCTGCTCTAGGCTAGTACTTGACGTGAGCACTTACTCAAAGCTCGCAACTTGAGCTCGGGCTTCCCAGACTAGGCTTGAGAGAAAGCCAATTTCTGTTTCTTACACCAGCCCATTACACAAGGTCCCTGTCCTAGCCTCTGAACCTCCCGAGTGGGCACTGAGAATTTCCTGCAAAGGAGAGTGGTGACCATCCAATGCCATAATCAGGCCTGTGTCTGGTGCATAAAATGTATCTAAAAGGTGTCAATTCCCTCTCAGACTTTAGGAAGGAGACTCAGACTTACTTAGGCCATATGGGTTCGTAGCTTGACTACAGGGCTGTTCTTCTGACTAAAAAGGTTGGCATCTTGGTGTGTGTGTGTGTGTGTTCTCCTGTTCTTGTGAGTTCTGCTCTGGTTCTACATAGAGAATATTGCCATTCTGAAGGCTGGATTGGTCTACCTGTCAGCTGGACCCAAGCACCAGCTTGCTCCAGCCTGATCAGCCCCTTCCCCAAAGGCCCCAAGATAGTCCTGCAGAGGCAGTGCAAACATCCCCTAGCTCCTCAGGCTGCTCTGTCGCAGCTCGTACTGGCACTGCAGGGTAGAGACAATGGTGCCACGGAGGAAGAGAGAGCTGTTGAAATCCTCAGTTACACGAAATGGGACAACAGCTCCAGGAACCTGTCTTAAGAAAGTAGATGTTTTCTTGGGAACAGAAAGTATGTAAGAGGAACCAGGACTGGTTGATGTGCGTGCAGGTGGCACCTGGAGGAACTCAGAGCTGGGGTGACCAGCTAGGGTTTTAGTCTCCAACTTCACCACCCTCAGAGATGTCAGCTCTCACTGGTAAGGGCGCACAACTTTGGCACAGGGAGGCACTGTGAGATGCTGCCTGTACACACCGAGTGCTTGCATCCTTCCCAAAATCTCATGGTGAAGCTCAGTCATGATGTGACAGCAGCACGAACCTAGCACCCCGTGGCTATTCTCATGACCCAAGCACCTTGCGAATGGAACTGGAGCTTCCTGAGACCCCAAGATCTTCCACATTCCTTCTACCCTGTAGGCACACAGTAAGAGAGCTGTATGGGAACTGGAAGACTGTCACCAAACACCGTATTTGTCAGTGCTCTATTCTCAACTTCCAGCCATGGGAACCATGAGAACTATCTGGGGGTGACTTAAGTTACCCACTTCATAGTATTTTTATTATGGCAGTCTGAATAGACTAAGACATTCCTTTCTTAAAAAATAAAGTGACATGCACATGCCCCTATTTCAAGTTTCTGGAAAAGACTTAATATGACTCACCTGTTACATAAACATGTCCCTTCTGCTCCACAGGCCCATAGTATGCATTACGCCTGAGAATCTGTGGGCTTGGATGTTTACATCCTCCTCCTCTATGGGGAAGTACTCTTCATCAGCAGTACTTACACATACTTTATACCCAGGCCTCAGCTCCAGAGCTGGAGAAGACCCAGGAGGGCATTCCTGAGGCACAGCAGTTAAGAGCAGTATGTTGCTGCAGAGCTCAGATGTGAGCTGCTGACGTCACTCGGCCACTCACCCCTTCAAATGCTAAGCAGGTTCTGGCTCCACAACCTTCTAATTGTCTTCACAGTCTTTGGGCTGCCTTGACTGTCCCAGCCCTGAGGCCCCTGTCAGGTGCTGAAACTCAGCTCCAGTCCTATCAACTAGGTTCACACATACCCCCTGGGGAGCCCACACTCCTGCTGGCCACTGCTGGCTTGACTCATGCAATCCAGCCTGACCAGCCTGGGCCCCCGGATGTTCTACTATGGGCCTTGAGTCACACTTCCCCAGCATATGGCCTCTCCAAGTCTCTGAAACCTACCAGTTTTCACAGCATGCACTCCAATGACCACTTTCCTCTTGTAACTTAACCTGACCCATTCTACGCTACCCTTAGCCAGCATTCTCCAGGGTTCTTCCTCCTACTCACATGGAGAGGATCCTCTGTGATGTCTACCACCCATGTCCAGGCAACAATCCCCTTCAGACGTCTAATAATTTCTTAGTACAGAGCCAAATCTGGTCCCTCATTAGGCCACAAACACAACCAGGACCTAGAGACTATCTGAAAACCCACCATCCCCACCCCAGTTTCTCACAGCATGGTATCTAGACCTTAACAGACAAATACTTAAACATTTCCAGACCTTAACAGATAATTACATAACCATACATACACGGAACCACTGACTCAGCCCAATGCTCAGCCCAGGTGAAGGCCAAGTAGGCCAAGCTCAGGGCAGATGTAGACCAAACCAAAACACAAGAGGAAAAGCAACTCTTACTCCCCTACTCCTGCGTTTGGGCAGATAAGACACATAACAATATGTCTGTTCATGTTTCCAAAGAGTACAGTCAAACCTAGGTCTCTAAAAAAGCCAGCAGAAAGAAAACTGTCATTCACACTCTGATGGGTGACATGCCCTGCAGCACTGGGCCTACTCTCACCACTCCTACTCTCACCACTTCGGCAGGGGACGCAACTTGAGCTCATTACTGACTCAAAGAAACTGAAAAGTGACTTTCTGGTCAGTGACCACCAGGAAAGCCTCCCACGCCTGGCATTCTATCCACTGACCTGTGTGTCCCTGACTGAAGGTCTGCTTTTTTCCCCTGGGGCCCACAGTGGCATGCTTCCCGAGGCAGGTGAGGTCACTGTGTTCTTTTGAAGACCTGGTGGACACAGAGGGCCAAGCACTCATCATATGCACACATGGAGCCAGGCACTGCGCACACAACACTGGACACGAGCCTTATGTTTTGGGAAAGGGCAAAAATAATATAATAAAAACAACAAAAAAAAGCAATAATGATGTCTTTTTTGTTTCCAAACAAGAACAGCCTGTTGTTTCTGGGGGAATGAGCAAGGCAGGCTGCTTCCACCAGAAGAAGGGCCAGTGAGAGCTGGGTGGAGACGCTGCCAGCACCCACAGCCTGCCTGGGAAGCTCATTCCAGGAGCTGAGCATCTAAACAGGAGCCCAAGCCACAGGCACCTAAGCCCACGAGAGGCTCTGACAGGTATACTCTGTTCCACATGGGGCTCTGCTTGGAGCCATCGAAGAGCCTCATAAGACAATTCTCACTGGATCCTTATGGTTCATAAGAATATTTCGTACGAAAATATTTTATTAGAATCTTTTATTTTTGAGATCGAGTCTTGCTCTGTAGTCGAGGCTGGTCTTGAACTCACATAAGTCCTCCTGCCTCAGTCTTCCAAGTGCCGGGATAACAGGCATGCGCCACCACACCCAGCTTATGTGGTGGCGGGGGAATCCAACTGATGGCCTGGCACCTGCTGGGAAAGCACTGTTGGCTTCTGTGTTGTTCCTCTTTTTTTACTTTTAGTATTTCCATATAGTCTGCAAACTCTTTGAGGGCAGACTCTTTTTTTTCTCAAGAGACAGAACTCAGGCTGGGAGTATAGCTCAGCAGTTAAAGTGTTGGCCTAGCAAGTGCAAATCCCTAAGTTCAATTCCCCAGCACCACATAAACTGGTCATGGTGGTACACAATGCTGTAATCCCAGCACTGGGAAAGCTGAGGCAGGAGGATTGCTCTGATTTTGAGGCCAGCCTGGACTACAGAGCAAGAACCTGCTTCAAATAAGAAAGAGAGAAGGAGAGAGAGAGAGTGCGTACCTGACTATGTTGTCCAATCTAGTCTTGATCTCCTGGGCTCAAGTGATCCTCCTGCCTCTATCTGCTGAGTAGACAGGACTACAGGCACATGCCACTGCATTTGTCCCAGGGGAGCAGAGACTGCGTTATCACCCTCTGACATTTCATACAACAAGATGAAAATTTATTTTCAAGGCCAAAAATGTATCAGGCAAAGTGTCAAATGATTAGTATGCATTTCCTCATTTAACTTTGGTATTAGGCCATTTTTATAAATTCAGAAAACGAGGCTTGAAAGACTTCCCTTAATACCTTGTTTAAAACCACCGTCAACGACTGAGCCCACGGCGGGCTCAGGCCTCCTGGAGTCAAGCCTAACCCCTCAGTGTCATGGTGCTAACACTTTTCTTGGGGTTTCCTTCTTTTTCTCTCTGTTCCTCTGACCTTTCCTCCTCAGCCTCTTTGTCAGCACTTCTGTCCACTTAATCCTGTAAACACTAACTTTCCTCCTTTGGCTTCCTGGAAAGACATTTCGAACTGAGGGTCTGAACCCAAATCCAGGAGGAAACCAGTTAAATAGCTTTTCTTCCTCTGAAATAATATTCTACCCTACGGAAACATGTCTGAGTACAGTGTACAAGTCTGTAGATGGATATGTAGAGTATGCATGTGTACATACACAGGGTATGCCCTGCAACCTATAAATATGCCTGTGGGAGGGTGTGTGCTCTGTAGCATGTGGATATAAATATAAAGCACTCATGCATGCGTGTACAGGTGGCATGTGTACCCACCAAGAGCAGCCTAGTGCGGCTTGTCAGGCTCATCTTTGCCAAAGTGACACAGGGAAACCTCCTTTGGGGGCTCCCTCCAGTCAGTGCAAGTTGCTGTCTCTCTGTCCTTGTTTTCAACCTCTTTCCAATTAAAAAACAAAACAAAACAATACCCATAACAACAAGACACAACTGACACAGGGCAGGCGCTCTGAGCCCTCGTCCCATGGTGGGTGGCTTACGCGCAAGGCCTCCCTCCACACTGGGCCCTCTCTCATCTCACCATCTTACCCCTGCGGCATGATGAGGTAGGATGGACCTACTGGGGCCATAAAATGAAGACTCAGCTAGCTGGCTGAGATACCCTGAGTCATTATAAGGCGCCGAGCACAAGCCACAATCTAGGATGACGACCCCTCAGAGGCATTCAGTGGACCCTGGTCCTGTCACACCAGCAAGGTTGGGAGCGTAGAAATCAACCTGCCCCGGCCCTGGCTGAGCACTGGGTCTCAGCTTCCAACTGCTGTGGAAGGGAGAAAGCAACATCAACCTGGGGGCTAATGCTGCCGGCTGAGTTATGATACTGACAGCAAGTCCCTAGGTGGCGACTGCAATGGCAAGACAGGGCCAGGCCTGCAAGTGAGCAGCCTGTGGACAGCGGGAGGGTGGCTGAGGATGCAGACAGACCAGGCAGGGCCAGGGAGTCAGGACATGGGGAAAGGGAAAGAGCGAGCCCAGGAAGCCCTCCCCCAATTCCCTGGGGCTCCTCTATCACACACACCTCCACCCAGAAGACAGAGTCAGCCTCTGAAAATAGGGGACAAAGGCACGTGTGGGTGGGAACATAACTTAGAGGCCCATTTGCTCCGTAAGCCCTGGCAGATGGCATCCAAGTATCCAGAGAAGGACGCACTGCGCATTCCTGCCAGATTCCGTGCCTGCTCCACGCAAGTGCAGGGAAGGGGCAGGGTCAGCCCAGGTGGCAGGGAAGCTCTACTGGCCGAGCTGCAGCCTGAGACAGTCTGAGCCCACGAGGCCTCCCAACATTCCCGCTCCGCAGAGTACCAGCTGCTAGCGTAAGGTAAGGTGTTCCCATGTAACAGCACATCAGGGGAATGGTCTCAGAAACAAAGTGCTGCCTTTCCCGTTAAAAAGTAAGGGTAGGGTTGGAGGAATAGCACAGCAGTTAAAGCACCTGCTTAGCAAGTGCAAGCCCCTAAGTTCGATTCCCCAGCACCACAGAATCTGTGCACAGTGGTACACACCTGTCATCCCAACCATTAGGAAGCCGAAGCAGGAGGCTTGTTGTGAGTTTGAGGCCAGCCTGGGCTACATAGTGAGTGCTGGACCAGTCTGGACTCTAGAGTGAGATCTTCTCTCAAGTAATAACAACAATAGAAACAACAACAAAAATAAGAATAGGGCTGGAGGAATAGCATAGCACAAAGGCGCAGAGTTCACTTTACCATGCTTATATGAACTGAGCATGGTGGCACACACCTGTAATCCCAGAACTCACGAGGCTGAGGCAGGGAGACTGCTGAGCTTGAGGGCAGCTTGCTCGGCTACTTAGTGAGTTTAGGACTGGTTTGGACTGCAGTATGAGACCTTGCCTCAAAATAATAATAATAATAAAGAAATAAAAGAAAATAAGAGTAGCCCCCATTTCCTATTCCATTGTCAGGATACTGCTAATACTAACACCGCCTGTAAGGTTTCTACAATTACTCCTACTTGACAAAGGAGAGAAAGCCACCAAGATGAACTGTAATTTGCCTGGTACAATACAGACAATAAATGCTGGTGATGAGACTGGAGGAATGGCATTGCAAGTTAAATCACTTGCCTAGCAGGCACAAGGCCCTGAATTCAATTCCCCAGCACCACATAAAGCTAGGCTGGAGGAATAGCTCAGCGGTTAAAGTGCTTGCCTAGCAAGCTCAAGGCCCTGGGTTCAATTCTCTAACACTGCACAAACTGGGCATGGTGGCCTAGACCTATAATCCCTGCACTCTGGAGGCTGAGCCAGAATGATTGCCATGTGTTCCAGGCCAGACTGAGAGTGAGTTCAGGATCAGCCTGGACTGCAGAGCAAGACTCTGTCTTAAAGGAAAAAAAGAAAAGCCTAGGCATCGTGGTGCATGCCTGTAATCCCAGGACTTCGGAGGCTGAGGCAAGAGGCTCTCAATCTGAGACTAGCCTAGGCTACACAGTGAGTTCAGGGTCAGCTTGGGCTAAAAAATGAGACCCTGGCTAAAAAAAAAAAAAAAAAAAAAAAAGGCTGCTGGTGGTGGTTGGGAGGAGGGAAGGAACACGAGGACCTGCATCCCATGCATGGTTCAGATGCTGTGCTCTCCACTCCACCCGGGTTACATTCCCTGCCAGAACACTCTCCAAAACAACTGCCTGGGCTCAGTGCTCTAAGGGAAGGACAGCTGGGCACGAGGCTTCAGAAGCAGGATGGTGGGAAAGAAGGCCTGGCGTGCAGGGTAGGCAGAAGAAGAGTGTGTGTGTGTGTGTGTGTGTGTGTGTGACCACACTTGTATACACACATACACACACACAGCACACATATATATGTATATATATCTCCTCAGAGAATGGCCTGCTTTCTATATCCAGACTCAAAGGGGGAACCTGCAGTTTGAACTCCCTGAAGTTTAGTCACCTTATTCCAGGTGAACACCAGCAAAAACAAAGTACCTTCTCCCCTTCATGTGGACACAGCAGCAGCGGCCCCTGTAAGGTGGAGACCTGTGGACTCTTTCCTATCAATACAAAGTGACATGCTGAGGAGGCAGCACCCTTGGAGTTTGATTCCCCAGCACCACATAAGCCAGGTGTGGTGGCGCACACCTGTAATCCCAGCACTTGAGAGGCTGAGACGGGAGGATTTCTGTGAGTTCAAGGCCAGCCTGGGCTACATCATGAGTTCAGGTCCGGCCTGGACAACAGAGAGACCCTGTCACAAAAAAAAGGATACTAAGGAAATATTACAGACAATTCTATCTACACAAATTACATAAATTGGAAGAAATGAAAGAATTCCTGGAAATCTGTTGGTTACCACCCACTTGGACACTCATGCCCTCAACTTTCTAGTGCTGGCCCAATGCCCACAGGAAAAGAGGCCCTGAGCCTGATGGCACATTGAGCCACAAAGAGCCACTAGGCAACAGGCATTCGGGATCTCACAAGAAGGCCCAGCCCTCTAGAAGGCATCTTAGATGCCAGAGCGCCGCAGAAACCTAATCTCCAGTAACTAAGGGACTGTAATTAAGAAAGAGGCTCAGTACTGTTGTGATCTGAACCCACAAAGAATTCACTGCGATGATGAGAGAACTGCTGAATCAGGAAAGTTGAAAGGTCACATTTCAGAGGCCGTGGGGGTCAGCCGCTTTCCCCAAGCAGCTGAAAATAGACTATTTTCCTTTCTGAAGCTTTCCCCAGATGGGAATCACTCATACTTCCTTGACAGCTAATCCCAGTGTTTAACCACGCTTGCAGTCAAGATGTGCTCCCTTACGTTCCCCCAGGATGGCTGTGATTCTGGTAATTTCCCTGTTCCCCGTACAGAGGGGTAGACGATTCATGCAAGAGACCCACCCTTGGAGGCTCTGATGGCAACCAGGGATAATAGCTACTCAGCAGGTCAGCTTGGAACCGAATAAAATGACAAAGTGTTTAGTTTGGCAAACAGCAGTAGGTGCAGAAAGCCCAGGTTATCATTCGCCAGTAACACTTGACAACCTGCTTCTCAGGGCTATAAAAATCTTCCCCTTAAATACTTTCTAAAAAGTTCTATTTTTCTATCCTCTCAATCATTTGGCTTGTTCAGGCATGGTTTTTTTTTTTTTTTTTTTTTTTTGGCTCTGAAGGAGTATTTGTTTTAAAAGCTCAAGGTGAGCTTTTACAGCAGACAGCTTGGCCATTTAAAAGGAGTCTGTCTGCCAAGACTGGTGGCACAGGGATTTAATCCCAGCACTTTTGAGGCAGGAGAATTGCAAGTTCGCACCCAGCTAGGGCAACTTAGCAAGACCCCGTCTCAAACAAACAGTACAATTAAGAGGGGATGAGGAATGTAGTAAAGGCTTCATCTTCTTCAATCCCCAAAACTGAAAACAAACAAACAACAACAACAAAAAAAATCCTCTCCCAAGTATGTCCCAGAGAGGCTGAGGCAGGGAAATCACAAATTTGAGCTCAGCTAGGGCAATTTAGCAAGATCCAACTCCAAAATTTAAAAAAGGGAAAAAGGCACAGGGTGAAAAAAAGTGGGAAGGCCCCGGGTTCAAGCAACAGTAGAAAACCAAAACAAACAAAACCTCTGGAGATTGTCCTAGAAGCCAAACCTTTTTTTTTTTTTTTTTTTTGGGGGGGGGGGTAGGGGTAGTGGGGGATGGACTGGGGGAACAGCATTTCACTCTGTAGTCCAGCTGATCCTGAGCGTGCTGCCTAAGTCCAGGTTGGGCACAGCCACATGACAATCCTCCGGCCTCAGCCTGCGAAATGCCAGGATTACAGGTGTGCATATGATGTACCGTGAAAGCTGGGAAATGAACCCAGGCCCTTGCTAGGCACGCGCCTTTAACTGCTGAGCTATTCCCCCAGCCCCCAGACTAACTTCTAACCACCAAAAGACAGTCACCAAAAGCAAACAACGCCACTGACAAATGTTGAACCCCGGGCCTGGTCTTTGAGCCAGTCTACCTTCAGTCTCCCACTACACCCTAATCACAGGATCCTGGTCTTTCTGGTCCCTGTCAGGTACAACTGAGGAAACTTGCATCATCCATATTAAGCCTATTTTAAACTAAAAATTCTGGAGAGAAAGAGACTCTTTTTTGCTTATCACTGCTATTCTGAGGTCTTTCCACTTTTGTGTTTTATCCTAAATGAGGGTCAGCAAACATTTTCTCTGCAAAGAGCCAGATGGTAAATATTTTTGGCTTTGCAAGCCATGTCTTATCTGTCCCAAACATTAAACCTTGCGAGAGCAGCTACATATGATACCTAAAGTGATCAGCAAGCTTGTTCCAATAATACTTTCTGTACATCTGGGAGACAAAGGCGGGAGGATGGCAAGTTCGAGCTCAGCCCAGGCAACCTGGCAAGACCCTGTCTTGGAATAAAAAATAAAAAACAGACTGGAGATGTACTTCAGCGAGAAGGCCCTGGCCTAGATCCCCAGTACCCCCAAGCAAGCAACTGTATGTACCTACCTATGTCCAGGCAGCCAGCTAAGCTGAGCCTAAATAACAGGGAGGGATCTTGGCCCATCGTTCTTCCCTTTTTCCTCAACCTTGCCATTCCTTATGGTCACCACAGCCCTACAAATGCACAATGTATCTTAGAGAAACTCTCTTTTCCTCCAATCCTCTGGCATTTAAAAGCTGCCAAGAACCTACCAGTCCAGGTGACACACCCTAAGACAAAAGATGTCCTCAGCTTTCCTGATCTGTCATACCAGACAACCCTTCCCTCTAACACACACACACACACACACACACACACACACACACACACACGAGTATCAGCAAATACAATTACTTTGGGGCTGGAAGCATAGCCCCAGTGGTATAGCATTTGTGCTCAGCATGCATGAAGTCCTAGGTTCAATCTCTCTCTTTTTTATTTTCTCTCTCAGTACTGTGGGAAGGATAAATCCAAAGGGAAAACTCACATCAGCTACTACAGAAAATGTCAGCCAAGATCTTTATTCATACATAGCAGATATTCTGCTGGAAAACAGCACAGGACACTTGAAGGAAATGAATCATTTAGAGAATCCAGGGAGGAGGTTTGTATTATTTCTCAGGCAGCACTTACCACACTTGCCCCACCCTGGGGACGGACTCAGGATTCAGCAGGTCCCAAGAAAAGGGAACAGGATGCGTGCGGGCACAGGGAAAGCTCCAAGAATATTGGAGAGTTTTTTGTTTGTTTTGCTTTTTGAGACAGGGTCTCTCTCTATAGCCCAGGCTGCTCCTGAATTCACTATGTAGCCCAGGCTGGCCCTGGACTCACAGCAAACCTCCTGCCTCAGCCTCTAGAGTGCTGGAATCAGAGGCATGCACCACCACACCCAGCTTTATATGGTGCTCGGAATCAAACTCAGGTCCCTGCAATTGCAAAGCAAGCACTTTAACCAAGCGCTTTAACTACTGTGCCATTCCTCCAACCCCTTGTTTGTGTTTTTACCCACCAATTTTCAGAAAGATCTGGTGCAGTCTTAAGAAGTCAAATAGTGCAGAAATAACATCACTTGAAAGAAAAAAACAAAATCCCAAAGCATTTTTCAAGGCCCCAGGACACACTGACTGTGCCAAGTGCACAGTGAATTTGGCTCTCAGACTCCCTGATCACAAAGGCCAGGAAAGGGGAGGATTCTTGGGTAGCTGCCAACACAGCAGATGCAGGAGGGAACCTGAAATTCTTTGTCATGGAGTCCTTAGCTCTGCAGTTCCACCTCACAACCGCATCTGCAGATGTGCACTGCAAATAATGCATGGTGTTGGTAGGTTATAAACTAGAAGTAAAAGGTGATGATCAAGCCATGGGTCATTTTGGCCACTTTCAGACTGCCAAGGCTTTGCAGACTGGCTAAGGAGCTCAGGTCACCTCCTCCAAGTGTCCAGTCACGGAGGGAAGCCCAGGAGTTCAGGCCTCAGTTGGTGAGCTCGGCTTTGGCATGCCCATGCCCTTCCACAACGCAGGGTAGGGCCCACTCGGCAGGTGAGCCCAGATGACCAGAGAGGAGGTCTCAAGTAATCACAATGCATGCTACTATGGGCTTGGAGGAGGTCTTTGATCCAGGTTCCTTCGGATCCAGTGTTCTCTGAATTTAAATTAAAGGGGAATGGAGACACAGAAAAAGTACAACAGATGGGTCAACTGAATTCAGGTTCGTCTGCTTCAAACACCAGGCTGTTTTCTTCATTAAATGGGACGCAAAGATTTCAGAAGGGTGCACAGTTCTGCTCTAAGCAGGCTTGGTCACACCATCCTGCAGCAGCCTGGTCAACCACCCCAATGCCACATGTGTCCACAAGGTCTTAGCACCACGGCTAGAAGACCTGAAATATCTATGAGAACTCTGGGCTCTGCACCCTAAGAAGCTCTGGGCATGTTTAAAGTTACTCTGCCTAGGTTTTAGAAAGAAGCCTTTCTCTTCTGATGGAATACAGGACCAGAGTCTCTGGGTGGCCTGGAAAGGTCACAACAAGGGGGTAGGTGGGGATTGTGGCCTCCTTCCAGCTGTTTTCCCCTACCCCTGGGAATATTTGGACCATCTAACTCTTCCAGACCCAAGCTTGAAGCGCTGTCCACCCTGCAGCACTACCCACTTCTGCCTACAACAGGGCAGTATCACAGTCTACGAAGAGCTCTAAAAATCACTGTTGGCTTCCCGCCTCCCACCACTGCTGGACATGAACTCAGAACCTGAGCTATAGACTCCTAGGCCCAAGCTCTAAAAAATAAACAAGTCAAAAGTACAAATGATAAATAATCAAGAAAGTCAACTCTAGAGCAGCCCTTTAGGATAGGAGAGCTACCAGGGAGGTAGTCCAGGACAGAAGCAACTGCTGTGTGTACAGTCCACAGCTTATCCCCGGGTTCTGCACCCAAGCCAATCTTCCTGTTGTGGAGCCAGTCCCTGAATGTGCTGTTTCAGCACCAGTTTCCTGTAGGCCATGTGGAAAGGAGAGATAAAGGGGTCTGCAGCCCTGATAAGCACCGTTCCTGGCTCTTCTTGCGCAAAACAGGTGGGTCCCAGGTTTCAGGGCCTGCCTCTGCCAGGAAGAGGCTGCTCCAGGGATCGAGCAGAACCTGGGCCAACGCTAGATCACGGATGCTAAGCATTATCTGTGAGCATAGGTGAGGATGATGAAATTCACATGCCCAGAAACAAAATCCAAATTTCACTATGCACTCGAAGGATGAACAACTCGCCTTCAATAGGTGGAGGCAAGAAGGTGGCAGATCCCACCCACTGGTCTCTGCCACCTTCCCAGGGCCTCCTCCCCAGTCCTTCAGGAACCCAGAGCCCCGCCAAAAGGAGAGGGGGTGGTAGGAGCAGCTGGACTACACACAAGACTCAGCAGGCATTTTCATTTCAGATTCTCAGAAGAGGCATCCCGCCTTTGAAATACTAAAGAAGCAAGGAGCCAGCGCACCGCTGGGTCTCAGAATCCCTGCTTATGCCCCCAACCAGCCATGTGTGTACTTACCCGTACGTGAGTACACTCAGACATGCATGAATGTGCACACACATGCTCACACACCCCACTCTGCCCAGGACTAACTCTCTGGTCTCCAGAGTTCTCCTGTCCACAACAGCTACTCCAGTTCCTTGGGTGGAGTCCTTGTCACCTTCTAAGTGATCACCCTTCACCTGCTTCACACAACTGCTTCCGGCGCTATGTTGTGTGCCTCCCCTAATTCATATGTTGAAAGCTAATTCCCAAGCTGATAGTACAAAGAGCTGGGACCCCTGGGAGGTAAATTAATTCCTCTAGGGACTGGAGGAGTGGCACAGTGGTTAAAGTGCTTGCCTTGCAAGCGCAAGGACCTGAGTTCAACTCCCCAGCACCACATAAAGCCAGGCATGGTGGTGTGTGCCTGTAATCCCAGCACTCGGGAGGCTGAGGTAGGAGGACTGCTGTGGAGTCCAAGGCCAGAATGGGGTCCATAGTGAGTTCAGGACCAGTCTGAGCTACATAGCGAGATCCTATGTTAAAAAAAATTAATATGTCTATGAAGAGGCCCATTTGCCCTTTTTACCACATGAGGGCACAGCAAGAAGGCATTAAGCAAGTAAATATCATCTACAAGGCACCTGGTGGACCCTGAATCTGCTACTGCCTCTCTCTGGACCTTCCTGCAGCTACAACTGTGACCAGTCAGTTCCTGTTTATATGCTACCCAGTCAACAGTATTTTCTTAGAACAGACAGAAGAGACTAAAATATCTTACTATTCTCTATCATAAGCATGGAAGATGCACCCTAGACACTCAGACCAGGGAGGTAAAAGCAGGAATTCCAACCAGACTGGCTTACAGTCTCAAACCCAGCATCGCAGGTCCAATCTGGCTTGGGCCTTTCTGGCCTGCTCATGGGTACACCAACAGTCACGGATGGCAAGCCCACTGCCCATCATGGGCCATGTTTTATTCTTCTATTTTTGAGATCGGATCTTGCTAAACTGCTAACTTGCCCCGCATGCATCATAGATGTGCACTCCTGCCCAGGTGCAGCTGTTACACCTTTCCTCCTCACTAAATCCCACCTTCCCTTACTCTTACCCACGAAGTCCACCCATTCGGCTCCCAACCCTGGAACAGTTTCCCTGCTCTGACCTTTCCCAGCGCTCAGCAGTGGTGCAATTTGTCGGGCAAGCATATCAACCTTGACTGACCATTCAATCTGAACCAGCACTCATTCAGCGTTTCAGGTCTCACTCACCTGTGCTCTCCTTCTCCACTGAGGGTGGAAACTCAGCCTCTCTATCAGACATCGAGTTCTACACTGTGGTACCTACGTGGAGAACCAAGACAAGGCAAGGCAGGTCTGTGGTCTGCTCACACCACCAACACTAAGTGAGCACCTACTGCGTGCTCAGTGTTGTTCTAGGTGCTGGGGAACCAGCAATGCAGAACCGAATACAGCACACAGGAAATGTAGGTCTGCCCTAGAAGGAGACCAAGAATGGGCAGGATACTGTCAGGAGAGACCAAAGCTCCAGTGACTCCAACACAAAAACAAAAATACTGCTTTTGCTACTAACTGAGGATCTAGTCTGAGTCCTGAGAAATAAGGAGATTTTTTACCCTGGTGGTGAGACACCAAGGGATGGAGGTGAAGGTTAAGAAAGTAGCTGGAGGTCCAGGCAGGACACAGTTGTCCAGGTATGAAGCACTCCAGGCACTGGAGAGAGGGGTGTCTGCCACATGCCCAGACAGCCTCAACGAGAAGGTGGCAGAAGAACCGCTCACTTCTGGATATGGCCACCCAAGTCTCCAACCAGTCCCAAAAGCTTGTCATCCAAACAAAAGGCACAGAGGAAAAGAATAGCTAATGCTCCAGAAGCTATGGGCCTGGAAGATAGGCAGAAGTGCTCACAGGGTGCCAGAAGGAGCCACAGGAGGGGCTGGTGAGGTGGAGAATAAAAACAAGTTGCACTCAGTTCTGAGACAGAAGGACCTGGGATGGAGTAACGGACGTACGTGAAAAAGATGACACAGAAACTGAACACTGGAGGCTGATGGACACACAGAAGTAACATTCTAGGTAAAGAGACGGCGTGTAAGAAGTACAAGGTGGGGGAAATCTCAGCGCTAGGGAGATGAAGTCATCTGCCACGCAAATGGGTATGAACATAACTATGGACTGTCCATACAACCCTGCATACTTGCCTAAGATGCCTAACCTTGAACTCCAGCCCAAGGACAGCTTGCAGGTTTCTGAGAAGGGAGTGATAATTACATCTGTCAAGATGAATTTGGGGACCAAAAGCAGAGCAGGTTATGATCAAGGTGAGGGGGTCAAACCAGCTAGACCCACTCAACAAAGGGATACTTTCGGAGGCAGGTGAGGAGAGGCTGAGGCAGGGAAAACTTTATGCTAAAATGTCACCAAACATCAGAGACAGCCCCTGAAAATTCAAGTATTTTAGATGGGATATTCAGCTTTTTTGTTGACTCACTGTAATTTTCAGCCTTGAGAAATACCAGCCATGCTGGAAGACACGCCCCCCATGAGGCCATCTGTTGGCTTAAAAGCTTTGCTTCTTCATTTCTCCCTTCCCCCTGGATTATTTTTAAAAGATTAGGTTTCCTGTTTTCACTACCACCAGCCTGGTCCTGGGTCCGTCCATCCGCTGTCATAGCCATTAGGGCAGCGGCATGGCAAAAACAGGCTGGCACGCTGCAGGCCCCCCCTGCTCAGAACGAGGGATCAGCCACCTCTTCGCCCCACACCAGCTGGTCACTCTGTAAACAGCACTTCCTCCCCGTGCAGGCCCGGCTGCGACCTCTCCCACAGCAAGAGGCTTCTTAATCAAATAAATAAATAGGCAATTTATCCTAGCTGCTGACAGCCACTTACTTGCCCTTGGAACTGGCCCCGAGGCAGAAAAAAAATAACCCCTTAGGAAGGACCCCCTCTCCTAGCAGTGAGATGCCAATGACCAAGATTCACTATGACTGTCCAGGCGCTTACGGCTTGAGTAGAGATCAGAAGTCAGCACGATCTCTGGATTGTTCCTGGCCACCACCGCTCAGACTGAGGCCAGCCCCTACATAAGCCAAAGAGCCCAGGAGCCCTCATCTGGCCCCACCTATACACCACATGGCTAATGACAGACCAGAAGGGCTGAGGTAGTGGTTTTCCAGCTGTATGACTTCAGGTGGTCCCTGGGAAGAGGAAAAGCTTCAACCAACTTTATCTGCTTTATCTACCAGGAGGCCCCTCAAACGCCCTCTAATTAAAGGCTCTGCAGCAATCAAAGAAAAAGAGCAAACCTGGTAGGTCAGGGAAGCTTAGCTGCTGAAAGCTGGGTACCAGGAACTGTCTCCAGTCACTGTGTCAAATCCTCCCATGTCCCCAGGGGTAAGAGTGGGGGTGGAGGGTCACAGAGGCAGGACCCAACTCTGAGGGCTCCCACTTCCCACAACCTTCCTAGGGAGCTGGAACACTGGCAAAACCACGAAGGTTCTGCAGGACTGAGAGTCCAGGATCAGTAAAGCAAGGGTAGGAGAGTCAGGTTCTCATGGGAGGCTGACTGGCCACCTGAGGTTTCGCTGGAGTGAGGCCCACCTGGTCAAGGCAGGACCACATGCCTTCCCTGCCAGACCTGACTTTTCACAGGCTGAAGGTACAGGCCCCTCCAGCAGGACACCAGCGTCAGGGCCTCTCCTCTGCACAAGGTCACCGTTCCTACATGAACTTCAGCCTGCACGGGGCACCCTCCTCCCTCATGCCACTATCCCTTATTTATTTATGAAACTTTTTATTCTGAAACACTTTCAGATTTATAGGAAACTTTCAGGAAGAATAAAAGAGCCACTTTTTAAGGAGAACAGAAATGACCTTGATAGGATCACCTTGCCCTTGTCTCCACGCTATCCTCAAATACAAACCAGCCAATGTCCTTGAACACCACCGCAGCATTTCCCACGATGTGTCCTTGTCCTACATTTTTTTTTTTTTTTTTTTTTTTTGAGACAGGGTCCCACTCTGTAGCCCAGGCTGCTCCTGAACTCACTCTGGAACCCAGGCTGGCCTTGGATTCACAGCGATCCTCCAATCTCCCAAGTGCTGGGATTACAAGTGTGCACTACCAGGCCTGGCTGATGTGGTGCTGGGGAATCAAACTCAAGTATTTAAGTGCTTTAATCGCTGAGCCATTCCTCCATTCTCCTGTGTCCTACATAAGGACAGTCAGCTAGCACTGACTGGGCCAATGCCTGCCTCATCGTCAAGCAGCCAACCAGTGCCCCTGGGACTGGAGTTCATTCGTGTTGTACCACAGCCTATCCATCCTTCCTTCAGCAAGGGTACCAGGGTAAAAGAAAACAGTTAAGCCTGAAGGTTCCCCATGTGCCGGTCATCACTTCTGAACACCTTCCTGAAGCTCCCGCTGCAGTCTGGGCACCAGCCAAGCCTGTACATCCAGTACCTTCGTGCAGCACACTGCCCATCATTTCAAGAAGTAGTCCAGTGGACAGTATGCTGCGAGTTCTAATTCTTAAATCTCCTATATAAATACAGCAATAGGAAAAATATAAAGAAACTGTCTACTACCTGATCTCCCTTTTTAATTTTTTGTTTGTTTTTGAGGCATGATGGCGCACGCCTGTAGTGCCAGCACTTGGGAGGCTGAGCCAGCAGTTTTTCTGTCAGTTCAAGGCCAGCATGGATTACAGAAGGAGACACTGTTTCAAACAGAAAGAAAGAAAGAAAGAAAGAAAGAAAGAAAGAAAGAAAGAAAGAAAGGAAGGAAGGAAAATCCTACCTGCCCGTGTCCATACCCATACCCCGCATCAATATGTTACTGCTCCTCCCATAAAAATCAGAATCAGATCACATGAGAATCTTTACCTCCACTCCCTTAAATCTGGAGTGGGCTGGGGGCCCAGGGTCTCCAACAGAGCAGAACAGAAGTAACAATGTACAAGTTCCAGAGCCCAAGGCCTCAAGCCCTTTGCACTTCCTACTTTAAAATTAGCTGCCATGGGAAGAAGCTCGGGCTAGCATGCAGAGTAACCATCCATCAGTCACTAGATGTCCTTCCTTTTACGATCTCCACCAAGGTCACAGCCTCATTGGTTATGCTCCCGTTGATTCCAGTTTTAATTGAACCCCACTTTGAAAGTAGCTATATAAACCTAGGTGACAACCACAGAAGAACCACCCACAAACCTGCAAAATCAAAGAGACTAAAACATACTGCTAGGAGAGTAGAAAGGTTTGTAACTTTGATGTGATACATATATGCACAAGTTCAAAGTAAACATTATGCATTGCATATATATATATATATAAATAAAATGGAAAAAACACTGTTTTAAGTCACTACATGTTGGGAATATTTGTTACACAGCAATAAACAACTGATACAAATCATAATGCGACTTTGTATCTCATTTTTTCCACCAGAGAAGAAGTTTGATGCTGTTAGGTAATTTTCATCATTACCACTGGTGATGACCAAGCTCATGTAATTACTATTCCACTGTAGGACATTTAGTCTGATTCTAGTTTTCCACTGTTATGAATACAATGAGTAGTTTTATATAGCCAAAAGGGAAGAGGGGGAAAAGTCATATTTCCTTAGGAAAATAGCCTGGGGCCCTAATGCCAGAGGGAACTGTTTGTTTGCAAGGGGCCAAGAGTTAAAAAAGCATGTCCACTGTGTTCATAGCAGTGCTCTCCACCACAGCCAAAAATGAAGGCCACCCCAGTGTCTATCAGGTTACAAATGTGGCAATGACTCCTGGCCAGCGTTAACATGAAGTTCAAAGAGAAAGACACCGTGTAGCATGATTTAAGAGAGAGAGAGAGAGAGAGAGAGAGAGAGAGAGAGAGAGAGAGAGAGAGAGAGAGAAAGAGAGAGAGAACTCAGTTTTGCCAGGCCCCACACTGATGTCGCTGATCCTTATCAGCCAGTGCCAGGCCCAGCCAAAGGGGAAGAACATGGACCACTACCCACACAACCTGCCTACAGCTTCTTCCTAAAATAAAGTTATATCTAGGCTGTTTCTCAGCTCGACTTTGTAATGACAAGCTCAGCCTGATTTTCTAAACATGGCAAAATTAAAGGGAAGGTGATTATTTCAGAAAATGACCGAGGATTATAGAAAAAGTACAATTCCTAGAACCTTGATCCCTGCCTAACTCCTTGACTAGTTCTACATCCCTCCTACATGTGTCCACTCTCTTAAGAAAACCTCCAAACACGACTGCACATTCTGTGGCGTGGGGTGAGGAACCAGGGCTAGGGCCCTAAACCATTTGGGGCTCCATGGAGGAAGACCCCAGACTTGTCCACACTGTTTTGCAGAACGAGCAAAGTTTCCTAACCAAGCAGGGACTCTCTCCTACATCCACTCTGGTTTAACTGCTGTCTTGCCCAAAGGCAGCCAGTCTGCGAGTTTGTACCTGCCCCCAGCAAACAGAACCACAGAGATCCGCCTCTTCCTGCTCCCCTGAACCTCATTTAAGTTTCACCACTTGCCAGGAACAGCCGACTCAAGTTCCCCTGGCAAATAAGGTGGCAGAAAACATGGACGAGGCTTACAGCCAGAACCCTCCTTTCCAAGAACTCCACCCTTGTTATCAATGACCTGCTACATTCCTGAAAGCTGTGTTCACCAGCAGTTAATCCAAGAGAATGAGGACGCAGGCAGGCACAGAGCGGGGCCTGGGGCGCTCATGCTAAAGGGGACTGTTTGCAAGGGGCCAGCAGTAGAATCACGTCCCCTGCGTTCACAGCAGTGCTCTTCACAACAGCCAGAGAGGGCGGTAAACCCAGGGTCCATCAATTAACGGACAGATACACAGAACATGGTATATACACAGTGGAGTATTATTCAAACTTGAAAAGAAAGGAAATTCTTTTTTCCTCCAGTATTTTTATTAATATAACAAATGTAATACATAGTATTTACAATGAATTTGGTTTTTTTTCATATACCTATGTATCATATCAACTTCACAATCCCTTCCCATTTTCTACCCTCCCACCCCCTCTCTATCCCTTCCCCCGACTCTGGCTATCACTTCATATGGTTCCAAAGAATGTCTGTGTTCTGGGTTTTCCAAGTAAGAGAAACCATACAGTGTCTAACATATTAATCTTCCACACCTAAGTCATTTCACTTAAGTCACCACTCTAACTCAGCTTCCTATTCCTCTAATGGGTTTGCAGTAGTTAAATTAAATCTTGATGCCTCTTCTCTGAATCCAACCAATCCCTTTATTGGGATACTTACCAAAAATTTTTTCTATATTTTGCCGTATCTTTGTTGTTATTGTTAAACCCGGCCTTACCCACCAGTTCACATTAGAAAATAACTACAAACATGTAGTTCAAAAGACTAGCATATTTGGGAAAGAAGAAAAAAATTTAAATTTCAAATGCCTTAGCTGAATATTGGAAGGTGTATACTTGTACGTTCACAGGGTTATCTTTACATCAATCAGTTTCCTTAGGATAAATTTTCATCACTGACCTAATAAGTGAAAAAGAAAGAAAATTCTGACACGTACTATAACACAGACAAATTCTGAGGCACAAAGAGTCAAATATGGTATGACTCTACTTATAGGGGGTACCTACTATAGTCAAATGCACAGTAATGGGGTTTGGGAGTGTAGCTCAGTGGTGAAAGCACTTGCCTAGCGTGCATAAATCCCTGGGTTTGATTCCTTACTACCACATAAAAATTAGCCAGGTGTGGTGTTGACTCAGAAGGCTGAGGCAGGAGGATTGCTCTTGTTTGAAGCCAGCTTGGGCTTTGCAGTGAATTCAGAATCAACCTGAACTACACAGAGTGAGATCCTATCTCAAAAAAGAAAAAAAAATGGGGCTGGAGGAATGGCACAGCAGTTAAAGAGCTTGCCTAGCAAGTGCTAAGTACCCAAATTTGATTCCTCAGCACCACATAAACTGGGCATGGTAGCACTTGCCTGTAATTCCAGCACTCAGGAGGCTGAGGCAGGAGGACTGCCATGAGTTTAAGGCCAGCCTGGGAGCTCCACGGTGAGTTCAGGATTCAGGACCAGCCTGGGCTATAGAACGAGACCCTGACTCAAAAAAAAAAAAAGAAAAGAAAGAAAGAAAAGAAAAGAAAAAGAAAAGAAATGGAAAGTAGACTGGTAGTTGACAGGAGCTACAGGATGAAGAAGTGAGGTAGAGTTGTTTAGCGGGTACAAGTGAGACTAGTTTCAGTAGAGAACAAAGAACCCAAGAACACATTTTTGGAGATGGAGGTGGCAGCGGTGCGACACTGCCGATGTACCTCATGTCACTGAAGTGTACACTTAAAAATGGTTTAAGTCACAAATTCTGTACATTAGTCACCTTGCAATTGCTGAGACAAAACGCCTGACGTCAACAACCTATGGAAGAAAGGCTTATTCTGGCTTACAGAGCTGTAATCAGCTAGCTCCAAGGCAGAAACGTCAAGACAGGTGGGTTTGGTGGGACAGCTGCTCAAGTCAGGGCATCCAGAAAGTAGAGAGCAGGGGAAGAGCCCCAGAGGAAGAGCCCGGGAACCAGATACTGTCCCCAGGGTCAGCCTCCGAGATGCACTGTGAAGTGGGCTTTACTAATCTAGTCATCTCTCAAGGCAAGCATGCTGACAATCAAGACTAACCTCCACACACATGCACACACATATGCTCTCATGCACACGGATGTACAATGTTATCACAATTTTTTAAAAAAGAAAAATACAGAAAGACCATTACGTGTCGTGGCGCATGCTTGTAATCCCAGCAATCTGGGAGGGTGAGACAGAAGATCACAACTTTGAGGCCAGTCTGGGCAACTTAGTGACCAGCAAGCTCCTGTCTCAAGATGAAAAATAAAATACAGCTCAATGAGAAGGCCTCAATATCTAATACCAAAACACAGCAAGAAGACCAAAAAAGGCAAAGGTCTACGGCAGGCCTTGCTTCACAGTCACAAACACAGGCTCCCGAGCCATGGAATCTTCGTTCCCCCCCACCCCCGTCCCCGGCTCCTGCCAAATACACGTTAACTATTTCCATGACCAATTCCATTTCTCTACTCCAAATAAGAAGCCATGACAGATTCCCTGCCTCGCCAACTCCACCTAAAAGAAGACACACAGGAACGCAGGACACAAATCCTCAGAAGGAACATCCAACCTACGTGTCCTAGTTACAGCCCCAGGAATGACAGAATCAGCCTGAGCCAAGAGACCACTGGAAAGGAACACAGGCCTTCCCTGCTACAGGGCAAGATCTCACCCCATGAGCACACAGCCAGGCTGGGCCCGCAGAACCTGGGGCAGGCGGGAAGGCTGAGCCGGCTCAGGCTCTGGTACCATCCCTTCCCTTTCACTGGTTTTCTGTGCCCTGGGTCAGCTGAAGTGTTATTTAATAAGAAGGGCTCTCTCCCTAAAACTAAACTGACCGAAAAAAAATAAAATAAAAACACTGCTTGGCAATGGCACCTGGGCTTTTCAAATTTTGATAGAAAATTGTGGCTTCTCATCTTCCACTATCACCTTTAAAAAAAAATCCAGACAACCAATGAAGCAGCCAGCACCCTCCCCCTCTATCTACCATAGCAGCAGCTATGATAACAACATCAGAAAGAGAACAAGTGTTAGCAAGCACTCGAGGCAAGCCAGCAGCCTGGCTAAATGCTTTTTTTTGCGTGCATCATCTCATTTAATCTCCGTGGCACGTCCATGAGTGGATGACTCCTCAGTTTCTATTTTGCAGATGAAAAAACTTACATGTTTCATTCACCCATTCTCAGACACACATTTTCCTCCAATTGCAACATAATTTAAAGTGAGATTTTACATCTCTGTCTCTTATAATGATACTATTGCTCTCCTTATCCTCAAGGGGATTTTAAAGGGACTAAAGTTCACAGTGTGTAGAGGGACTGTCTCTCTGTCCTCCAGGGCTTTGTGCCCTTTAGCTCATGTGCCTGACTGTCACTTAAGGGAAGTATCCTCAGTGCCTCTCAACTCAACACTGGGCTTCTTGCACAGAGTCCCATTCAGGACCTCCAGGGCTCAGGAGCACAAGTTAAGCAGCACTGCCATCCCACATCCTGGCTAGCCCCGACCCTGACAAGCCAAGCCTGGGATTTGTGGCTACAGAGAGCTGCAGTCTGCTCAACAGGCCACAGAAGTGGATGCATCTTCTCTGTGACGGCTGTCCTAAGACCCAAATGGGCAAACAGATGACCAGGTAGACAAGGCCATGGGTCAAAATTAACCAGATCAAGGAAGTTCTTAAGGCCCTCCTCCAGGAAGAACATTCTACAGTAAAGCCTAAGCCCGAGAGAAAGCTCAGAGAACTGCCAGTCTGTGTCCCTTTAGAGATGGGTGTCCTCTCAGCCCTTGAGACAAAGCCGGCCATCCTGTACATATTTAAGTGCTCTTCAGATAAGACACTGATTTATGACCAAATAATTCATCTCTGGACTTTGATCTGGGACAGGGTGTGCAACCTGCATCTGTCATAGCTCTTGACCAGATAGCAGGTGCGTCATTTTCCTCTTTACGGAGGACACAAGCCAAAGCGATCATAAACACCCTCTCCATTAGAATTAAAATGAGCGGACTGTGAAGGTCACTCATACTGGGAGACATAGTAATGCCAGGGATTAGACACAATCCACGAAGTCAAGCTGTCCTAGCTGCTTTCCCATCACCAAGATAAAACACTTCAAAGAAATCTTTATTTTGTGTATACGAATGTGTGGGGTTTTGCTTTGTCTTTGTTGTTGTTTTAGTTTGTGGTACGAGACATGAAATCCAGGGCCTTCAGGCTGTGCTACATCCCATATCACTTGTTGGCTTTGATTCTGAGACAGAGTCTCACCAAGATACCAAGGCTAGGCTCAACCTTGTGATCCTCCTGCCTCAGCCTCCCAGAGTGCTGGGATTATAGACCTGTGTCACCACGTCTGGCTAACAGGTTTATTTGGGCTCACAGTTCCAATAGGTTCAGTACATGATCAGCGTGTTCCAAAGCAGAAATGACACAGTGAGAGGGCCTATCAGTGGGAAGGCACTCATGCCACGGAAGCCAGGGAAGCAAGGGGTGGCTGGAGCGAGGACAAGAACACACCTTTGAACCAGGCCTCATTTTTGAACCTGAGAGTTTTGGGGGACACTTTAGATCTAAACAGTAATACAAGTCTACAATACAACACTGCTCCAGAAAATCTGTTTCTCCAGAACAAGGTCGAGGCTTCTGCCAAACAGGCTAGTGGCTGTGGATCAGGAGTTCAGCCCTGACCCGACATCACCCAGAAAGGGGCTTATTCCAGGCCGTAGGAGGTCTGCGAGTTTTCTGCACCTACATAAGAACAACTCCACTATACTTCTAGAAGCCAGTGAGCTCACTCTCTCCTGTGGTTCTGGGATCACAGGAAATGAGCAAATATAGCAGCAGTTTCCAAGGACACTTGTAAGCAATACCAGAACTACAGGCAATGACAGGGCCCAACTTTGACTCCAACTCACTCCTCAGGGTCTCTACAGAGCCTGGGCACTTCCTAATCCATACCACAGCCAATCCTACTGTAACACATGCAGCTCAGACTCTGGGTGGGAGATGACTATGACCAGGTGTCATCTCTCCCTCCATCCCCAGCCCGGTGGTTGGCATCTTGGGAAGCTAAGGAAACTGAGGCAACTCAGGGAAGAACTCTCTGGAGAACAGCGAGAAGCACAGGGGCAGATGCAGGCACCTATCACAGGTGACAGCCCAACAATGCACCATCTGTGGGACCCAAATCCTGGGAGAAGGCTAACAGCAGACCAGGTGATACCCTCATTTTAGGGCAAGGGAGACTTGCTGACAGGGAAGGGAGTAGTTTTTGTTCCCAGGTGCCCTATGAGAAGTAGCCCAAAATGGTAGTGAAGGGTCCAGGCTCAAGAAGTATCTAGGGAAAAACTATACAAAGGCAGCCCCACAACCCCCTATCCGAAGGATGGGGGGTGGCCTAGAAAATAATGACTTCTGTAAGAAATTCTACTGAGTGTCCACCAAAAGCCACAGGTCGGGGCTGAAAGAACAGCTCAGCAGAGATGTATCTCAGTGGTTAGAGCACTTGCCTAGCATGTGCAAAGCCCTGGGTTCAATTCCAGCACCACCTAAACATTAGCTGGGCATGATGGTGGGTGCCTATAAACCCAGCTCTCAGGAGGCTGAGGCAGGAGGACAGGCATGAATTCTTGCAAGTGCAAAGCCTTAGGTTCAATTCTCAAGCACTACACAAGCCAGGCAGGATGGCATATACCTATCATCCCAGCACACAGGAGGCCAAGGCAGGAGGACTGCTTTAAGTTCGAGGTCCATGTGGGTTCCACAGTGAGTTCAGGAGCAGCTTGGACTATAGAGCAAGACCTCGTCTCAAAAAAATAAGAAAATAAAAAATTAGCCACATGTCACAGAATGTTGTTTGTATGAAATGTTTAGAAGACAAACCTATTTCCTTAGTGCTATGGTGTGGATGTGTAGTGTCTCACAAAAGGCTCACGTATCTGGATGCAGTGAGATAACTGTGCTACTGGGAGGTGGGGCCTGGCTGGAAGAGGCATATGCCTGGGGCTTGACCCGGAGGGACTGTATCAGCTTGCTGAGGCTGGGGGACACGGAGAACAGAGCAATCAGGTATGTATGACTGATCTGTCAGCCAGGACACAAGAGATAGGCATCCCTGGATGAGGGAGGCCCAACTGTCAGCTTGAACTAAGTGAAGAAAAGAAGAAGAAACACTGCTGCAGCTTTTCCTGGGGAGGTTCTGGCCTTGCCTTAATCTCCAGACATCCACTGCTCCTGCCTCACTTGGTTTTCTGTCTCCCGCGCCTTGAAGAGCTTTTCTCCAAAGAACCCTCTGCCATGCACTTCTGCTGTTGCCTACAACCCATGCGTGGACTGTGTGAGACCTTGTGAAACTGTCAACTAGAGTAAATCTTTCTTCCCTTAAGCCATGCATGCCGGTATTCTGTCCCAGCAATGAGTAAAGACAATCAGAAAGCAGACAAGCACTAGCCAGGACAAGGGGGAGAAACGAATGGGGAGAGATCGCAAATGGCAAAGGGGTTCTCTTGGAAGTGATGCAAACGTACTAGTACCGAGCAGTGGAGCAGGTGTACAATTCTGAATATACTATAACTGCTGCTTGCTACACTTCACGTGGGTAAACAAACTATGAGGCATGAAAGCTGTATCTCAGAAAACTAATAAGAGCTGGAGATGCAGCTCAGTGGTTAAAGCACTTGTCTGGCACGTGCAAAGCCCTGCGTTCAATTCCCCATCACCACATAAAAATTAGCTGGGCATGATGGTGGGTGCCTATAAACTCAGCATTCAGGAGGGTGAGGCAGGAGAACTGCCATGAATTCTAAGCCAGACTGATCACACTGAGTCCAGGTCCAGCCTGGACTACAGAGCAAGACCCTGTCTCAGATGGATGTGGTCTTTATTTTTTTTCCCTTTGAGACAGGGTTGCATTCTGTAGTCCAGGTTGGTCCTGAAGTCACTATGCATCCCAGGCTGGCCTCATCCTGATTGCTGGGATTATAGCCACGGCTACCTGGCTCATCTTTCTCAAAAATAAAACAAAATAAAAACAAAAAACTCCATTAAGACAGAACAGAAAAGAAATGGATAATACTACCATGCTAATCTTTCTCAAAACAAAACAAAAACAAAAAACTCAAGATAGAACAGAAAGGAAAAGGGTAATACTGACCTACTGACCTGTCGTCCCATCCATGGGATCAAATGCTCCTTCCTCATAATAAAAAGAAATGAGTCAGCTATTACGTAACAACTTGGATGAATGTCAAGGGCATAAGGAAGTAAAAAGAAGTCAGATTCAACAGGCCACAGGACTTCATTTATATGATGTGCAGAAAAAGGCGAAACCATGAAGGGAGGAACTGTGTCAGTGGGAGGAAGAAGAGATGCTCAAAGGGTACAGGTGATAGAAGTCTCTGGGGCGATGGACGCTTACTGCAGGGGTGGACCAGTTTATATGCTGGTGGTAACGGGAGTTATGCAATTCCGTCATGCCTCACAGAACAGAACATCAAAAGAGTGACTTTTAAAGCCAGGCGTAGTGACACACACCTATAATCCCAAACTTGGGAAGCTGAGGCAGGATTGCTATGAGTTCAAGGACAGTCTGGGCTTACATAGTGAGTTCGGGACTAGTCTGGACTACAGAGGAAGTTGTCTCAAAAAAAGACTGCCATCTGTAAATTATACTTTAATTATAAACACATACACATACCACTTCAAGTAACTATCACAACATCTTTCAAATGTTTAGTGGCCCTTACAATGGAATAATGTATTAGAAATGCATTTTTAACCCTTATCCCCAAATCTCTCTTTTTTAAAATTAACAAAAATCCTCCAATTTATAGGGTTTATAATCCAATAAAAATCCTATATACTTATAATTGGAAATCTCCTAAAGAAAGCCAACTGATTAAAAAATAACTGAAGCTAGAAGAAGGGAAAATATCTGTAAAAATCTCATGGTGGTGCTCCTGGAGGCACTAGGGTAGTAGCTCAGTGGCAGAGCACATGCTTAGCATGTACAAGGCCCTGGGTTCAGGTCCTGGCACAAAGAAAAACAAAAAGGCAAAGCATGGAATCTGTAGACCTACGTGTTATTCTGGAAGGTAGAGGTAATCCAAGCATCTACTGGCAGATGAATGAACAAAATGCGGTGCATATAAACGCAATGGGGTAATTTCAGCCCTGAGAGGGAAGGAAATTGTAATACATGCTACAACATGGATAAGCTTTGAGAATACTATACTACATGAAATAAGCCAGTCACAAAGAAAATACTTTTGAGGGTAGAGGTGTAGTTTAGTGGTTAAAGCCCTGGCCTAGGAAGCACACGGTTCTGGGCTTGATTCCCCAGCACCACATAGGCTAGACATCGTGGCACAGACCTGTAATTGCAGCACTCGGGAGACTGAGGCAGAAGGGCTGCCATGAGTTCAAGGTCAACCTGAGCTACATAGTTCAGGACCAGCTTGGCCCACAGACTGAGACCCAGTCTCAAAAAAAAAAAAAAGAAAAAAAAAAAAAGAAAGACAAGACTATATGTATACACTTACATGAGGTTACAAGGTACCCAGAGCCATTAAATTCATAGACCAAAAACAGAATGGGGGTTACGAGGGGCTAAGGGAAGGCAAAACAGAAAATTAGTGTTTAATGAGTACAAAATTTTGTTTCTGCAAGATCAAAAGGTTCTGGAGACAGGTGATGATATTTGCATGACAAGAATGTACTTAATGCTACATACAGACAGTCCTAAACTTACATTCCTTGCAATTGTTTTTGACTTTGCAATGGTGCAAAAGTATATCCACATCACCATTCTTTTTCCCCCCTTCAGTAGATAGTCAACATTTTACTATAAAAAACGCTTTTGTTTCTGAGCACATTTAAGATAGGCAAGGCTAAGCCTGGGGTTCGACTCCCAGCACCCTCCTTCTCAATAGAAAGTTAACATGGGTTACATGACACATTTTACCACCATTAAAAACAAACAAAATCCCAGGGACTCTTCCCAACAGTCTACCATGCGTGCCCTGGACCTGGCAAGGCAGCGGCACTGTAACCCTAGCTACAACTTTCAGCCAGCTGCAGTCAGAATCTCAGCACACTACAGACATAGCACAGCAGAGAGTGGCAAGGCACTCAACCAGCAGAGGCTGCTTCTCTCTGCATTTCCAGCCAGCAGATTCCAGCCCAAGATTCTCGCAAGTGCTAGGAAGGACAAAGCTTCCCGTCGGGGGCCTTGCAAGGTGGCAACTGAATCATGAAGTTCTGCAAGCACAAAGCACTGGCTTTTTTTTTCTCTCAGATATAAAAATATCAGGTTGTCTGGGGGGCCCACCAAAAAGAAAAGGAAACCCATGGGGCTGGAGGAATGGCTCAGGGGTTAAAATGCTTGCATTTGCAAGCGTTAAGTTAAGCGCTAACTAAGTACACAGAGTTTGATTTTCCAGCACCACATAAGCCAGATGTGTTGGCACATGCCTGTAAACCGAACCCTCAGAAAGCTGAGACAGGAGGACTGTCTTAAGTCCAAGGCCAGCCTGGGCTCCATATTGAGTTCAGGACCAGCCTGGGCTACAGAGCGAGACCCTGTCTCAGAAAAAAAAAAAGAAAGAAAAAAGAAAAGAAAAGAAAAGGAGACCCAAAGAGCCAAAGCAAAGGTGAGTAAAAGACAGGCACAGCTTCCTTGGCAAGGGCCTGGGAAGTAGCTCTTGGATAGCATGTGCCCACCAAGTGCAGAGCCTTGAGTTAACACCAAGCACACACGGCAAAAACAAACACAAAATGAAACTGCCTCAGCCAGAGCTGACAGGCAGGGGATTCTGCCTAGAAAGCACCCATGAGCCATGAATGGTGATGGGCAAAATGGGGGCACCAAGTGGGGCCTACAGCAGCCAGGGCAGGCTCTCAAACCCACATTCACCTCATCCTCCACGCAGGAGTCTTTTGTGGCCCATGGGGGTACACCAGAGTACCCCAACTAACTGGGTTCCAGCCTCTTGCACGAGCAACATGTTTCAGTCATCTCAAATCTCAGAGCCCTGCGGCAGGTCATTCTCTTCCGCCTCTCCTCTCTTGTCTCTGTCCCAGCGGGGAAGCTCTCTCCCCTCCCTCATGTCTAGCATACTCCTTTCCACTTCAGTCCATTCAGGACCCAAGGATGAGCCAACCCCTTCCAGGTGCCTTTCTCAGAATAACCTAGGAGAGTCAGTCCCTTCTTGGCCTGCTTGACACTGACCTCCACCACAGCACTCCTTTACCAGCTGTTGTGTATATGGGTCCCTTGGGGCCAAAGATGGTGTCAAACTTAAGCAATATGCTTGGACTCCATAGGTGGGACACCAACTTCAAATGAATGGCTGGATGGATGACGGATGGACAGACGGATGGACAGATGGTGGATAATTGGATGGATGACGGACAAAGAATGTGTAAATGATTGGATGGTGATGGCTGGTGAGTGGACGGATGATGGATGGACAGCTGGGAAGATAACAGTGAATGACAGATGAACACAGATGGTTGGATAGATAGGTAACAGATAAAATGGCTGAGGACGGGCTACTGCTTTCTCAGGAACAATTACTGGTAGGAAACAGAAGAGCCAGAATTTATTCATTTGGGGAGGCTTCAGAAAGATTCAGGATTCCAGCATCCTGTGTTGTGGATTTTTTTTTTTCATCTTTAGTCAATAAAAGACTATTTTCTAAAATTTGTGTTGTGAATAATTTCAAAACCAATACAAAAGAGTACAAAGCACAGTACCACCAACACACCTGTACCTTGTCATTCACCTTGGAAAGTTTTTAACCTCCAAGCCCACCTTGTTTCAGGAGAAGGCTATGTGGCAATGAGAAGCAACAGGATTGACACAGGGCGGGGAACTGCAAAGCAGGTGACCATCTCTCACTCAGGTTTTACACTCCTGGCCACTTCCTTGAGGGAAGAGTATTCGTGGGGACAGGAAACTGAGCCTACCTGCCTCACAGGTTGCACGAGAGAAGCTCATGCAAGCTCATGAGCACAGATGGCAGACTCCCACACATGGCTTTGTCATCCATTTCATAACCACCAGGACTTAGAGGCAGCTCACCACAGAACAGGGGTCGAGAAACTCCAACCCACAGGCCAAATCCAGCCCACTGCTACCTGTTTCTGTACTGCCTAGGATCTAAGAATAGTTTCTATAGTTTGAAATGATGACATTTTTTCTTTTTTCTCTTTCTTTCTTTTTTTTTCTTTCTTTTTGAGACAACAACTTGCTTTGTAGTCCAGCCTGCTACTGAACTCACAGCAATCCTCCTGCCTCAGCCTGCTGAGTGCTGGGATTACAGGCAGGCACCACCATACCCAGCTATTATGTGGTGCTGGGGGACTGCACCCGGGGCCTTATGCTTCCTAGGTAAGCACTCTAATCGCCATGCTATATTCCTCCAGCCCAAAATGACTACATTTTAAATGATTATTTAAGTCCCCATATAGTAATCTCAGTTTTATTTCGCAGTCACAATAACTAGTTACTCTCTAGTTCTTTAAGAAGATCCTGGCCAACCCCAGTACAGCAGAGGAGAAACTTCAACAGCCGCTCCCGGGCCAACTTTAGGCTCTTCAATTCACTCCTGAGCTGTTTGTCCGATCACCCAACTGGTGGGCCGTGACCACCTAAGCTTCCTGTAGGAGTGAGCGGAGCTCAGATCCCCAAGGATCCTGTCACGAAGCACAAAGGCAAACCCAAACGCAAAGTTTCAATACAGGGAGAGGCCACAGACTGCCAGAGCGGGGACGGGGGAGTCACAAGCAGCCAAACTGTACCTCAAGGCAGCAACACCATAAAGGAAATCACAGACTTCCATTGAGGCATCGACCCCTCACAGGAGCACAGGCGTTTAGCACTGTCTCCTTCCTGTCTTCACGCCCTCCAGACCAAGCAGACGACCCCCAGGCCTGGTCAGCTTAGGCATCAAGGCAGCCTCACCCTCCAGCTGGCACTGGGAATGCTTAGGAAAATACATCAGACACCAGAAAGAGAGCTTCCCCGGCAGGAAGCAAACCTGGATTCCAATCACAGATGGGGCCTGCACGGGCCAGCAGACTGCTGGGGGGCAGGTCATCTGTAATAACGGTAAACAACAGCTTCAAAGTACCTAATACGCGTAGAGATGGGGCAGCCAGGCACGCCAGCCCCGTTCATCTCAGCACAAGCATTCCTGACCATGTGGGGCTGTGCTCTGGTTGGCAAGACCCCAGCTGGCCCTGCCAGGTCTCCCACTGCCAACCACATGCCTGAACGCCATCACCTCTACTCTAGCAGACACTCCCCACTCCGCGCTGCCCTCGTCCCCTCCTACAACGACGGCTGGGCCTTTCACCACACAGCCTTTCCCAGGCTTAACACTTTGGCTCTCTGTTCCAAGTGACATCTGATCTCTAGCCCTCAGACTGGTCAGTGGGCAGTGAGAGAGCACAACAAATCCACCAGCAAAGCAGGGTCTGGTTCCCACTAAATTGGCATGCACAGACCTATCCCCTCCCTAGTCCAGTGTAGAAAGCCAGACACCACCTGGGTCTTGTAGAAAGACTGATTTGGGACAGGGGCCAATTGGGGTTTCCAAGCAATTTGCTGGGAGCTCAGAGCAACATGACTTAATTTTATTTGGAATTGCAAAACTAACTGGATTTTAAAGATGCTACTGTTTGGCTTTCTCATTTACAGATGGGAATTCATAGGCCTGAGCGGGTGTGACTGACCAGTATCATAAGAGCAGCTAATAACACAGCCGAGAGGGGCAACACAGAGTAAGAGAAGTAGAAAGCGTGAGTCCCAGCTTTGTCATCCACGAACGTGGATAGCTACAACTCCAGAGCTGCTGGCTCTTAGCTCCAGTGAGACCTAAAACAGTAAGACGAAACTCCCATCATAGCGTGGGGCAACCAGTCCAGGTTGGCTGTGTGTCTATTCCTCTTCCTTCCTCACCAAGGCTGCCCTCCCTCCAAACACGACCATGCTGTCTCCGTCCCTCTCCCGGCTGAGATGAACATAGGACAGGGCACACTAGGTGCAAGGACCCATGCAAGGGGAAGTATTTGTCCTAACAAGCTTGACAGCACCCTGCCACCCAGTCTAGCTTCTGCCAGCTGACTGCAGCCATACAAGTTTCTCTCCTTTTGTAAAATCCTTTTTCTATTACCATCCTGTTCCCTTAAAGAGTCAACTAAAGCCAAGCATGAACTCCAATGAGCCAGAAATAACTGGGCAAAGCTATGTAGTGGGCCTAACCCTCTGCCAGATACAGAAGAGAAGCCAAAATGATTTTTCAGATGCAATTACGAGCAGTCCCAAGCAGAATTCACCAGCAAGCTTCATGATTAACAAGAGGACAGCGAGTTCCTTCCCTAATCTAAGACCACAGGCTGACAAAGAACTGTGTGTCATGTAGCCAGTGGCCTTGGGAAGCAGCACGAAGTAGGGACTGAGCCAGCACAGACCCAGCTCAGGGCCCCTCCTAGTCCAAGCTTTGCTATTTCAAAGGTCGTTACGGAATCAGGAGCTATGGTGTGTCCCCACGAAGGACATTCCTACACTCATTCACTTGTAGACCTCAGATCTTGTTATTGTTGGTTCTTTTATGGGGGGGGGGGGAGGTGAAGCCCACTTCATGAATTTTTATTTTATTTTTTTGAGAGAGGGTCTTGCTCTGTAGTTCAGGCTGGTCCTGAACTCACTCACTACGTAGTTCAACCTGGCCTTGAATACACAGCAATCCTCTTGTCTCAGCCTTCTGAGTACTGAGATTACAGGCATATACCACCATGCCGGTTCATGAGGTGCTGGGGAATCGAACTCAGGGCCTTGTGCTTGTCAGGTAAGCGCTTTAACTGCTATGCTATTCCTCTAGCCCAGCTCTGGATTTTCAGAAGGCCAAGCCCCATCAATCCAAGCAAGTTTTCTTAATCTAACTAAACTGCTACAAAAACAAAAGAAGTTAAAGAAGAGAAGATTAATATTAAAACTAAGTAAAGGCAGACTGAAACATCTCTGGAAGGTAACTGACAGCAGATATCAAAGGTCTTTAAATAATCCACATCTCTGACTCATTAAATGCAGACCATTCATTAAATCCAATGATCCCTACACTTCCAGGACACACTCAGAAATCTGAGCAGACTGCCAGACACAGTGGTACACACTCAGGATCCCAGCACTTGGGAAGGGAAGAACAGGAAAAGTTTATGTTCAAGGCCAGCCTGGGCTACCCTGGAAGAAAAAAAGAAAAAAAAAAAAAAAGAGAATGTTGGTTTCCAGGGGCTACACAGTGAGTTCAGGACCAGCCTAGACTATGGATCAAGACCCTGTCTCAAAGGAAAGGAAAATAAAATAAGAAAAAAAATTATAGAGCTGGACAGTGGTAATGGTAGCAAAGCACTGTAAGAGTATATAGCATCTCTGAACTGTATACTTAGAAGTGCTCAGGATGCTAAATTTTTTTGTTGTTGTTGTTGAGGCAAGGTCTCATTCTGTGGACCAGGCTAGTCCTTAACTCACAGCAGTCCTCTTGTCTCAGCTTCCCAAGGGCTGAGATTACAGGCATGCACCATCACACTCAGCCTAAGACAGTGCTAGGGAATCAAACTCAGGGCTGTGCTTGCTAGGCAAGCAGTCCAATCTCTGTGCTATTCCTCCAGCCCTGAACTTTGTATACTTTTATCACAATTAATAATTAAGAGGCAGGCCTGGCGGTTCAGGCTAGAATCAGTCCCACAAGTTCAAGACCAGTCTGGGCAAGTCAGTGACTTTGCAAAACTCTGTCTCAAAATCAAAACCCAAAACTGGACTGGGCTGCAGCATAATGCGAGGCCTGGCATTTGCGTCCATCCCAACAGCACCTGCCTACCAGGTAAACAGCAAGTATGTTACATAAGACTACAATTTTTAAAAAAATGAATGCAATATATTAAAACTCACTGAAATTGTATACATCATATATTTATTTTGTTTTTGAGACAGGGTATTATTATATTGCCCAGGGTGATTTTCAAGCTCCTGGGCTATAGTGATTCACTCACCTAAGCCTCCAGAAACACTGGGACTATGGGCATATGCCACTAGGCCTCAAATGTGCATCTCAAACAGGTGAAGTAGAATAGTTAATATGTTTTCTTTTTCTTTTTCTTTTTCTTTTTTTTTTGAGACAGGGTCTTGCTGTGCAGCCCAGGATGGTCCTGAACTGACTATGGAGCCCAGGCTGGCCTTAGACTCACCACAAGCCTTCTGTCTCAACCTTCCGAGTACCGGGATTACAGGTGTGTGTCACCACGCCCGGTTTATGTGGTGCTGGGGAACCAAACTCGGGTACTTAGCGCTTAACTTAGAGCTTGCAAGGCAATCATTTTAACTACAGACTCGTTAATATGAATTTTATCTCAACAAAATGTTTATTTAAGGATATAGCAGCCAGGCCCAGTGGCAGAGGGCTATAATCCCAGCACTCTGGGAAACAAAAGCAGGTGGATCCCATGTTTCAGGTCAGTCTAGGCAACTCAGTGACTTGATGAGACCCTGTCTGGAAATAAAAAAACAAGCTGAAGATGTAGTTCAGTATTCAGTGAAGGCCAGGGACTCAATGTCCAGTATTACCAAAAAAAAAAAAAAAAAAAAAAAAAAAAAAAAAAAAAAAAAAAAAAAAAAAAAAAAAAAAAAGTATGCTAGACTAGACACGGTGGTGCATACCTGTGTTCCCAGCACTCTAGGAGGTTGCAAATTCATACTTAGTCTAAGCAATTTAGCAACTTTGCCACATCCTGTCTCCAAATAAAAGGTCTGGATAGCTGAGTGCAAAGGGCCTGAGCCAGTACAAAAAGAGAAAAAGACGTTCACTAAAACATAATAACCAGATGCATATAGCAACCACCCTAAATCTCAAACAAAATTCATTAAAATTAAATAAACTGTAACTCTATTAAAAGGCAATAATGCTGTCCTTAAAAAAATGTTTACAAACACAAGCAAATGATCATGGTAACTGACAAAAGATGAACGCCCAGCTACAAAGCGAGATCACAGCTTCATAAAATAATGTTCGTTATGATTACAAATAGTTGGAGGACAAGGAGATCTCCTCTCACATTAAGCAAAAACCTGTCTCCCCAGAGTTTCCAGTCATTAATGGCAATCTAGCCTTCCACACATGACTCCAGAGAAATCTGACATTCCCTCTTCTCCATTCCAGCCTCTCAAGACTTGCACCTAGTGTCCATGGATTCCCAGAGCCTGAACAGTCTGAATCTCCGGCTATCAAGCAAAATCACCCAAAGAACTTTTCAAAAAACACATACTCTAGAGTACTTGCTGGACAGCACAAAGCCCTGAGTTCAATTCCCCAGCAACCACCTAAGCCCGGTGTGGTGGCGCGCTCTTGTAATCCCAGCACTCAGGTGGCTGAGGCAGGAGGACTGCTTTGAGATCAAGGCTAGCCTGGGCAACAAAGGAAGTTCAGAATCAGCCTGGACTACATATAGAGCAAGAACCTGTCTCAAACTCTCTCTCTCTCTCAAACTCACTCTCTCTCTCTCTCTCTCTCTCTCTCTCTCTCTCTCTCTCAGCCAGGCATTAGTAGTGCTTACTTGCTAGCAATCTCAGCTATTCAGAAGGCTGAGGCAGGAGGATCACAAGTTTGAGGCCTGCCTGGACAACATAAACCTCATCCCAAAAGACAAAACTGCTAGGAACTGAATGGTGCCAACAATCTAGGTGAGTCTGGAAGAAGGCCCAGAGTCTCACACAGGAGTAACAGTACAGCTGGCACCTTGATCATAGCCTTGGGAAACCCTGAGCAGAGAATCCAGCTGTGCTACACCTAGAAACTGTAACATTAAAATACAAAACCGAAATAAATACAAAACAAAAAACTCATGAAGCAGACTTTCCAGTGGTGGACACATAGTGTGTGTCTTTTTTACTACATGGACCTCCTCAGCATGAAGACCTACTGCCTTGACTCTGCCAAACTAAAATGCCTACATCTCCCACAGCCACCTTATTGTCTGGGTTCAGTGTTACTGAACCCTGGGAGACTCCAGCTGCCCAGAGCCTGAACTCCTTGGTTTCCTAAATCCCTGTTGTTACCCTGTTGACTCAGAGGACATCTTGATCAAATGAAGAAACCAAACTTCCAAATGAACTACAGCCCAGCCCATCCTTTAAAAAGTCCTCTTGTTATTTCTTGTTTTGCTTTTTTGAGACAGGCTCTCACTCTGTAGTCTAGGCTGATCCTGAACTCATTACTGTGTAACTCAGGCTGGCCTCGAGCTCATGGCAATCCTCCTGCTTCGGCCTCCTGAGTGCTGAGATTACAGCCATGGGCCACCCACGCCTGGCTAAAAGTCCTCTTGTAACTTCAAAACAGTTCTAGAGAGGGAAAGGCCAGGAACACAATGACCACTGCTAAGCCAAGTGATGTCCAATCTGTATGCCTGGGGATCAAACATGGGCCAGTACGGGTCTCGGAGTTACCATTATGCCTCTGAGGAGGTCCCCCAGCAACCCTGCTTCAGCCTTTGATGTCCAAGGTTGTGTTTACCCTCACGTCTGGTACTAAAATTCAATAAATACAAAGCAGCCTCTACCTCTGGAATGACTCCAATGAACGCACATGTAAGAAAGTTTAGGGCTTAAGGGGTGGAAAAGAAGAAAAGCAGTATGTATTTTTCATTTTTTCTCTTTGGTTTATCCCTACATACACGGGGCAAACAGCATGGCACCGTGGCTCAGGCAGCCACCTCCTACCTAATGCATCCCAACTCCCTAATGTAATGGTTACTACATAGAGGAACTAAGGAGTTCTCTCCCCGCCCCCCACAATGGCTTTTTGGGGACCCAGTCATCTAGCCCAAAGCAGAAAATCTTCCGGGAAAAGCCTGCAACTTCTGGAGTAATCAGCACCTGGTGCCCATAACAGATAGTCCACAACCAAGTCTCGGCCCATTAACCTTCACAAAGTTCCCTGCCAGAGTTCCTGAACCTGAAACTGCGGCCTCAGCAGATTAAGTCAGTCACAACTGGACTCACGGGCCAGCAAAGGTGGGATACAGCATCGTGGCTAAGTCCCACGGTTCTCAGACACCTCCTTCTGCAGATTGGCACACCCCTTTCCGGGACCTTCTTCCACAAAAAGTCACTGGCCGCTGAAGAAATGTCACAGGAGAGGAAATCAAACTTAATAATCACAGCCTGGGGGCTTGGGACATAGCTCGATGATTAGAGCTCTTGCTGAAGAAGCAGGAAGCCTCGGGGTTCCATCCTTGAGCTCCACATAATAGTTAGGAGAGGTAGCACATGCCTGTAATCCTAGTGTGCAGAGAGGCTGAGGCAGGAGGACTACTTTGAGTTAAAGGCCAGCCTGGGCTTCATAGTGATTCAGGATCAGCCTTGGACTCAAAGTGAGACCCTGTCTCAAAATAATAATAATAGCCCGGTGTGGTGATATGTTCCTGTAGTCCCAGCTATTCAGGGGGGCTGAGGTAGGAGGATCACTTAAATCCAGGAGTTCTGGGCCATTAGTGTGCTGTACTGATCGGGTGTCTGCACTAAGTTCAGCATCAGTATGGTGACCTCCCAGGAGTGAGGGACCACCAGGCTGCCCAAGGAGGGTGAGCCAGCCCAGGTCAGAAAATCACCATCATCATCATCACAGCTTGTATTTGTTAGGACCAAATTTTCACAGCATCTCACCAGCTGCTTTGGGAACAAGACCTATCAAACCACATGGCAAGATGTGACTCAATAGGAGATGCCCACAAGCCCACCCACTGGCTGGCAATTGCAGGTTCTTTTCCCAATTCTTGGCACCCCAGGTCAAGATCCACACCTGGTGTGCCACCTCTAATCATAACTACTCTTTCGACCCCACCATCTACAATGGCCCAGCACCAAGACAGCCACAAGGCAGGGGAAGGGCAGAGAGAGAAAGGGGGACATCCAACCTTCCTGAACCTGCTCTGCAGCCTCACCACCCCTTCATACCTCTCCCCTAACCTCTTGATCCCACTTGCCTGGGTCCTCAGACGAGTTGTGTCAATGCCTCAGAGCAGTCCCATGTACACTAGACCAATGGACCAGACCCCTGAAGAGCCACACCACAGCTGAAGGTTGTCCAGTAGAGACCTCCGCACAGCTGTGCAGGGGCTGCGAACCTCCCACAGGACCCACTCACAACTTGCTCACATCCCAAAACACCTACTTGGACCATCCACTCCCTAGAATTCTGACCCATCAGTCACCTCCTCAGCATACAGACAAGGACACGGCCTAGCATCATACTCCTGCCCCAAGAACAAAGCAGGCCCACAGGTGGACACCCGGGGAGCATCCAGATCCTGGCCCTAAAGTCCGGGACATGAAAATACCCACTTTCTTCCCCATTACCAGAAGGCAGGAAACAGCAGTCCACAGTCTTCTGGTTTCTTCTCTACTTATTCAGAGTCTGGTCTCTGTCCTTTGTACCCTGACCACTGGGTCACTTCCCTCTAGTCTCTGCAACGTAAACTGTCCCCTACTCCCCTTCCTGCCAGTTACAATCCCCAAATGTGCAGTCTATAGGCCTTTCTAGCCCTCGCCTCTCCTCAAAGCCCTCCATGTTGTCTTCCTGCCTCTTTATCCCGGGCCTGGGCCTCTCCTCCACATCTCTACCTGGCCGAGGCCCTTCAGCACAGCTCTTGCTGTCCTGGGATCAAGGGCCCCCTCCTTTCTTTCCTGTCCTCCCCAACCCTGCCTCTCTCCCTCCCTCCCCTACCACCTTCCCTGAAGACAACCTCAGGCACATAAAGCTCTCTGGACTGTCTCCAATAATTGCCAAACTCACATTCCTTTAGACACAAAATTTCAAAGGCATGCACTCCCCTGCACAATGTCCAGTACTTCCTTATCATTCTCAAAGAAAGGACAATGCCCTGGCTTTTGAATCCCACATAGAATGAGCAACATTCTGAGGCTTGGTGGTTAATGTGCTCACCGGCATGCATACGGCCCTGGGTTCGATTCCCTAGCACAACATAAAGATTAGCTAGATGTGGTGGTGCACACCTGTAATACCAGCACTAGGAGGCTGAGGCAGGAGGACTGCTGAGTAAGGAGGTCAGCCTGGGCTATGCCGTAAATTCAGACCAGACCAGCCAGATTCTGTATCAAAAAACAAAAACAAGACATCAATCTCACTGCAATTTCCACGCATGGTCCTCTCAAGCATAAAGCATGAGAAGAGGACTAGCTAGGACTCTATCTAAGCCAAAAGTAAGCACGTCAAGGGCTCTCCAGTCCAGGTGGCAGTTAGGGAAGGCCCAACTACCCATTCACAAAAACTCGGAGCATTATTTGTCCACAAAAAGGAAACATGTCCAGATACATGCTACAACATAGATGAAACCTGAATATATCATACCAGGTTAAAAAAAAAAGCCAGGCACAAAAAGGATGCATGTTATATGATCCCATTCATATGAAACTATCCAGAGACAGAAAGGAGATTAGTGGCTGCCAGGGACTGGGAATATGGACGGGGTAATAGTTTAAGGGTGCAAGGTCTTCTTTCAAGGTAATGAAAATGTTCTAAATTTAGAGACTGTGTTAGCTGCCTGTGACTACATGAACAATACTGAGGGGCTGGAGGAATGGCTCAGCAGTTCAAGTGTGAAGTACCTGAGTTCAATTTCCCAGCACCTCATAAAGTCGGGTGTGGTGGCACACGACTGTAATTTCTGGACTCTAGTGGCTGAGGCAGGAGGATTTCCCAGAGTCCAAGGCCACCCTCGGCTCCATAGCGAATTCAGGACCAGCCTGGGCTGCAGTTAGATCCTGTCTCCAAAAATAAATAAAAAACTAAGCTGCATACTTTCAATGAACTGCTCCATGTGAATTATATATTAATATGTACATAAACAACACCTTAATAAAAAAGAGAACACTACTTTCAGGAACATAATTAAGGCAGGAGGAGTTGGGGAAGAAGTCAGGGAGCCCAAGTCAGACTCACCTGCTCCTCATCCTCACCTCAAGCACCAGAAGGAAGGGTTTTCTCACTGTTTCTGTCTCTAAGCAAAAGGCTTCTTGGAGGGTAGAGAGGAAAAAAAAATAGTCAAAGCCCTAATGTTTGCTGAAAGTTCAGTTGTCCCAGCAACCCACAGCAGGTTAGACACGGCTAGGGCAGTAGAAGGTCAGGCACAGCTGGGGAACAACAGAGGTCTCTAGGTGCCAGGAGCCCAGAGTCACCATGGCCCTAACAGGTGCTCAGCCACCTTCAGAGCTCCCAAAGCTCTCTGACAGTGATGAACTCTCTTTGGGCCAAGGGCCATTTGGGTTTTTATGACATCATCTGCAAGCCATACAAAATCATCAACTTAAAAATTGGTCTGCTATATTTGGTAAAAACATTTCATTATTATATAATTAACTCATTACAAATGAGACAACTGCCTTCACTGAGCCAGACAAAATGATTTCACAGGCCAACAGGCCCACAAGCCAAATGTTCATCAATCCTGCACCAGCATTCCTTGGGCTCTGTCGCTCACCACCCAGAGGTCACAGAGCTGCAACCCTACAGGGGCTACCAGGCTGGCCGTAAACACCACGGGTGCCCCAGAACCTCAGGGGCACTCTCTGATTTGCAAAAGTTCTTGTCTATCTGAACCTGGATCTGCCAAAGCTTTAGTAACCTAACCTTTTTAGTAACCCTCTTTCTCCTTTGTTGTTTATTAAAATAGGAACATCTACAGTCTTTATGGTCTTCACTTCTTCTCTTTAAGCCTAAGCTATTAAAAATAAGAACAAAGTATGTGTTAAGCCTTGCCTCTACAAAACTGGTGAAAATGATCTTGATTTTTCAATCCAAAAGTCTCTCTTCTTCCACATCCTGGCATCCAAGGCCCCAAAAACCACAAGGCCAAGTGTATCAGGAACACAAGAAGGAGCCCCTTTTACCCTACCCAAGATCCTTGTAAGGAGGACAGAAGTCACCCTTTCTCAGGCAGCTCACTTAGACAGGACTCAGTCATCATCAGTACAGGGCCCCAAGTACCTGGCAGAGGCTGGATACCAGATGATGAATAGGACTTTCACACAGGGGCTACAATGCAGAAAATATAAATTGTACTTTGTCTTGCCTTATTCCAAATATAATAATAAAATGCTACAGACTGAAGGGCTTACAGATAGCCAAAATTTACTTCTCACAGTTCTGGAGTTTGGAAGTCAAAGAATAATGCACCAGAAGATTCCATGTCTGTTAGGGACTCAATTCCTTAGTCAGAGATGAAACCTTGCTCTGTCCTCTTTTGGCAGAAGAAACAAGAGGCCTGAGATCTCTTTTTTATAAGGGCACTAATTTTGTTCACATGGGCTTTACCCTCTTGACCAAACCACTTCCATAAGGCCCTAATATGGGTTTAGGACTTCAAGATAGGAATTTGGAACAGATGTAAGTATTCAGTCCATTGTACACCTTTAAAATATTAAAAACTGCAGCTGGCCCTGGAGGACTGGGAGAGAATAAAGGTTAATGAAAGCCACAACAGAATAAAGAATAAAGGCTAATGAAAGCAGACCCCTGAGGCCTGCTGGAGTTCATAATAGGTAAGCACTAGCTTAGGCAAACAGGTGACATGACCTGTCCCTGCTGAATTATGCATTTCCCCTTCAAAGTTCTTGCTAAACAATTGCTTTGGTTCAAACATAAATTTTTTCCCCACCAAAACTTATGTTAATGCTTAATTCTTCAGGAAGGCAAGAAGGTGTTCGGGTCATGGGGTGGAGCCCTCATATATAAACACCATCTCACAGTGAGTTCTCATTCTTTTGGGACTAGATTTCCTCAAGAACGCACTGTCATAAAGCAGTCACGCCTTAGGTTTCGCCACTCTGTACATGCCTGCCTGTCCTCTTTTTCTGCCACGCATGGAGTGGCCAGAGGTGTTCCCAGAAGCCAAGGAAATACAGGTGCCCAAACTTAATTCTTCAGCCTTCAGAACTGTAAGCTAAACAAGCCTCTTCTCTTTTATAAACTTCCCAGCCGCAGGCATTGTGTCACAGCAACAAAAAATGCACTAATACAGCGATGTTCCATACAGTGACCTTAGATGCACAAGACAGAGACCCCCACAAGCCCAGACAGGAGGCAGGACCACCTGATGACCAGTGCCTCACGAAGTCACCCGAAGGCTAAGAGAATGAGGTCCTTGAAGAATGGCACAGAGGGAGAAAGACCAGGGTATCCTGGCAAGTCCAGATCTTCTACCTTCAAAATCTGAATTCTTTACCCAGACTAAATCATACGTTGTCTCTAAGCCACTTCAAGAAACTTCAACAATGCCTTTTACACGCAGAAGATCTCCACTTACCCTCCTGCCTACCCACTGGCCTTAGCAGCAATTTAAAAAAAAAAAAAAAGGAGCACCTCCAGCCTTTCAAGTGAAGTGAATCTTCAAAAGCTCTTCTCCAGTAACGGTAGCACTCAAGTCAAGGATCCCCGCGGGCTGCTCTCTTCCTGGGCCTGCCTGGCTGGTTCCCATTGTGGCTCTTATGGAGGTCTTCCTTCTTCTTCCAGCGTCCCCTCAGCTGCATCCTGGCCACTCAGGACACGTCTCCTTCCTCGTGCTCCCGGACTCCCCCCTGGCTCCCTGAGCCATGCACCTGACTGCAAACACACCAACAATCTCTGCGTGTCTGCTCCATCTTCCCAGCCAGGCCTTGCTTCTCTGCATCTCTGGAACCTGCTCACACTGGACTATGGCAACAGCATGGCAGTCCTCACAGCCTCTGACGGCTGAACAGGAAAGGCAGATGGACAGACAGTCCTTCCAAAAGATCTACTGTGACACTCAAACTTGCTAAAAGAGGCCACATATTGGGCTGGGGGCATGGATCAGTGATTAGAGCACTGACTGATTAGGAAGAGGGATGAGGAAGCTCAAGGCCCAAGTTCAAACCCTTAGCACCACATACTACCTGGGCACGGTGGCACACACCTGTAGTCCCAGCATTCAGGAGGCTGAAGCAGGAGAAGTGCTGTGGGTTCTAGGCCAGCCTGGGATACAAAGTGAGTTCAGGACCAAACTGGATTACAGAGCAAGACTCCATCTCAAAATAAATAAATATAACATATGATATATATGTATGCATTCATATTGGGGGAACCAAAGTCCCTCAGAAAGACTATCAAAAAGCAGGAAATACGTGTCTTGGGATTTGTAAAACGGGAGGAAAAGGGTATCCCAGGATGGTTAACTCCTTCAAAGGCCTGCCTGAAGGCTGGGGCCAGATGATTCTATCTAGGCACCAGGTTTATATAGCTGCCTACCTTACAATACTCAGCATCATCAGTTTCTGACACAGCAGGTACCCAAACATGTCTGGCAACCAATCAAGGTCCCCGCCACCTAGGCAGTCACGTTGTATCTACTCTCATGTGGTTAGCATGATGGCTCGGCCCCCTCCACTAACCAACTGACCTTGGGCAGGCTTTTCTAAGGCTGTGTGTTGTCTCGCTTGTCCCAATCAGTGGATAGCATATAATTATGATAATAATCTTCCTCCAGCCACTTCATAAGAATGTTTTGGGAGGCTCATGAAACAGCTTCCACAAAAGTCACTAACAAATGGGGTGCCCCAGTCTCCCCTCCTCAACCTGGCATATTTATGAACTTGCCCACCTCTCTTCCCTTGGGCACCAAACCTTCTATATTCATGTTCATTTTGCAAGGTCATAGCAGCGCAAGCAGAAATCAAAAAATGTAATTAGCAAAACCTTGTCAGAGGATTCAGGATGCTCTCTGAGATTGGAAAGGGAGGACTAACAATTAGCAAAGAAGAAAACATAAGCCGGGCTGGACGGTGCACACCTGCAGCCCTAGCTATGCGGCAGGCTGAGGCAGAAGGACTGCAAGGTAAGGAGTAGCATGGGCTACTCAGCAAGACCCTGTCTTAAAATAAAAAATAAAAAAAAAAGGTTTGGGGATGTAGTTTAATGGTAAAGGACCCATGGGTTCAATCTAGTACTGGGGAGGGAAAAAAAAAAAAAGGAAATACAACCAGAAAGATAAATCTCCAAAAGCAACAAGTTTTAACGCTGGGACATTTGTAATTCAACCTCAAAAAAAACCCACTGGATGCAGCTCAGCGCAAAGGCCCTGGGTTCAATCTCTAGTACTGCAAAAATAATAATTTTCAGGCTGGGGATGTAAACCAGCCTACCATGCATGATTTCCTGGGTTCAATCCTCAGCACCACAAATATAATAATTTTCAAATTCAAAAATATTAAAGATCAGCATGAAGAACCTTAGCAATGAAGTGACCTAGCAAATAAAGTGACAAGGAAAGATGTGATGACCCCAAGGTACTAGCTTTCGGCTCTCCTAACACCTGGCTCGTTGCCCCTCCAGCCTTACCAGGTTGCCTAACACTACGTAAGGCCTTTACTCATATTCTTCCCTGAAACATGGCTGCAAGAGATCCAGATTTGGCGGTGCAGGCCTGTAATCCCAGCATTACTCTGGGAGACTGATAGGAGGATTCCAAGTTTGAGCCTAGCCTGGGGCAATTTAGCAACTTGGAAGTCCCTGTCTTGAAATCAAAACTAAAAAAGCAGGCTGGCCTTGGGTTCAATCTCCAGTAATGGGGGGCTGTGGGGGACACGGACCTGCAAGAGGCCAAATCTCGCTTATCTGCCATGGCATCCCTTTCCACTGCTCCTCAACACAAGACTGAGTATGGTGGGCTGAGTCCCCTCCAATTACACGTATGAAAGTCCTAAGTCCTAGTCCCCTCAGACTGTGATTAGATTTAGAGACAGAGATTTTCAAAATGTGATTGAACTAAACTGAAGTTGTCAGGGTGGACCCCAATTCAATCTAACTGATGTCTTTAGAAGAGGAAATCTGAACATGGAGCTAACAGGATGAAAGACCATGTGAAGAGGCCGAGACGGTATCTGCATGCCAAGGAGAGAGGTTTCAGACAGAACCAACCCTGGTAGCACCTTGACCTTGGACCGGCACACGCCAGAAGCGTGGAATCTGTTTAGTCTGCTCAGTCAGTGATTTTTTTTTAATTCATCTTTTGGGGTTTTTTTGTGGTCTTTTGTTTTATTTTGAAACTGGGGATTGAACCCAGGGCCTTGTGTGTGCCAGGTAAGTGCTTTACCACTGAGCTACATCATGGGCCTGATTTTTGTTTTTAAATGGGGTAGCCCTAGAAGACTAACATATTGAGGCACTTCAAGGCTGTGGGCGTGAAAACTGAGTAAATGTCACCATCACCAACAGGCGTTTTCCCAAAAAGAACACACCGGTTAGGAATCTGGAATGGAGAGATAAGAATGGGAATGGTACTTTGAAACAGCAAGACCCAGAAGGACAATATCCTGTGACTCCATTTACACCAGATACTCAGGGGAGGCAAAGGCATAGAGACAAGAAGTAGCTGCCAGACACTTGGGGTGGAAGGCATGAGGCATTATTAATGGGTAAACAGTTTCAGTTTGAGAAGATAAAAAAGCTCTGGAGACTGGAGTGGGTAAGTACTTCAGAGGTACAGTATGTGCTCCCTGTGCACGAGGCCCTGGGTCAATCCCCTGGACCAAAATAAAAACTTTCTAAAGCTTAATGGTGGTAATGATTGCACAATAGTGTAATGCACTTAGTACCACTAAACTGAGCATTTTAAAAATGATTAAAGCGGAGGGTGGGGTAGGGTGGAAATGTAGCTTAGCAGAGCACCTGCTAGAATATAAATGGCCCTGAGTTCCATTCCCCAGCACCACTTAAAAAGAATGATTAAACGATGCATTGTACGTTACAGATACTTTACCACACAAAAAATAGTAAAGCTGCACCATGTGGCATGTTACATCAATAACATTATTTCAATTAAAATAACATTTTTCAAAGAAAAAAATTTCTCCTTGAAGCTAGGTAGCTGTGTTCTAGGCATGGTGATACATGCCTATAATCCCAGCACTTGGGAGACTGGGGGAGGACAACCTCAAGTGCGTGGCCAGCCTGGGCAACTGAGGGAGACCAAGTCTCAACTCCCCTTCTTTCTCCAATGAGGCTAATTTAATGCGCCCAGTACCCAGCCTTGATTCAGAGAGCAGCAACTTCAGCCAAAACGCAGACTTGCTTGATGTCTTAAGAACACCCAAGTCCCCATTCATCCCCTATGACGAGCTGCAGCAGAGGTTCCTGCATTCCCTGGTCTTCTCTCAAGTGGGCTCAAGCATGGTGCTTTCCTGAACTCCTCAACCTGGTGCAGATGGTAGCCATATACCCAGGCTCTCCCAGCCACAGACCTCCTGACTAAGGAACGGACCCAACTTCTCAAGCCAGAAGCAACAAATGAGGGAAAAGAGAGTCATGGGGCACGCATATTCCCCAGACCCACCCAGACTAACAGCACTCCTAGCTCTTTTTTGAGTAAAATGTTCCAGAATGCTTCACTTTGTTTCTGAAAGGTATCAAGTGTCTGGAGCCAGAGAACCAATGTAAAATTTGAAGTAGACTCTGTGTGCATCCTGCTGGAGCTGTTCATTCTGCCTCTGCTCATGGAGAGGAGTCTGTGCTAAAAAACCTCTGAAGAGGTGACCAGGGAGCCAACGTGAGGCCCGGGTGACCTGCTGCGGCCCTGTGATTACTCACCAAGACTGCCTGCATATCCAGTCCATCACCCACGGGAAAAACAAAACAGTGGGCTTGCTGTCTCACTAAACACAGCACTGGAATTCATAAGGCAGACGAAGCTGCCCAATAAAAAGTAAAAACACAGGGCAGACAGCAACTCACACGAGGCACAACAGGAAAATACAAGAACCTAAGGCTGACCTGGGGCTGTAGGCCAGTAGGAGACCATACTTTCAGCAGGCACACAGCCCTAGGTTAAGTCCCAGGGCATCATACACACCTGGAAAAGGGCTGAAGGGTCACAGAGCTAGAGAAACAGGCCACAAATGTCTCAGACCGAAAAGTAGGAAGGTCCTTTTATTATCTAGCCTTCTCCCCTCTGAACCAGATTCCCAATTTTCACCCAGTGAGCTGTGAAAACGAGGAAGAACCTTGTCACAGAAACGCAGACAGTTCTGACACAAGGAGCCCTGGACATGCGCCACTAACTCCTGCCTCCAAAAAGCACAAAGCCATGTTAGGATACAGAAGAATCCTGAGAAAAAAACATCCCACTCAGTGAAAAGAGTCAATGACAAAAAGACAGAGTATGATTCCACTGACAGGAGGCACATAGAGCCCTCAAATGCAGAGACAGAAAAAGAACAGTGAGGCTGGGGGTGTAGCTCAGTGGTCAGAGTGCTTACCCAACATTTGCTAGGCCTTGAGATTTACATACCCCAGCACCACATAAAAATCGGCCATGCAAGAGAGTGCTCTCCAATAATCCTAGCACTAGGAAGGCTGAGGCAGGAGGAGTGCCCTGAGTTCAGGACCAGCCTGGCTACAGAGGGAGACCCTGTCTCAACAAAACAAAAACAAAAACAAAAACAAAAAAAACCGTACATACAGTCTAGAATCACAAAAGGTGGATGGGGGTATCCCAAGCTTTTGTGGGTACTTTTCTTCAGGCAGATGGCTGTTCCCCCACCCCTTAGCTCATGAACTGCTAGAAGTCTCCCTGATTTCACTGTCCTTGAAATATGTGTGTGTCCTTTTCCATGAACTTCTAGGTCTCTAAGGACCATGCTCTCTCCTTCTCTGTGACCCACAAAGTACCAAGGGAAGGGCTTAACACATGGCAGGACACATGGCCATCTGTTACTACCCCACAGGCAAGAGCTGGAACAACCCCCACACCAACCCAGTCATGCTTTTTGGGTGGACGTGTAGGGCAGCAGAAATACCACAGGGCCACCATATGTTTCGCATTCACACAGGGCCAGGGAATCCCAGCTTTGCCACTTCCTGGTCGCAGCCTCATCATCAGGTAATGAAGAGATCATGCAGGGCCCTGCATGAGGCACCTGGGCATTATGCCTGGCCCAGATGAGTGCACAGGGATAGTTTCAGCTCCTTCTCTTAATCCCCAGCAGCCTGCAACTCAAAAACAGGAGTTCTCACTCATTCAAAGGGATTCCGAAGTTACTAGCAATGAGCCACAGTGGCTGCCACTGCAGAGAATCAGGGTGACTTCTACTCCCTCCCCACACTATAATTTTCCTCACTGTTCCCTTCAGGGCCAGCAGGCCCCACAGCCATCTAAAAAACATCAGTAAACAATTCGACAGAGGCAGATGGCTGAGCCGGCGCGGGATTCCTCTTTCCCTACCAGGCACATGTGACAGGAGATTGCTGGTAACAGGGTAGAAAGGCTCTAGGGGGAATTCTAAAGCTGAAAAGGACCCAAACTACCGGACGTTCAAATCCAAGAGGGGATGCAAACTGTGGATGATAATGATGTGAAAACATGTTCACAAATGCACCAAATACACTCATCTGATGGGGGGACAAGGATAATGAAGGAGGTGAGTGTGGGGGCAGAGAGTACCTGTGTTCACATTTGCTGTGAACCTACAAAGTACGCTAAAAACAACAAAGTCCTTCTTTCTTTTAGAAATAGGGTCTTGCTCTGTAGTACAGGCTGTGAACTCGCTACGCAGCCCAGGCTAGCCATGACAATCCTCCTGCCTCAACCTTCCAAGTGCTAGGACTACAGGTATGTACTACCACCAAATGATTAAGTCTTAAAAACAAAAAACTAGCCAGGTGAGATGGCGTCTGCCAACAATCACAGTACTCTGGAAAGCTACGGCAGGAGTCTAGCCCGGGCAATTGAGAAACTTAGCAACACCCAGTCCCAACATAAAAAAAAATGGAAAGAGGCAGGATTGTAGGTCAGTGCAAAGGTCTTCCGTTCAATCCCAGTACCACAAAATAAATAAGAAATTTAAAAAAACAAGGGAAAATAATTTCTTGTGATTTCTTTTAAATAATGTTAAGTTTTTTAGTCATTAAAAATATCTGACGAAAAAAAACCCAAAAGCTAATAGAACATGGCACCTTGAGGACATCTAGAGAAGAACCCAAAATATTCTAAAAGTAAGAAAATTAACTCCCAGCTATTTCCTCAGAACTAACGTGTGCTGGGCCTCACTGCCTAAGTCTTACCTTCACCTGCTCTGATTTGCATTACGGTCTGAAGACACGGTGATCAGCACCGCTACATCTATGGGAGCTGCTGGAAAAGCTAGACTCAACTTTCTGGAAACTCAAAATTACCCACTAGCAAGAAAATATCATTTCAAAACTGCGGGTCTCCATGAGAACCTCTTATTTTCTTCCTTTATTAATAACGTCCATCCGCACCAAGGCGCTGAAGGCCAGTTCAAGCTGGTTTGCCCTGCTGACAGCTGGCAGGACACAGACGGTGCCCAGTAAACACAGGGCAATCCTCCAGACCCCCAAGGAGTTGATGTGCCTACAAAGCAAGTGTCTGAATGCTACAGCTTCTCACTTCTCCACTGGGGACTTAGGGAATGCAGCTGGGCCGGGCTGCAGGCAAGTCCCAGCCACACACCACAGCCAACCCCAGATGCAAATGGAAGATCAGTCACTGGAAGTACCTAAAACAAACAGGACAGAGTGCTGAGCACAAAAAAGCAGCTCAACAGAGCCAAAAATAGGCTCACTTGTTTCAAGAGGATTCTGACAAACCAAGCACAGGCTACTCCATCAGCAGAAAAAAAAAAAAAGTCAATCAATGAAGCAGAAAACTGGATCAGGTCAACACGGACTAAGACGCCAAGCGATTAACCGGAACTACCCTCCCATCAGATTACATCCCTCTCCTTACCCCAACTGCAAACTATGCTTAGATCTTAAAGCCTGGTCCTATCACGCTGAACACCTAATGGCCTCTGTATACAGCCTAGAAGTTAATGTAAAAATATTTTAATCCTCAGGCTGCGGTCCCACCACAGATTGGGATACTACAATAAGCACCTGTGAGGGCTCGTTGCTGGGTAGATGAGAAGGATCAGAAATTGCAGTGGGTTAAGAGGCAGAGTCTGTGTGCGTAATGAGCGAAGCCCCCATCACAGCCAAGCACAACAGAACAGGTGTGGCTCTGCATTAGCCCTTGACAAACTCTTCATCCCCCTGATTTCCAGTGGCCCACTGAGTCAAAACTACGTGTGGCCGTATTTCCCTCTGTCTTGCTAACAAGGACCCTGGGACTTCCACCGCCTGGAAACAACTGACACATCTTGGGTTCTTCAAACATGTCATATAACCCCTCCAGGAAGAAATGGTACAGTGGTGGGCAATCCCCAAACCCCAGATTGGTCCCCACTGAAAGGACCCAATTGATCTAGGCGGCAGAGATGACTCCAGCTTTGTATGTCATACTTCCGCTTTCCATCAAGGAGAGATCATAGAGGGCACTGGAGATGATGGGATAGCCCCGACCACCGACCACCAACGCGGGCTGTGCTTTCGCAAGAAACACTAAACCAGAGCAATAAGGCACCAGTCATCCCCCATACCACCCCTCCCAACTCTAAACCATCCCCAACTGAGAATCTGCATTCAGGAGGAAGAAAAGGTGGAGTTAATTCAGACACAGAATCAGCGATGAACCACAGAAGCACTTGAAAAATCACTCAAAAGAGTATCTACGCATCTGTCCCACTGCAATTTCCCTTTTGATATCTGAGTTTCCTGCCAAGGTACACATGAACCCACTCAGGGTGGAGCCAGGTACCCACCTGTGTCTCCATGGAAGTTACTGTCCCCATCACTGGGCCAGATTTGCCCAGTCTTGCGGACCCCTACGATGGTTGCCTCGGACACCACCACCTGGCACTGGCGGTGCCGCTTCTGACACTGTGGTGTAGGGGGGCTGCTGCTGTCGAAGGACTGCTGCGAGTTCTGGGAGGGTGAGCGGCTCTTGTCTCTGAACATGCGGTACGTGGTAGGGCTTGGGGACACGCGGCTGGACTGCCCGGAGGAGAAATCCTCCTCGCTGGAGGTGAGGTTCTCATTGGAGCTGCAGTCCGGGGTGTAGCCGCCTCCGCTGTCCTCAAAGCTTCGGGGGGAGTAGGACCTGCGGGGCCAGGTGAGACGCTTCTCGTGTTCTGAAGTGCTCTGGCTGCGCAGCAGTGGCGCCCTGCCCTCCCCTTCCACCATCATGCCCCCCACGTAGATGCTCTGGTAGGGCTGGTATTCCAGGGGAGGCCAAGGGGGTCTGGTGCCGCCATTGGCATTGATCAAGTTGTCCTTCAGGAAGCGAGGATTCAACTCCGCGTCCTCATAGTCTCCGTCCAGGCCACAGCTACTCTCCGAGGCGCGCCCACGGTAATGGGGTCTGGGCGCATCCCCGACGCCGGCTCCGGCGCCTTGCTGGGACTTCTTGCGCTCCATCTGCATGGCCTGGCTGCCCAGGGAACTGATCCGGTCGGACACCTCTTTGTCGTTGACCTTCACCAGGCCGCGCTCATGGTGAAACTCGACGTTCACGTAGAAGGGCTTCTCGGTGTCCGCGGCCCCAGGCTGCCCAGGGCCCTTTCGGATCCTCTCGAAGTTGGACCTGAGGGCTGCCACGCTGGTGGGGGGCCCTCGATCGTCCCGCTCCGCCGGTGTGGCGGCGCCAGGCCTGCGGGCGGACGCGGGCCTAGCCTTACCTGGGGACCCTTCCCCGTCCGGCCGGGCCTCGGGCTCCTCGGTGGGCAGAGGCTCGGCTCCGTCCGCGGGCTGGGGCGCAGGGCGCGGCGCGGGCGCACGGGGGTCGGCGGGGCCGTCGGGGGTCTGCGCGGCGCGCCGGAAGCCCCAGCGCTGCCGGTCGTAGCTCTTCTTCTCCTTGGCGAGCAGCGTCTGCAGGTAGATCATGCGGAAGCGCTCCTGGTTCACCTCCTGCTCCAGGCGGCGGATGGAGGCCTTGCAGCGCTCCAGCTCCTGCTCGATGTCACCCACCGAGCGCAGCTCCATGCGCGGCGGCTCCGAGTCCGGGAACTGCGCCCTCCAAGCCTCCGCGAAGCCCACGGGGTCCACCATGGTGCGGCCGGCCGGCCGCGCGCGGGGCACGCCTCAGCGGCGGCGCGGGCACCCCGCCAGGCCAGGCCCTGGCCGCCGGACGGTCCCCATGGCGAACAATGCCCGCCCCCTCCCGGGCGGCAGGTGAGGCGGCCGGCGCGGCGGCCCGGGCGGCGGGGGGCGCGGGGCGGGGCGCGCGCACGGGGCGGGGCGCGCGGCGGGGGGAGGGCGCGGGGCGCGCGCGCCGCTATTGTGTGCGGGACGGCGCGGCGCGCGGCGGTGCGGGCCAGCGCTGCCGTCCCTCGACCCCGCCGCCTCTAGCCCATGGCCGCGGACCGACGAGCCTCGCGCTTCTCTCCCGCGCTGCCTGCGGTGCGGCGTGGCCACCTCCTCCGCGGGCACCGCCGAACCGGCCGGCTCTGGCCGCGCTCCCGCCCGGCCCGCACTCGGCGCCGCAGGAAGGGGCGGTCCGGGGGGCGGTGGCCGCGGCGCGGCTGACGGAGCCGGGCGCGCCTCTTAAAGGGGCCGCGCGGTGAGCGCCGGGAGGGGGCGCCGTGGTGGGAGGCGACGCAGGGGAGAAGGGTCGTCTTGAAGGAGCGCTGCGGGCGGGACGCTACTCCTCCAAGCGGCTGCCCTTTCTCCTTCCCTATGCCTTGAGGCACGCTGAGGCCCCGATGGTGAAAACTTGACTGGCCCCCACTCAGTCCATAAAAATTGGACACCGAACCTATATTGGACCTACCGATTGATAGAGACCCACCCAAGCAGCAGCACTCTGGACGCAGGAATATCTGGTTTATTTCCCCACAACTCAGCCATCCACCAGCAGTGGGGCCTATCCCAGAGAGGGGCCCATACAGTACTGGTCACTCACAGAGATAGCCAGAGCCAGGCAGAGTCACCAGTGCCAGCTGCTCATGTGTCAACAAGGTTTCAATGTGGTGGACCCAGGGGTGGGTGGTAAAGCAACAGTTTCCGCGAAGGATTGTCACGGACACGCACACTGGATGATTAGTAGAATGCTGCCCCCACACCCCATCCAGGTCACCGAACACCACCTCTCCCTGAGGCCTGGGCAGTATTATTTGCCCTGTGGCTCCTCGGAACTGGAGGCCAGTGTAGTTTTCTCAAGTCTACCTGACTCAGAATACCTAATCACTATTTGTCCAAAGGGATCACCAGCCTGCACATTGGCTGTCGGAGCCAAGAAGCCAGAGGGGAAGTCAGGATAGCCCAGGGCAGGCAATACAGTGAAGTCTTTAATTTCCCCCGGGGATGGCCCAGGATCTGAGACATCAGCAGAACGACTTTGTGCAGAGAATCTAAGAGTCCAAAATGAACACATACAAAGCAGCCTGCTGGGTGAGGGGTACAGAAACAAGATTTGATGGCCAGAGAACTGGGCTTGAGCCCTTCTCGGAAATGCCTCAGCTTCCTGAGCATTTAAATGGGAAGGAGAGGAGCTGGGTGTGTAACTCAGCAGTTGCCTAGTAAGCACAAGGCCCTGAGTTTGATTCCCCAACACCACATAACCTGGCAGGGTGGCACCAACCTGTGATTCCAGCACTGAAGCTAAGGTAGTATTGCCAAGAGTTCAAGGCAAACTTGAGCTACAATAGTGACCTTAAGGCCATCCTGGACTAAAGAGTGAGACTCTCTCAAAAAGAAAAATAAAATAATAATAAAATAGAAGAATATCTGTTTCCAAAAGCTGTTGTCTTTGCGTGGACGTGAGCGGTTATGCATTCTCCAGAGTTCTCGTGCTACTAAAATTATATGCACTGACATCCATTTAGGAGAAGCTGAGCCCAGAGCTTGCAGCCAGGCTGGCCTAGCTCCTATTCCTGTCTCCCCAACCTGGGCTGGATGATTGTAGCAATTCCCCTCCCCTCTTTAGGCCACACCTTGTCCTCACCTGTAAAATTCTGTGAGTGCTGTGTGGGAAGTACCTGAGTGGGGCAAACAAAACACCAGGCAGGATTTGTGGCATGTAGACCCAGTGACTGCCTGTTGATGTAGCTGGAGATTCCTCTGGCCCAGCCTGGAAGCCCATGGTCTCCGCGCAGCTCACTGCCGCCCTCTGCGGGCCTCTCCAATTCTCACACATTGCACATTGCTGCTCCCTCATTCCCAGCTGAACCTTCATCTACCGCGGGGCAGGCTGTAAAAAGCTCCATTTGCAGGGGAGGAACCTGAGACGCAGGTGGTGCCGGGACTCTGGGGCTGGTGGGACAGAGTGGGGCAGGGATCCCAGGAGTGTAGTTGTAAACGGTATCCTTATTCTCAATAGCCTCTCCTTTAAAGTGGGTATAGTGGATATTTAAAATATACCAATCTGGCCTGGAACATAGCTCAGAGATACAGCACTTCCTAGCAATCACAGGTCCTTAGTGTAATCCCCAACATCACCATTTAAAAAAAAATACTGACCTCACAGTGTCATGATTAGTTGCCTTTTTTTTTTTTTTTTTTTTTTTGAGGCAGGGTCTCACTCTGTAACCCAGACTGGTCCTGAACTCACTATGGAGCCCAGGTTGGCGGTGGACTGACGGTAATCCTCCTGCCTCAGGCTCCTGAGTGCTGGGATTACAAGCATGCGCCACCACGTCCGGTTTATGTGGTGCTGGGGAATACGAACTCGAACTCAGGTACTTACCGGTTGTTAGACAAGCGCTGTAAACCGCTGAGCCATTTCCATTAGTGGCCTTTCCAAGTGATATGCTCAGGTCGTTTGGTGAGTGGGCCAGGCAGACGAAGACCCCACCCTCATTCCCTGGCCGTCAGCAAAAAGAATCCTAAAAGGACAAAGTGGTCTTTTTTTCCTTAATGACTGGGTCCTTTAGTTTCCAAGAGAAAGTTTGGTCTCATTCAGGACCACATAGTCATTATATGCCTGGAAAGAGAGGAGTACTTCAGTGGAGGGGGAACTTCATTTAACAAGATGTTCCTTTCTCTGGTTCACAGGTCTCAAACAGACTACACCTTAACTATTTTTATGTATTTATTCATTCATTCACTAGTTTGAGATGGGATCTTCTTACATTGCTTTGGGCTGGCCTAGAACTCCTATGCTTACGAGATTCTTTTGCCTCAGCCCTCCTAAATAGCTGGGATTTTTTTTTTTCTTTTGAGAGCAAGGGTCTCACTCTATAGTCCAGGCTGGTCCTGAACTCACTACGAAGCCCAGGCTGACCTTGAACTCATAGAAATCCTCCTGCTTCAGCCTACCAAATATTGGGATTACAGGCATATGCTTCCACACCAAACTAATTTTTATATGGTGCTAGAGAATCAGACGCAGGGCCTTGTGCATCCTAGACAAGAGCTTTAACCACTGAGCTACACCCTAAACCTAATCTTAATCCCTAACCCTAATTTACCAAGCACCTGGCTATTGCTATTAATATTTTATATAGCAAACTTACTTCAGAAACTCTGTAGCTGTTTAGTTTGGGTTTTCAAGCTCTATTCTCTTGGCATAGTAAATTGGGCACAAGTTTACATCCAAACAGTGGCTTTCTTCCCCGTAAGACAGTCCCTAAGGACAATCTATCCTCAGGATTTCCCTGCAAGTGCACCCACTCTGAGCCTCTGTGTTTTTTTTTTTTTTTTTTTTTTTTTTTGTCCAGAGGAACCTAGCTAGGTGCACGGGGTCCAGACTTACTCAAGACTGTTTAGCTCACTGTCTAGCTAGATCTAAATTCTGCAAGAACCTGAATCATTTGTCTTATTCCCCCAAGCCCTATGTGCTCAGCATACTGTTGGTGCTCACAGTACTGGCCAGATGAGGAACATATGGCCTCACAGAGCAGACAGTCCAGAGAGAGATGCATGTATGTATGTGTGCCTGTATGTGAGTGACAAGGCAGATTGGGTTGGGCCATACCAGAGATGTGTTTGTACTCAGGGAATCCAGGAGGAGGCAGCTGTCTAGGGAATGCTTGCTGGGCAGATACTTGGGTTGGTACTATGGTCAAGGAATAGTTAGGTAAAGGGAAGGAGACTTCAAATTGTAGATATGTTTGAGAAACAGGTATTAGGAGTTGAGGCTGGTGAGGGCAGTAGGAGATGGGATTAGAGATGAGGCAGGGCCTTCTAGGCTTATAAAAAGGTTGGATTTCACAATATAAGTAAAAGCTGTTAAAAGGATCTAACCCTACACTCTGTGATAGATCTTTCCACGCCAATGGGCATGTTCTATAATTTGCACTGAACAATTCACCATCAGCTTCTTCATCGGATTACTAGCACGTAAAATGTAGCTTTGGCTACAGCACTGACTTTATTTTTTGAGGCAGGGTCTTACTCTGTAGTCCAGGCCAGTCCCGAGCTGACCATGTAGCGCTAGAACTCATGGCAGTACTCCTGCCTCAGCCTCTCTAGTGCTAAGATTATCTCTAGTGCTAGGATTAGAGGTGTGCCCAGTTTATGTGGTGCTGGGGAATAGAATCCAGTACCGTGGGCTTGCTACACAAGTGCTTTAGCCACTAAGCTATTCCTTCAACTCCAGCATCGACTTTGGGTGGCCTTGGACTCATGACAATCCACCTGCCTCAGCCTTTCGAGTGCTGGGACTACTGGCATGTGCCACCATGCCCAGCTTTACATGGTTTTTGGCGAATTGAACTCAAGGCCTTGGGCTTTCTAGGGAAGTGCTTTAACCACTGTGCCATTCCTCCAATCTCCAATCTTCCCTTTCAACAGATCAGAAGTTAACTTGTCTCAGTAAACAGAAGAGGAAGTAAGCCATGACCATGACATCAGTGGTCTGAATTTTTTTTTCGCCATGCCCAGCTTTATGTGGCACTGGAGAATCGAACTCAGGGTCTTGCACTTGCAAGGCAAGCACTTTAATGGCTATACCATTCCTCCAACCCCCAGCATTGACTTTTCAATTCAACCTTAATGAATTTTTATTTAAATGGTCACAGTGGCTACAATATCAGCACAGTAGCCAGAGGGCAATTTGTTCCGATCTATTGGGTGGAAAGTTGGGGAGGTTGGAGGTGGAATCAGGGTAAACAGTCCAGCCTGATGCAGTTATCCAGGTAGGGGATGTTGGTGACCGAGTTTACAATTGAAGCAAGGTGACTAAGAGAAAGAATTAGACTCCAAGAGTGTGGAGAAAGAGGGTGGATCACCCATACCACTGACACCAAAATGCTGACTGCAATGGGCAAGCAGAGCTGCCCACAGGAGGCTTCTAGAACCCGTGACTGATCTACAGGGAGGAGTCAGGTAGACAGAAGGGGACACCAAGGAGCATCCTAGACCAGATAGATGTTGGAGCTCGTCAGTGAACAGCTAGTCCTTGTACCTATGAAGCCAAAGACTCTTGCTCTGTCCGTAGAGGCCTGTGTGGGGAAGGGGCAGGTGCTGGACTTGAAGAGCAACAGAAACGTAGCGACTGAAGAGGGACTGCCTGGGAAAGTGAAGGGACTTGGAAGTTGAATGGGAGTAGCCCCAGCGAGGAGGGCAGAGTGCCTGAGCTGATGGTTGCTGTGCCCCATGGTGAAAGGATATTGGCTTATGCCAGCAGAGGTGGGCCCAGGGTTCAACAGCAGAATCTGGAGGTTTGTGTGTTTCTACAGTGTTCAACAAGCAGAGGGGCTTCACCAAAGGCTGTGCAGTGACATTTATTTTCTTCCTCATTATGCTTTTCTGAATTCTTCATAATGAAATGCCTGTTTTGTAATTAAAAATAGTACTTTTGTTTTTTACAACTTCATTGAGATGTAACTGACATGCAACAAACTTCATTTATTTAAAGGGTAGAATTTGATGAGTTCTGACACTGTAAAACCATCCCCGTAATTAAATGCTAAACATTTCCATCTCCTCCAATATATGACATGTCTGTAAATCCCCAAACTAAAATGTAATGGAGGTGGGACTTTAAAAATATTTTTCCATAATATCTCTTTCTCTCTGTCTGCTGGGCATTGAACCCAGGGCTTTATGTTAGGCAAATGTTCTCCCACTGAGCTACACCTCAAGCCTTCTCCTAAAATCTGTATGTTTAAATCCTCTTCTCTAGTGTGATGCTATCTAGAGTTAATCCCTAGATGATTAGATCATGAGGGTAGAACCCTGGTGAAGGTGGTTAGCGTCCCTTTTGTCTGTGTATGGGGTTATGGGAGTACTGGGGATGGAACCCTGGGCCTTTACACTGAGCTACATCTTCAGTCCTATTTTTTTTTTTTTTTAATTTTAGACAGGGTCTTGCTAAGTTTCTCAATCTGGACATGAACTTGCAATCCTCCTGATTCAGGCTCACAGAGTGCTAGGACTACAAGTGTGCACTACAAGCCTGAGAAGTCAATGCCCTTATTTTGAGATAGGGTTTTGCTCTGCAATCCAGGGTGGTCCTAAATTCACTTTATCCTCCATGCTGGCCTCACATTCACAGTAATCCTTCTGCCTCATCTAAGTCGTGAGTGCTGGGTTTACAGACATGAGCCACCATGCCTGGCTAATTTTTATGTGGTGCTGGGGAATTGAACCCAGGGCCTTGTGCTTGCTAGGCAAGCGCTCTAGTTGCTAAGCTATTCCTCCAGCCCCCATCTTGCCCAGCTTAAATCAATGTTCTTGACCAGTGTGCAGATGATCAGATGGGATGTTATAAAGTGAGCAGAGCTTTTTGCCCTAAGACCTATTCAAAGCTAACTGCAAACGGCCTTTTCTTCCTCCTTCCCTGCCTTGTCTACATCCCCATCTCCATCTAGGCTGGAAGAGGTACCCTGCCAGTGGGATGTGACCATGTGACTTCCTCATTCATCACCTGTCATTTGTCATCTGTCATTCCAGGAAGCCCAGGGCAACATGAGAAAAGTGGGGTCATCAATCCAGCTGTTCTGTAGCCCTGTCCACTTTTGCTGCCCTGGACACCGCCTGGTTGGGATAATCCCTCTGGGCTGCCGACCCCTAGTCCGAGTGGGGAGCAGGGATTTCTGAAGGATATCCTTGCCAAATGAGAACTGAGCCCTTGCTGACACTGCTGTCCACCTTGCCAAATAAGCAAGTGAGGCAATGGAATCCTTTTCCTAGGCCGTGAAGCCCCTCCTTGCAGAGACTCCAACTGATTTCTGCAAGATCAATTATTGATGAGGCACATACAGCTGGTGTGATCCCAGGAGAGTCTCCTGAATGCTGTTTCCAGCCTTTGTGGGGAGACAAGAGGCAAGGATAAGCTTGTTTCTGGAGGCATGGTCAGTGAGATGGCCCAGGTTGTAGCTTCCAGTGGTCAGAAGCATACTCAGGCTAGGGCTGCCTCCCAAGTGTGCCATTGGGCAGGTGATTAGATGTAGCACTGTGGGGGGAAAAGCCCCAGTACTGCTTTGAGTCCCCCCCAGCCCGCCCACCGTGGATCCCAGAAGATAGGGGGTGGTGAGGCTGGGTGAAAGGCCTACCCACAGCAGCCTAGGGGCAAAAGGCCTGCGCTAGCCTGGGACACAGGCTCAGACAGGTGTTTGGTGGCCCTGAATGCTGGGGCGGCATCTGGACAAGGGAAAGGAGGCTGGGAAGGATCTGTGCTGCCTAGGATGAGGCAGTGAGACAGCCACACTTCCCGTCTGCCTGTCAACTTCCCTCAGGGGAAGGCCTGACATATGGAAGGTGATACGGGAAGGCCATAGCAGATGGCAGAGGTGCCTGAGAGCCGCGGGGAGGGGGTCCTATCTCAGGGTAGTGCCTGAAGTTACAACCTTCTTGGATGGGGCCCAGGACCCACCCAGACTCATGTCTTGCCCAGAAGAGGAGGAACCCTTTTCTGAGGTATGTGTCTCTTCTGAAATCCTGCCTTCCTATGCTAGAACTCTCCTCTCTTCTCTCTCTCTCTCTCTCTTTTTGGTGGCTAGAGCACAGGGACTTCACACTGAGCTACATTCCCAGCCCATTTTTACTTTTGATTTTGAGACAGGATTTTGCTAAGTCCCTAGGTTGCACAGCTGGGCTTGAATTTGTGATCCTCCTGCTTTGGCCTCCCAGACTGCTTGATTGCAGGCCTGCACCACTAGGCCTAGGCCTGGCCCCAATCGTTTTTTTTTCTTTTTCTTTCTTTCTTTCTTTCTTTTTTTTTTTGGAGACAATATCTCACAAAGTCACTAAATTGTCCAGATTGGGCTCAAACTTGCAGTCTTCCTGGTTTAGCCCCCCAGAGTGCTGAGTTGTGTGCCTGTACCCCATGCCTAGCTCCATGACCTCTCTGCTGTCTTCCCCAGGTTTAGAATTCCTTGTCTGTCTGCTAGGTGTCTTCAGGAGCCCAGAACTATGAAAGCTGGACAGAGCTGTCTTCTGATCCCTGCCTGTGCCTGGGGTCCCAACCCTCCCAGAGCCTCAGGTCACTCATGAAATGGGGTCATGCTGGCATGTGCCCTGTAGTCTCTAGAAGTAGTTAATGGGAGAATGCAGAGGCCAGGCTCTAAGAATTTGTAAAAAAAAAAAAAAAAAAAAAAAGATTTAGTCAATGTGTGACGGTATAAATTTAATCCTCTATGTACCTTTCTTTCAGTTACTTAGATGTCAGGTGACCTTACATCTCCTGCAAGAGCTATTATCCTGAAAGGTAAAGGCCATCTGCTCATGGACCCCACTTCATCCTCTGATCCCAGCGGCCTTTTCTTTATTCTAGAGACCCACAGCAGGGCTGGGAGGAGGGTGCAGCAGGCAGGCACTCAGGACACAGGAGGTTAAGAGAGAAGGCCCTGCTGTGATCACTGTAGAACCTCTGTGGCTATAGCTTTGAGGCTGGGGGAGAACGAATACCAATGGGACTAGGGAGCAGGTTTTGACAGAAGAGACAGGAGCGAGGGAATCCTGAGGAGGTCTGGGAATGGTTGGGCTGTGGAAATAAATCCCTTTTCCAGTGGCAACATTGGATAGCAAAACACTGGGCCACTCATATATAAGGGACACAGAGCCCCAAGAGTATGGTCACCCGAAGTGTGTTTCCTAGTAGGATTACACCCAGGCTGAGGTGGGGCAGGGACAGAGAAAGGACCAGAAGGTGCCAGACATGACCCATCTTTTTTTCACCCCTTTGTCTCTTCTTCCATTAGACGGGGACAGGAAGGTATCCTCAGAAGAGCTAGACAAGGGTGGGCAGAAGGTAAGTAGGAAAGGAACAAAGGGGACCAGGAAGAGAGAATGATGCCTCTGGAAACATTTGGATGTGGTGACTCACTGTGCCTTGGTTCAGGAGGCTGCTTATTTGGGCCTAGAGGACCAGGCCTATGGACTCTGCCCAGAAATTTGCTGTTGAATGTACAATGTTGAAGTACTCGAAGAGATTCTTTGTATCGAAGGGAAAGGGGGGGAACCACACTGGTGATTGTGACAGATAGGCTCGCTATGGTTTTTGTTTTTGAAGTGCTAGAGGTTGAACCCAGTTCTTCACACAAGCTAGACAAGCACACTACCACTAAGCTACACCCCCAGCTCACTTCCAGGGGGTTGCTAAAACATCCTGAAACTTAATCCGCAATGCAAATGTTGGGAGGTATGGTCTAATGGGACATGTTTAGACCTGATGAATGTATTAATATCATTTATCACAAGACTGAGTTTGTCACAAAAGCAAGTTTGAGCCCCCTCTTGACCTTGCTCTGTCTGGTGCATGTTCCTCGTCCATCTGCTATGTTACGATATGTCACAAAGACCCTTAGCAATCACCAGCGCAATGTTCTTGGACTTCTCAGCCACCAGAACTGTGAGCAAAATAATCTTCTACTATTTATCATTTATCTGGTCTATGATTTTTCAACTGTAGTAGCACAAACACACTAGGACAACTATGTGTTTATGACAACTATGTATTTACTGCCTAGAAACAATGTCCTTTGCATTTCGCTGGTGAGCCTAGTCTCTTATCCTTCTGGGTCAAATATTGAAAATCGGAGAAATCATTACTGTCAAGGTGCCCAGGCATTGGCTGACATACCACGTGGGCAATACAAGGAGAGTTTAGTAAAGGACCATTGACAGAAATGTGGGCGGACACAGACACTGGCTCCTAGCTCAGGATCTGGTAAGAGTAGGATATCAGAAAGCTGAGCAGCTGCTAAAGGATAAGGCGGGTCAGTGTGCACCCACAGGAAAGACAGCATACGAGTAGTGTGTACAGCACAAAGTTACACTAGGAAAACAGGCCAACACACAGGGGACACAGCCAGAAGGAACTGTATCAACTACTAACCATGCTTGTCTGGTATGCCACCAACTAGAGGTGGTACTTCCACTGTTTTTTATGTGCTTTGTATTGTTTTCTTTTGTTTTATACCAATCACAGAATTCCTTCAAAAGTGATTTATATAAAGAAGCTATATATATGTGTAACGAGAAATATGACAAGGGAGTAATGAAGACAAAAATATGCCAGTGTCTTTGCTTCATGTTTGATAACTGCTATGAGTCAACTGAACGTTCCTAGAGCACTCATGGTGTGTCAGACACAAGAAGGGTGCTGACCAACACAGCTGCCCTCACAATGTTCATCGGTTCTGAGAAGCAGACGGGGATGTCAGATGCACCTACTTGCTATGGCAGAAAGAGGGCAGAGATGAGCGGGCAGAGGCCCAGAGCTACAGGAGCGCGGTGGCTAACAGCAGTGAGGAGGGGCCAAGGAAGACTGTGGAGGAGGAAGACAGGCCTCTGAGTAAAAAGCTGGGGGTGGGTGAGGGTTATTCCTGCCTTAGTGGCTGTGCAGGAGGAAGTGGTGGAGTCAGGGACATGTTCGACTCTGGAGCTTCAAAAGTTCTCCAAAGATGTGTGAACACCATTACACAGGTCCCAAGAGACAAACAGGCTGGCAGTAGACGGGTGAAGCAGCAACAGTGCGCACTGGCAGATAACAGTAGGACAATGCTACGGTCAGAAGATGTGGCGTGATTTACCCAAATGGAAGCCACACACTCTTCATCTCACAGCACGGTCAGGGAAATTCATCCTCTGAGTGGTCCAGAGGCAAGAGTTATTTGTCCTGTCCATCCTCATCCACCAACGTGGAAGACAGGACCATGAGGATTGTAGAGGTGCCAGGGAGGGCCCCTCAGCAAGAAGGGGGTCTAAAAGATCTTTTGTGTCTGCTGCCCTTGAGAGAGGCAGGGATTCCCTGTGACACTGAGTCTATGTCAGAAGGACAGTGGACAGTGAGGCCCAGAACTGCATGTCTTATTGATAACAGAAAATTCCCGGGTCAGGTGGCAGGTGGATTCTCCCTCACAGGCTGACTTGACAAGTCCTGGTTGCTTGGAACATTGTGATGAGATGGATTCTCAAGTTAATATAGGATGGTTGGGAAAGAGTGTCAGGGTCAATTCCTGATGAACACCATGGTGAAGGATGTGGGTCAGTGCCAAAGTGTCCTGAGTCTGCATTCCTGAGGCCTTCCAAGGACACAATGGCTACATGATGACCTGCTGGTAGATCTGGCCTTTCAGGCAATCACTGCAGTGGCCCCATTAGCAGGCAGTATGCCCCCCAACCCCTGCCCCACCGTCTGCTGTATGGGGTATCCTGGAATCTAGTGGCTTCTGACCTGCTAAAGAGAAGTAGCTGAGCCCCGGGATCACAGGCCCTCCACTCTTGGAGGGCAGACACACAGCAGGACTTGGGCTCCCTTCCATAGTCACAGAAGCTGATGTCCATGCATGTGTGGGAGTGAAGGCCTCTGAGGCATCCCAGCTAACAGCAACCCAGGCCGGAGGGGCTCTTGCTATCCTCTGTCTTCGGTGAACTTCCCTCCATTCCTGTAAAGAGAAGAAAAGCAAGCTGGTATCAACCTAGCACCCTGCAGTGGACACTGGGAACGGCCCACCCCCTGGCAAGCACAGCCTTGGGCCTGAACTCATGGGCCTGTCATTTGAGGCCTGGATAACCTAGCACAGGCAGATAGGTCCAGAGGGGATTGCATTTCAGGTGGTGGAACACAGAGGACAAAGGCACAAGTTGGAAGAGCCAGAGCTGAGCCTAAGTAGAGGGCCTGGGATGCACCGCCAGACTCATGGGGCGGCTGGGTAAAGAACAGGGAGGGCCAAGGAAGGTGTCTAAACGGGCAGGTGGAGTCAGGGAGACTACAGGTCTGAGGCTGGGGTGACAGCCCAAAAACAGAGGCTCTATGGAGGACAAGATTGTTTAAGGAAAAGGCAGGGTCTGGAGGTGGTAGGAAGGTGAAGGATGTGGATTTCTGGCCTATTCCCCAGGCCCGGGCAGCCATGCCTGTACGCACGGATGAGGTCTCCATCGCCAACTTGGGGCCAGGTGCTGTTCCTCTTTTCCAGGTCCTGCAGTACTGATTGCTCAAATGCCAATGCAGCAACACGGCTGAAGAAAGCCTTCACGTTCTCTCCTGGGGACCCATGAGATCACTGTAACCCTCCTGCATGTGCACGCAGGAGACAAGGCAGCCAACCCTCGGCTGGCTAAAGCATCCATGACATTAACAGAGGTGACATGTGAGGACACAGCCCCACCACCCACCTACGGGCAGTGGGGTGGGCCAGGCAGCACACTGCTCAGGGTGGGCTCCAGCCAAGCTTCGTACCTGGCTACAGCCCCATGTCTGCCCTGGCTGCTGCCCTGGTCACTCCCTCAAACTTTTGGGCCTTTGTTTCCTTGCATCTACTTTTCCAGTCAGTTGCTCCTGTGCACTTGCTATGGGCCAGGGGCTGGAAGCAGAGCTCAGCACAGACATGTGTCTGATTTCCTGTAACTTTCCACATGTGAGTGGCCCTTACCCAGGGTTTGGAAATCCTCCTCTAGCTGGAGGCAACCATCTAGCAGGGAAGAGGCCAGATTTCAGCACTCACACAACCTTGCTCTGTGCAGCTAGTGACTGTACAACTGTACAGGGCAGTTCTCATTGGTCAATACTGAAACACCAGTGAACCCTTGTTACTCTGATTAGGGATGGTAGGATCCCACAGAGCAGGGGGGATTATACTGGGGGGTGTTGTTGCACAGGAGCAGCAGAAGGCACCAGACATGGTCACCACTGGGCACCTGTAGCGGGCTGGAGGCGGGACTCCTACACTCAGCTCTCCTTCAATCCCTGGCCAAATGTCCACTGTGCCTGCTTGCATGGAGCCAGGACAGCTGGACCCAATTTGAGTCCCTTGTGCCTCTGGGACTTACTATGTGCGAGACACTGCACATTCTTTCTTTTCAACTTGTGTTTTTAAAGTCTGCTCTTTGCTTCTCTACATTTTCTACTTTTTTCTTCTCTAAATACATATGGCTTTTAAAAATGTAAAACAGTTTTCTCATTAAAAATAAAATAAGCAGGCTGAGAGTATAGTTCAATAATTAGAGCACTTGCTTAGGAAGCATGATGCCCTAGGTTCAATCCTTCAGTACTACAAAATAGCTGGGCATAGTGGCACATGTCTGTTATCCCAGTACTCAGGAGGCTGAGGCAGGAGGACTGCTGTGTGTTCAGGGCCAGTATGGGCTACAAAATGAGTTAAAGACCAGCCTGGATTACAAAGTGAGACCCTGTCTCATAAAAGAAAAAAAGCCAAATGGGATTGTAATCTCAGCTACTTGGAAGGCTGAGACAGTGGGCAACTTAGCAAGAGCTTATCTCAAAAAATAAAAAGGACTGGAATATAGCTTAGTAGTAGAGTGACCCTGGGTTTAATTTGTAGTACCAAAAACAGTAGAGCGAGCCAGTGGGAAGAGGAAAGGAGAGAGGAAGTGGAAGAGGGGGAGGGGAAAGAGGGAAGATGGGAGAGAGTGAACAGCACCCTGCTTCTCAGGTAAGGACACCAAGGTACAGAGACACAGGTGTCCCAGAGAAGCAATCTGGAGAAGAGCAAGTTACTCTAAAGCAATGGAGGATGCTTCCAGTACCGGCACAGCTGGGATGTAACACCAGCATGGCCAACGCCACAGAAGGAAAGGCAAGAACCTCCAGAGTGTGGCTGACCATGCAGACTGGCTTTGCAACGACCTGCTCCCCCAACCTTGCCCCAAGTTCTACTTACCCGTCTTGGCTGACACCGACCAGTACTCAGCCTGCATCTCATTGGCCAGGTGCACAGCTTCGGCTTCGGCCTGCTCACACGCTGCCCCTGACTGGGAGAAGCAGCTGTTGCTGACCAAGTCATGGCCCTCCTGCTGGTAGCCCTAGGGTGGCAGCTGCTGTCTTCCTACCATCAGCCTCTCTCCCCATTTCACCGTGGGCAGGTAGTACAGTCTCAATGCAGCGGTGCTACTTGACATTTCAGTGGTCATGCAAATCTGAGTACTAGCTGTCGTCCCTTTTAGGAGTCTGCACAGGGAACTTAAGTTCTCCTGATTTCCTACTCTAAGGCCTATAGTCTTTGAATGACCAAAGCTGGGCCCATCAATGACACATGCTGCTCCTCAGTCTTAGCCTGAAAGTGCAAAAGGAGACCACTCAGGCCCCCAGCTTCGTCTTGCTCACCAGAAGATCTTTCTTGGTCCCCACAAGGAAGATGAAGCAGGAGCCCACTTCGTTTTCCCTTAATGCGTCCTCCAGCCACTGCCTGGAATGCACAGAAGGAGACGACCTGAGAAATGTCCGTGCTCAACAACCACGAGGCTTGAGAAGATCAGGGATGGTGCAGACTTGAGTCCTTCCTAGGACCAGGGCCACGGAGCCCATCAGCACTGGGAGGACACCTTGGCTAAGTGGGATGCTGGTACTGCAACCAGAAGGTGTAAGCAGGACGAAGAGGACTGGGAATATAAAAGCATGGGTCAGGGAGTGAGGACTCATCCTAATCCTTTGAGGCCTTGGGTGAGTTCTGCACTTATTACCTGGAAGGATCACCCTGTTGGCCTCACAGGGTTCGGAAGACACTGGTTGGGATTGCCCCACACAAATAGAAGGTGAGGAATGTTGAGTCCTTTATTGGATGATTCCTGGCGTCCTAGAAATGGTCATATTGCCCACATTTCTGCTTAAGACAGTTAGTGCCAAATTCACGTCCCTTCAGATAAAACAGGCAATAAAATTATTAGGGCTAATGGCAAAAATGAACATTTGGGATCTTTTATTCAAAAAATTATTAGGACTTTAAAAATGGTGAAAATGGTATTAAAGCAAGCACAGGGCCCTTCAGAGCATTAGCCTAGTGCAGCTTCTCTACTGAGAAAACTAGGAGTCAAGGGATTGTGCGTGGTCCTCGGCAGCTGGTCCTGTAAGTGAGCCAGAAGCCACGGTCGGGCAGCTCCGTGGCCTGGGTCTGGGGAACGCATTCAGGCAGCTTTCTGAACCCAGGTACCCCCCGGGGCCAGAGACTACGGGCCTACTTGCCTGGTGTGCTCCAGAGTCTGCACATCAGTAAGGTCGAAGGCTGTGATGATCACTGGGCACATGGAGAAAAGCCAACACACAGTCAGTGACAGGTAAGGCCTTCACAGCGTGGCAGAGGGAGGCTCCCTTCAGCTACGACTGCAGATCCCAAGGAACTGCCGGGGTGGTCTCCAGCCCTCATCCCTGGTCCCCACAGTGGAAACCTGGGGAGGGAGACCTTCCCTCTGCCCTCCCCGACCTGTACACGCAGCTCATAATTAGGGTGATCTCCACCCCTTATCCCCGGACCTCACAGTGGAAGCCTGGGGGAGGGCAGCTATCCCCCTGTTGTCCTCCACCCATACGGCCCATCATTAGGGTGGAGTCAGAGAGGCAGGATGAGGCATATGTGGAGCACAGGGGCTTCGTCACCAGAGACCCTTACAGCTATTTACAGCAAAGGAGCTTGGGTGAAGGTCCTAACTGCAAAGAGCCTCAGTTTCCCCATCTGGAAATGGCGAGAAGGATACCTCTAGCTTTGTGAGGATAAACAGCAGCAGCTGTTGTTTGTGGCCATGGCCTGACCTAGGGAAGACTTACTGGGAACTGATCTCAGGGCCTCCACCCTGAGTTACATTCCCAGCCATTTGGTGTTTATTTATTTATTTATTTATTTATTGTTGTTTCTTGGTTTTTGAGACACAGTCTCTCACTCTGTAGTGAGATCTCTGTAGGTCAGGCTGGTCCTGAGCTCACTACATAGCCCATGCTGGCCTTGAGCTCACAGTAGTTCTCCTGACTCAGCCTCCTGAGTGCTGGGATTATAGGCCATGTGCCATCAAACCTTGCTTATGTGGTGATGGGAAACCGAACACAGGGCCTTGCACTTGCTTGGCTAGTGTTCTACTGCTGTGCTATTCCTCCAAACCTGAATTTTGGTATTTTTTTTGAGACAAAGTCTCCACTGTGTCACTAAATTCCCTAGGCTGGGCCTGAACTTGGGCTCTTCATGCCTTAGCTTCTCATAGTGCTAGGATTATGGGTGTGTGCCACCATACCCAGAAAGACTGTCAACCAATGGCAGTTATGGCTGTGATCACAATTAGGAACAGCTTGCTGCACTTGCTGAGTGGCCCACCATCACACGGATGCCTACCTTGGGCTCCCCGGTAGTAGGCAGATGCAATGCACTTGAACTTCTCCTGTCCAGCTGTGTCCCAGCTGCACAGTAAAGAGGAAGAAAGGAAAATGGTGGTGGGTGGTGAAGTAATCAGTATTCTGGTCAACAGGCCAGTGGGCTTGTGGGACCACTGGAGAGAGATCTGAGGACCTGGCTTTAGGACGTGCCCATGTGAGTCAGCTACCCCTGTCACAGCTCCTGATGATCCCTCTGGGGCCTCCCAGGAGGAATTCCCAGGCTTAGGGGAGGGAACATGACATCAGCAGTTCTTCTGCCCAGATGAATGGAGTTGCAGCTCAGTCCCTGACAGTGACATTAAAAATAACCATATGCTCTATGACGTGACTTGCTCCCTGAAAACAGTGCTGGGCCTTAGCTGGGCCTTCATCTATGGCTCTGCCACTTGCTCACGTGTGACTGGGGCATTGCTCCCTCTGCTTCTGAACTACAGTTTTCTGATGGAGCGTAGGGTGCCTATCCATGCTTTGTATCTCCTTAGTGACTGGTCAGCTCTCTGGCTCTCTGGAGCAACACAGTGAGAAGTTAGAAAGTGAGAACTGCCACACAGAAATTCAAAAACAGATTACTGATGTCTGCCATGAGAACAATATAGAAAAAGGGAAGGCACACACACAGGGATTTACTTTCCCTAGTATATAACAAGGCAGGTAGCCAATCCAAAATCCAATCTTTTCTATTTTTTTTTTTTTTTTTCGTTTTTGAGACAGTGTCTCACTCTGTAGCTCAGGCTGATCCTGAACTCACTAGTGTAGCCCAGGCTGGGCTTGGACTGAGGACAATCTGACTGCCTCAGCCTTTTGAGTGCTGGGATAACAGGCAGGTGCCAGCACACCCAGCTTTATGTGGTGCTGGGAATCGAACTCAGGGCCTGTGCTTGCTAGGCAAGCACTGCAACTGCTGTGCCATTCCTCCAGGCCCAGTGCTGCATTTTCAAGGACTCTGTTGCTCTGGGCTGACTCTGTACTCACTCTTGTAAAAGATGTGGTATCATCTGGCTCTAGGACTGTACAGCAGCATTGTCATGACAGAGGTAGGAGCTGATATCCACAGGGTCTGCAGATTCAGCCTAAGAAGAGCACAGAGTACTGGGGAAAGACCCCAGGGAGGAAGAAAGGAGAGGGGATCAGGATGGAGATCTGGGGAACACCAGCAGGCAGAAGGAGGACAGTGGTCCACACAGGAGAGCAGAAAAGAGGGAAGGGGCCATGCAGGGGAGTGCAGGGAGCGAGAGCCTGGGCAGGCTGAAGCATCTTTTCAGTGCCAGAAGAAAGAGAAGGCAAAGCCTGTAGTACACAGTCCTTTGGCTGAGGTGGGAAAATCCAAGCCTTGGGGAGAACCTGGGATGTTCTACGGAAGCTAACAGGAAGTGGTCAAAGGAACAGACCGCTGAGAAGCACAGGCACGGGGCTCGGTAGAAGACAGACAGACAGAGGTGGAAGCACAGCAGCCAGGGCACGGGAAGTGATTGCCTACTGAGGGAACTGGTGCAGGACAGAAGACGAGCGTGTCAGGCCTCAGGACGAGAAGTGTTTGTCAGAAGCCCTCTCCGTCAAGCCTGGCACTCAGGGACTAAGTCTGGTTCCATCTGTAGCTGGGAACAGAGGTTCAGAGCACAGAAGCAACTTACAAGGTCCATCCTGCCTCCTGTAGGATCACAGGAGGTCCAGGGGGAAGTGCTGGCCCGAGCTGAAGGAAGGGACTGAACTTTAGGAGAGTAGGAGGCCGTTGGGAGGTCAGGTGGGGAAAGACCTAGAAAACTGGGGGGCTATGAAGGCTGGTCCAGATAGGTCCAAAACACACAGTGGAGAAGGGGCTGTCCAAGACCTTTCCCCAGTGTTTCTAGGAAGCCCAACTTCAAGCACTATAGAAACTTGTACCACACAAGAGTGACTTACATCTGGAGGCTGTAGGGAATCCCAGCTATCTCAAACCGCTCAATTTCAAAGTCCACTCCTATAGTGGCCTTGTAGTCCCGATCAAAAATATTCTTGCAAAATCTGTGGAAATCAGGAGGAAATCATCAGAGAGGTATCCTCACAAAAAAATAGGCACAGAAGCTTTACTCGTGACAGATGCATGGGGTAAATAAAGTGTGGAGGCAAGTCTACCAATAGAGAATCATAAGAAAGGATGGCCCGTGGAGGCCGTGGATGGACAGGTATGTTATTCATCCTTCTGTCCCTATAACAAACACCTGAGGTAACTGACTCATAATTGCTTGGGGCCCCTGATGAGGTAGGTGGTCACGGTGGCAGCACACAGCAGAATAAAACGACCAAGGTCCCATTGTCCCCATTGAGGGCATGCTCCCAAAGACCTAGCACCAGACCCCACCTTCATAAGGTTCTACAACCTCCCAATGGTGGCATGGGCTGGGGACCAAACCCTTTAACAAATGGATCTTCGTTGGACACTTATCCAAACCATAGCAACAGGGAAGCCAACAAAAATAATGGAGGAAGACAGGCTGCAACAGCCTGAACGGCAAGCAACTTTTAAGTCTGCCTCTCTAGACTCCGCTTCATGGTAAGAAAAACTAAGAGCCTATTCCCAGGGAGGCAGAGGAAGGACACCCCCCCCCCCCCCCAGGCACCAGGAGAATAGGGAGATGACTGCCTGCCTCTGGAGATGTCCTGCTCTCTGTCAACCCCTCATCTCATCTCATTCTTTCTTTCTTTCTTCCTTTCCTTTTTCTTTTCCTTATTTCTTTGTACTAGGGATCCAGCCTAGGGCTGTCATATGAACTATATCCCAAGGCCACTTTTATTTCTGATTTTGAGACAAGATCTTGCTAAGTCACTAAATTGCCCAAGCTCAGCTCAATCTTGTGATCTTCCTGCCTCAGCATCCCAGAGTACTGGGTTTAAAGGCTTCCCTCAATGGGCCGGCTCTCTCTGAAGTCTTGCCTCTTTTCTCAACTGGGTCCCCTGAAGCTGAGGCAGCAGCCTATCTCCCAGCAATTTCTCTGTTCCCACTATAACAATGTTTTCTGGATCTTCTAGGAAAAGGTAAGGCAACCTGGTGCTGAGAGGTATGGCCAGCCTGACTGGTGGGAGACAGCTGGCAGGGCTTACCTGTGGATGAGGCTAGTTTTCCCCACGTACAGATCACCAACAACAACCACCTTGGAGAGTCTGAGCCTGGAAAAGATACGTTCATCTCACCCTCAAGCATGTTTCAAGAGCGTCTTTAGCATGCACCCCCTCGTCTTGAGCTGTCTATGCCGAGCCACCCCTGAATCCCGGATGCAAGACCAACTGTGTTGCCCCACTCTGTCCTCCCTCCTTGCCCTCAGAGGGGTAAGGGGAGAGGGATTTTGCTGGCCTTTGAGGCTGTACCTCTGACCTCACTTGGCCAAAATCACTGCCTTAGGAATCAGGAATGGGCAGGAGGAGAGACTGAGTCACAGGCTAAGGAGGCAGAAGCAAGAGCACAGACAGGGCTGTGGAACCAGGAGCAGTGGCTTGTCTAACTTCATGAGTGGAGGGGAGGGGCTACACTGATGGCACAGGTGTGGGCCCACGTGCAGCGACCTTGGTTCCCAGGCAGCTCTGCATCTGTCTATGTACCCTCTGGGCTGTGCCTAGATGGACTTGGCTCCTTGTAAGAAGCTGTTCTTAACCAGCCCTCTACTGTAACCTGCTCACTTGAAAGTGTCTGTAAGGACCAGCCAAGCCAGGAGGCGTGCTGTGGGCGACCTCAGGGTCTGCGTGTTACGGCTGTGCCTGAGGGGCATCATCTCTGAGGTGCGGGGCTCCCTGCGAACACTGCTCGCTGAGAGCAGCTGCCACACTTCATTCTGTGAGTGTGTATCCTGCACTCCAGACAAGAGCCTTTTTGGAATTGTTGAGGATACATTCAGTGTCTGCCAGGCCCCATGACACAGGCCTATAATCCTAGCACTCTGGGAGGCTGAGGCAGGAAGATAGGAAATTTGAACTCAGCCTAGAAAAATGGTGATTTAGTGAAACATGTCTTAAAATCAGAAAATAAAACCTGGACAGGGGTTATAACTCAGTGTGAAGGCCTTGGGCTTGATCCCTAGTACCGTTTTTTTAAAAAAAGAATTTCTACAAACTCAAGCATGGCGGCATATGCTTGCAATCTCAACTCAGGCCAGTTAAAGACTGGCCTAGACAATCTAGTGAGACTTCATCTCAAAAACAAACAAACAAACGGCTGGAGATGCACCTCAGTTCTCATAGGGTTCTATCTCGAATACTGCAAAACCATAAAAATGAAAACAAAAAGGTTTTTGCAGCTCATCTGGAAGGACCACTGTGATCAAAGCCACCAGCCTGGGAAAACACGTGACAGGCACTTCATCTGCATGCAAGCTGTGAAAGGGTACCTCTGCATCACCTGGTGACCTGGCCTGGTGACCTATGGTTCATCTTGGCACATCTGCAAAGACAGTGGCTGGGTCTACCTGCTACCAGGTGGCCTTCTTATTCTGGAGAAGGCTGACTGTGATTCTGCTTCTCAGATTAAGGAGCATAGGTACCACCAGAGTCTTAATGGTGGGGGCCCTCAGTCCGTCTCTTCTCCAGTCCTGCTGTGAGGGGTCAGGGAGGTAATCTGTATGAAGGACCTGACAGGGAACAGCACTCCTCCCCTGAAGTCGTTACTCTCACCAGCAGCATGGGGGCTTTGGCCATTCTGACCTGAGTTCTGCCTCCCTCAGGCAGCTTTAAGGACAGCTGAGCGGGGCTCTCTTGCAACCTCACCACACCTGTGGACTGCTGTGGGCTCAGCCAGTTCCCTGAGCAGACTGTGAGCACTTCGGGATGAAGGACAAAACAGGACCTCACCCTCTGTATGAAAAGAAGGAAGAACTTGCCTGTTGTGCTAAGGCAGGAGGATTGCAAGTGTGAGCCAAGCCTGGGCAACTCAGTAAAAACCAGTCTCAAAATAAGTATTTTTTAAAAAGGGGTGGAACTGTAGCTCAGTGCAAGGGCCTGATGTGTCTGACCTACCACTTTTACTAACTACTATAATGTCGACCCTCGTGCACATTCTCTACTGGTGCCAGGCACTGGTTCAGTCTCCAATACCACACACACACACATAAAAAGGAAGGACAATTGCAAAATCCCTTTGCTTGGCAGTGACAGGCTGCTGAAGAGCAGAATAAGTAGCCTTGGCTCTGGTGGTTAATCCAGACAGCAAAGCACCTCAGTGACACGAGTTTTGGAGACTCAGGAGAACGCAGAAAGGGTACCTTACCTAGCCCGGGATAGACGTAGGGGTAGTGGAGGTCAGAGGAGGCTTTCAGAGGACCCGACACAATGAAATACAAAGGGGAAGAGAAGGCAACTGGCATAAGAAAGATATCCCAGATAGAGAAGAAACCTGTGCAGAGACCACAGGCTAAAAATTCCCTTCCATGAAATTCTAAGAACAAGGAAGTTGTTCCACACGGCAGAAGTATGTCACACAATGCCACATAAAAATCCAAGTATTTGGTCATAGCCACTCTGTATTTTTCATTCGTTTATTTTTCACTCACACATTCCTTCATTTTATCACTCCTCTGGCCATCTCTCTCCACTTTCCATGTCCCACAGGCTCACCCGACAGTCCCTGTGTTCCTGCGCTGACAGGCTGCACTGACCGACCTGTGGAAATCCTCCTTGAGCTGAAGGCAGGCATTTGGCGTGTACCACTACAAAGAGACAGAGAGACAGACAGATAGGAAAGGCACATCCTCCTGCAAAGCTACAGCCCTGTCACTAAAAGTTGGTGGTGACCTACTTTTTAGCCTTCTCTCCCTTCTTCTCTTCAGAGCCTCTCGGCTGTTAGCCTAGCCCTGTCCCCTGTCAGGTCACAAGCTATAGGGTAGAAAGAGAGATTCCTTCAGAGACAGGGAAACTGAGGAACATAGTAACAGAAAGGTCTTGCCCCAGGAAGCACTACGTGGACTTAGCCACTTGACTGAGAATTTCTCAGGTCTGAAATGGTGTGGCTCTGGGGGCTTGGTCAGCAGTGGCCTATGGCCCCTGATCACTTCAGGCAGGAAGGACAGAACCCCACCTTCTATGAAAAAAGGAGAGACACCCCAGGCTGCCTCCCTCAGTGGGGAGCTCTGGAGCCAAACACAGTCAGGTCAAATCCTAGCCACTACGTGTGGCTGTGTGACACATCTTCCTGAGTCTTGCTTTTGGGCTCTGTAAATGGAGTCCCTTTTCCCACGAGAGCTGGACTGTTTCATGCCAATCATGCTCCCTTCCTTTTAGCTAACAGAACACGTCTCCATCCACCCTGTTACCACTGTCATGCTCCGTAAGGGAAAGCAACGTGCAAGCTCTGTTGCAGTGAGAAATCTAAGGGAACCATCCACAGATTGGCAGCACTAAGACTTTTTCTGTTGAGAAGAAACTTAGGGGAAGGGGGATGGAAGTGGCTATAGATCTGAAATGCCCAGAGTCTCCAACCATTTCCTTCCTCCTCACTAGCCTGGGCGCAGAATCTAAAAGACACACAAGATCACTGGGTGGAGAGGTTCTTCCATGCTTCTCCCAAGTGACACACGGGCTTCTACTGATAAGAGTCTTATGCAGCCTTCAGAAATATTTAATGTGCTGGGCCTGGTGTCACGGCCTATAATCCCAAGCACTCTAGGAGGCTGAGGCAACAGGATCACAAATTTGAGTCCAGCCTGGGCAATTTAGAGACTTAGCAGCATTCTGTCTCAAAAATAAAAAAAATAACAAATGGGCTGCAGATGTAGCTCAGTGCAAAAGTCTGGGGCTTGATCTCAGTAGCACAAAAAAGAATTTTATGCATGTATTTATAACACAGACATTTCTTTCTTTGCATTTATTTATCTTTTGTGATTTTGGGGATCAAACCCACAGGTCTGCATAGGCTAAACATATACTCTACCATTAAGCTGCACCCCAAGCTCATGCCTTTTGTTTTTTAACAAGTGGATGTGTGCTATACATACTTGACCATGCACAGCTCCATTCCTTGAGTTTTCCCTAAAACTTACTTTGGCTTCCACTGGTACCTGAAGAGTTGCCTCATTCTTCTTAGAGTTGGGGTCAGGATGTAGCATCATCTCTTCAATCATCCCCTCTCTGAGGACACTGATGTCTCTGACCTACAGCCCTTACAAGTTTCTGTAAAGCTGGGCCTTGTGCATTCTTCACCAGTGCAAGAGTAACTGCAGCGTAAATTCCTAGAAATGGAATGGCTGCACCAGAGAGCATTTGCAACATTCATAAACACAGTCTCACTGCCTCTCAACAGAGACTGTACTGATTTTTATTCTCTATTATTGGACTTTTTTTTGAGACAGGTTCTTGCTCTGTAGCCCAGGCTGGTCCTGAACTCACTATGGAGCCCAGGCTGGCCTCACAGCAATCTTCCTGCCTCAGCCTCCTGAGTGCTAGGATTACAGGTGTGTGCCATCATGCTGAACTTTATGTGGTGCTGGGGAATTGAACTCAGGGCCTTGTGCTTGCAAGGCAACTGCTTAAACTGCTGTGCCATTCCTCCAGCCAGAACTGTGAGTTTTCAGCAGACACTGAAGGCAGAATAGCACTGGGGCATAGAAACTGGAGTGCTGTTCTTGATTTTTATTTAATTTTTACTTTTTTTGAACTGCTTGGGATCAAGCCCAGATCCTGGCACATGCTAGGCAAGCTCTTTATCATTGAGCTATAACTGTAGCTCCTAGAATGTTACTTTGGTGATAGTAATAATAATGAGAATTGTGACCACTCATGACTGTAGGGAGCTTTCAATTTTATTTTTTGTTTTTGATTTTTGAGAGAGAGGGTCTTGCTCTGTAGCCCAGGCTGGTCCTGAACTGGAGACCAGGGTGGCCTTGGTTTCCCAGCAGTCCAGCAATCCTCCTGCCTCGGCCTTTTGAGTGCAAGTACTTTAACTGCTGAGCCATTCCTCCAGTCCCCCTTTTTATTTATTTATTTATTTATTTATTTATTTATTTATTTATTTTGAGACAAGTTTTTGCTCTGTAGTTCAGGCTGGTCCTGAACCCACTATGTAGCCCAGGCTGGACTCAAGCAGCAATCCTCCTGCCTCAGCCTCCCAAGTGCTGAGATTACAGGCATATAATCAGGTATAAGCATACCTGGCTTATGTGATGCTGGAGAATTGAACCCAGGGCCCTATGCTTGGTAGGCAAGCTCTCTAACCACTGAACCACATCGCCAGCAATCTTCCATTTTCAATGTGCCAGTCACCCAACATGAGAGGCAGTATCCTCAGGTAATAGCCACTGAGAGGTTGATTAACTTGCCCCTGATCACAAAGACCAATGACATAATCAGAATCTACATGTAAGATTGTCTAACTTCCACACAACACCGCCACTTTGTGCCACTACTAGCCTACATTGGCCAAGTCAACACCTAGTTTTCTAGTCTTCCAGATTTTTTTTTGTTTCTCTCTTTTTTCTTGAGTGAGTCTTGCCCTGAAGCCCAGGCTGGTCCTGAACTTACTGGTGTAGCCCAGGCTGGCCTTGGACTCAGGGCAATCTGCCTGCCTCGGCCTCCTGAGTACTGGGATTACAGGCATGCACAACCACGCTCAGCTTAATGTGGCACTGGGGAATTGAACTCAGGGACTTGAGCTTGCTCATTCCTCCAGCCCCCAGTCTTCTAGCTTTTTAAGGAAGAATACAGACTCCTTGATTCACAGATTATTTGATATCTGGGGGTGAGGGTAAGCTGGGAAACTGAGAAGCTGAACATGGCCTCAAGATCAGGCAATCAGTGCAGACAAAAAGGATTAACCTAGTGACTGTACCTTAGGAAAGGTGGCAATGATGCGGTCCCGGCTCACAGGGGGCCCCAAAGGTGTCAGAGAGGATCTCATTCTTCCAGAGTCCTGTAGACCCAATCAGGGAAAGAAAATGTTAACATGTATAGGAGGACAACAGTTTGAGTGTTGAGATTAGTGATGAAAACAGAGACCATTCATGACTGCACTAGTGCAGCTAGTGTCTTGCACCAGTCCCAGCAGATTAGATCAAACCAGAACAGAGTCACTCATGCTAGGTACCTGGCAGTCAAACTAAGCTCTGAACTGGAACAGTTAAAAGAAAACAAATAAAAACCCCAAAGAAATAAGAGGCTCACGGAACCCGCTTAGTTGAGCTACCAAAATAAAGAAGTCCCCTCTGTTTTAACCTTATAAAGTAACTTTGAGGGCTGCAGGAATGGCACAGTGGTTAAAGCACTTGCCTTGCAAGTGCAAGGCCTGCGTTCTATTCCCCAGCACCGCATAAAGATGGGTGTGGTGGCACACGCCTTTAATCTCAGCACTTGGGAGGTTGAGGCAGGTGGATTGTCCTGAGCCCAAGGGCAGCCTGGGCTACACCAGTGAGTTCACCAGCCTGCACTATAGAGTGAGACCCTGTCTCAAAAAAAAAAAAAAAAAAAAGAAAGAAAGAAAAGAAAAAAAAGAGAAAAAAATAAGGTAACTTTGAAACAACAACCTTTGCCTTTTCTTCTTTCTTTTTTTGGTTTCTACTTCAGTATTTTTCTGTCTATAAAATCAACCTCCTTTGCTCAGTTTAGCTAATTAGAATATTCATTCTCCTATAGAATGATGTTTTGCCTGATTCTGGAGCCACAAACAGCAAATTAAGATCTTGTGGCAATGGCCTATAAACCCAGCACTTTGGGAGGCTGAGGCAGGACAATCACAAATTCAGCCCATCTGGGCAGTTTAGCAAGATCCTATCTCAAAAAAAAAAAAACAGAACAAAACAAAACTACCCAACAACAATTAAAAAGGGCTGGGAATGTAGCTGAGAGTGAAGGTCCTGTGTTTGTTCAATCCTCAGCACTACCAAAAAATTCTTATTATTGTAATTTTATTTACTTATTTATTTTTGAGACAGGGTCTTGCTCTGAAGCCCAGGTTGAACTCAGTGGTGTAGTCCAGGCTGGCCTTGGACTCAGTACAATCTGCCTGCCTCAGCTTCCCAAGTGCTGGGATTACAGGCATGTGCCACTATGCCCAGCTTTGTGTGGTGCAGGGGGAATCAAACTCAGGGCCTTGCTCTTGTAAGGCAAGTGCTTTAACCCCTGTGTCAATCTTCCAGCTCTGTAATTTTGTCTTTTGACAAGAATTAGGGAGCTACACAAATCCCCGAAGATGCACCTGTGAGTTTCTACTTTTCTTTTTTATTTGAGACAGGGTCTTGCTTTAATAGCCCAGGCTGGTACTGAATACACTATGTAGCCCAGGCTAGCCATGGACTCATGGCAATCCCCCTGCCTCAGCCTCCCCAGCGCTGGTATTACAGGCGTACACCACCATGCCCAGTTTTACATGGTGCTGGGGAACCAACTCCAGGCTTTGTGCTTGTTAGACAAGTGCTTTAACTGCTGTGCCATTCCACCAGTTTTATCAACTTTAAAACCAGATCAAGCCTCCCTATGACGGACGTCAGCTGAGGTCATCTGGGCCCAAGAAGTCAGGTCATCTCTTTCAACAGGCGGGTGGCATGAAGGGAGTGGGGCAGGCCTGCCCCACCCTGCCTGAGAGAAGACCTGGCTCTCTCCCTAACAGGCGTCAGGGCAGGAGGGGCTCCCTCTCCAGGACTAGCACAAATACGGGGCTGTGGATCAGCTCGGGTAGTCCAAGTGCCCTGCTCCTAGTCTCCAAAGGATGAAGGCTCTGATTGGTCTAGGGGGGTGGGATGTAGGTTTTCAAGTCTTTTTCCTGAAGGTCCTCACCTAGCCTGGCTCCTCAGGCTTATTCGGCAGCCCGGCTGAATAATATTCTTTTTCTGTCCAGTTCCCTCTCTCCTCTCTAACCCGAAGAGTCCCCTAACAACACTGGCCTGGTCCCGGCGAGCTCAAGATACAGGGCTGCAGGCCATATCCAGGCTCTGCGCAAGGGAAATGGGCGGGGGAGGCGGCGTTCCCGCGACGGCAATCTCGGGAACGTGCCTCCATTCGGGCAGGCCACGGGCTGGACGGAGAAGGCTAGTGGACTCACCTGCCGCAGCTGCGAGGACTCCCGGCTCCGCGCGGCCTAGCGGGGCTGCGCCGGAGCTGGCTGACATTCACCACGGCAACGCGTGCCACGCGGGAATCGCGGGCGCCTGACAAATCCCCGAGGCCAGGGGCGGGATCTGGGAGGGGCTAACATTGGAAAGAGTTCCGCGCGCGGTCGGACTGAGCGATTACCATAGCAACGAGAGCTTCCCAGGGGTCTGGGCGGAATTATGGGAAGATGAGATTTCCGGGCGCCGCCGGAACGCCAGAGATCGTCATGGCAACGGGGGCGGTGCTGGACAACAGGCGCGTAGTGGGCGGGACCAGGGAGTGCAGTGGGTGGGGCCTATGTCCTGGAGCCCGTCTGGCCCTTGTGGGGCTGACCGTGGAGCGGTTTGCGCGAGCTGCTAACTCTGGAGATCAACGCCGAGTGGGTGGTGTGAAGGAAATCACGGGATTAAAAACTCTGTAGAATTCTTATTTGATCGGTCAACCACCTTGTCGCGGCAAGCGTTGGGCATGCCTTGGACCCACTATTTACTTAACTGACCTTACCGCGTAATTAATTCTGAGTTCAATACTGTGTAAAAATCCTAAGCCTGGCTCTTAGAACTCAAGCTACAAAATTAATTTTCTTGATTAATGGGTGTTAGAATGGGTGTTGATTCGAATCAATGAGCTCCTCTGATTTACTTTCTTTTTGAAAAGTGAGACGCGTGGGGCTAATTGGTGTACAAAGTCGCTTATAAAACCGCGAAACGAATATGCACAGCGGTGAGAGCACGATTCCCCTTAATAACAAAATCTGGATGTGGTGGCGCACTGCATTCCCAGGGGTGGAAGATTGCTACTGGTTTAAGGCCACCCTGGACTACGGAGGGAGACCCTGTCTGAAAAACAACACACATGTAATCAGATTTGGACAGGTCCAATGTTCCCAGTTTGGGGAACCTACTTTATTCAGCTCCCTTTTTTTCTCCTACGGGCAAGGAAATAAGTAAATTAAGGCTCACGCTTTCAGTGGGGTTTGTTTGATGAGTTAGAGCTAGCTTTTTTTTTTTTTTTCACTCTGTAGTCCAGGCTAGTTCTGAGCTCACTATGTAGCCCAGACTGGCCTCGAACTCACAGCAGTCCTGCCTCAGCCTCCTGAGTGCTAAGATTACAGGAATGTGCCACCACGCCCAGCTTATATGGTGCTGGGGAATTGAACCCAGGGCTTTGGGCTTGCTAGGTAAGTGCTTCAACCACTGTGCCATTCCTCCAGCACCCTCCTAAATTTTTAAGATGCTCTGATGCTCTGGATTAGAGAGACCTTTCAGAACTTGACCCTTTGAAGGACACAATCATCTTCAATTCAAAGCCAAATGTGCTAGAGGCTGAAGTCTAACGCCTTTATTAACTGAGTTTCACTGCTAAGGCCTCAGGTTCAGGAGGTGAATTTAAATTACTTCTATCTCCTCTTGTTGCATCCGAATTTTCTCAATTATAAAATGGACCGATGTCAAGGGTTTCTTTTTCTTTCTTTTTTTTTGAGTAGCCCAAGCTGGTCCTGAACTCACTATGGAGCCCATGACTCCTGGCAATCCTGCCTCAGCCTCCCTGGTGCTGGGATTATAGGCATGTGCCACCATGCCCAGTTTATGTGGTGCTAGGGAATCAAATCCAGGGCCTCATGCTTGCTAAACAAGCACTTTAACTGTTGTGCCATTCCTCCAGCCCCCATGTCAAGGGTTTCTTGTGAAGATTACATGAGATGCTAATAAAAGTGATTATAGATGGTAAAGTTCTATCCAAGTCCACTAACAACTCATTTGTTTTACATTTTACACTTGCTATCTATGCCTGGCACTGGGGAGGCAAGGAAACAGAATTGACAGTCTCTGTCCTATAGAAGTGAAGATTCTTATAGGAGCTCCTGAAGTAAATAGAAGATTGAAGTCATAGTATACTGTAGAATACTTGCCTAAAATACCCTGGGGTTTGACCCCCCAGCACCCTAGAGTGGACGGTGAATAGGGAAAGGGAGGGAGTAAATAGTGTACTGGGGAAAAGAAGTATGCCAATGGGATAATGAAGCTATGAGATCCCCTATTGATTTGAATTTGAGAAAGAAAGCTTCATCAGAAAGGGTCCACTGTGGCTGGAGGAATAGCATAGAGGTCAGAATGCTTGCCTAGCAAATGCATAGGCCCTGAGTTCAATTCCCCAGCATCACATAATCTGCGTGTGGTGACACATGACTGTAATCCCAGCACTCAGAATGTCGAGGTAGGAGGATTGCTGTAAGTTTGAGGCCAGAGGTCAACTTGGCTACACAGAGAGTTTAAGACTGGCCTGGGCTACAGAATGAGACCCTGGCTCAAAAAAAAAAAAAAAAAAAAAAAGAAAGAAAGAAAGAAAGGAAAGGGTCTACCAAGTTGCTTCTTGGAGGCAGACAGGTGCTTAGTGTTATAAGTAATAAAACAGGCTGTGGGAGAGAGCTGGTCATTTCAGGGATCAAGAATGAATCCAAAACTGGGTGTTGTGCAATTCTTCTGCTGAGCCTCATGAATAACCAGCAGCACAAGGCCTACCCCACCACACCCAGCCTCATCCTAGGAGGATGGAGTCAGGTCTGAGAACAGTGGAGTGCTGCCTGAGTGTTTAAGCAGATACACGGTGGCCGTGTCTGGCCTACCTTTGAGAACAATCACTACAGCTAGCACTCTATTGGGTCTGCGGTAAGAGCTGACCTTTGTCATCATTAATGGTCAATTTCCAAAGCAAGAGCGTGGCCTAGGGGAAGGTCCTCACACAGGTCTGTGTGATTTGAAGGAAGATACTGAACCTCTCTGAGGTTCCTATCCTAAACTATAATGTCACACCCCCATGGATTAACTCTAATGAACAAAGGCATGCAAAGTTCCCAGGACAGAAAAAGATATAAAAAAGTCACTGCTCTTTCCTCCGGTACCTTGAGCTGAGCCCACCAACCTTTGTTCCTCCGCAGTAGGCCTTCGATGTACTACGATTCCCACTTTGCATCTGGCTTCCGCCTGGGACCGTGTGCGCCTGCGCGGGCTTCGCGCGCGGCGGACGCTGCTGGCGTTGCTAGGCAACCAGGTCGCCCAGCGCTGCCTCGCCCCGGCAGGCGGCGGGCTTCGGAGACCGCGCTCGCTGAGGCAGGTGAGGCAGCGCCCGGCGCTTGGGGTCTGGGAACGGGGGGGCCTCCCTGACCTGACCAGTCGCTCTCACCAGGGCCCATGTCCTTGTACCTAAGCCAGCCTTTTCTTCTGTGGCTGAACTCCCGCTGCGCGCGCGCTTTAGACGAGGGCAGGCACCTCTCCCAGCGCTGGGGCTCTGGGGAGGGGAGGACAGGTGAGATATGGCCGCTTCACTCTCGCCTGGTCTTGCTCCTCTCCTCGTCGTCTGGCGCTCCGTAGCAAAATCCAGCTTGCCCTTTACTGGGGAGATTCCTCAGGACCTTGTCTGGTCACGTGATTAAATGACACATAATAATAGTAACCACAGTCAACATATATATAGCTCTGGTGAGCCAAGCTTAGGGATTCTGATTGATAGGAACGCTGCTGGAAGGGAGGGAAGGAGGTACAATTAGCAATGGTCACCTCCTTTTTGCAAATCCGGAAAAGTACAGTTGGAGGAAGTCATTGTTCAGGGCCATTCATGGGCTGGGTCTGCAGCCAGATTTTCTTAATTTTTTTCCTTCGAGACACTATCTTGCTCTGTAGTTCGGGCTGATCCTGAAGTCTCTATAAAGCCCAGACTGGCCTCGAATTTACAGCAATTCTCCTGCCTCAGCCCTCACGTGCTGGGATTACAGCCTGCGCCACCATGCCCAGTTTATGTGGTGCTTGGGAATTGAACTCAGGGCCTTGAGCTTGTGAGGCAAGTGTTCTAACCACTGCACTATTCTTGCAGCCGCTATAGCCAGTTCTTAATCATTAGGCGACCTTGTCAATAGTTAATCAAAGTGTGAATGTGGAATAAAAAATCGTGTTTCAATCTTAATTCCTTTTTGCTGATGTGTCCTAAGCATTTAAATATGGTTCTCTGACAGGTGAAAGAGGTAAACCTGAATTTGAATAGTGGTTTCTAGCCTTACCAATTCAGCAACATGCAAGAAGCTCCCTTGACCCTAATCTCAGTTATCTCAGGTTTTTTTTCTTTTTCTTTCTTTCCTTCCTTTTTTTCTTTGTGATACAGGGTCTTCCTTTGTAGTCCAGGCTAGTCCTGAATTTACTGAATAGCGCAGGCTGGTCTTGAACTCACGGTAGTCCTCCTGCTCCAGTCTCCTAAGTGCTGGGATTACAGGTGTGTACATCACACCTGGCTCATTTTTCTTATTTTTAAAGTGTGGATAATACAAGCTATAGAGTTTTGTTTTGTACTGGGGATTGAATCCAGGGCCTTTATACTGAATTACATTCCCAGCCCTTTTTATTTATTCACTTAATTTTTATTTTTGAGACAAGGTCTCACAAAGTTGCCTAGGCAAGGCTCAAGTGTACGATACTCCTGCCTCAGCCTGCCAGAGAGCTGGGATTAGTAGCATGTGCCAACATGCCCAACTTGGATAGTTGACTTAGATATTGATTATTGATGACACCCAATAACTACCAGGTGGAGGGATCATTTTGGGTTTTGCTTGTTTCATCTGTTTTATAAAGTGTGACAGTGGTTTCTTTTGCCATTAAGTTCTATTGAATGGGAGAACTCAGAGGTTTGCAGTTTGGGCTGCTGTTTAACCTTTTCTGTGACCTTGAACACAACTTCTCATTGTTCTCAGCCTCCGTTTGTTCATCTGTAAAATGGACTTTAAAATACCCATATACTTGCCCTCCCAGTTTTGAGGATAAGAAGTAGCTTCTAAGTTACAATAATAAAAACAGCTTTTTGGATTCTTTTAAGCAGTGGTCTCTGCAGAGCTTCATTTTGAAAGCCCTTTGCAGATGTGGAAAGATGGCTCATGCCCGGATCTCCATGTTCCTGCCTCCCAACATCAACCCCACCCAGGCTGCTATTGCTTATGGCTGTTGGGCCTTGCCCAAACTGAACAAGGAACTGCAGTCGGAGGACCTGCTGACAAGGCAGAAAGCTCTCATGTCCCTGTGTGACCTCATGCATGACCCTGAGTATGTCTACGAGGCCATCAACATAGGTGAGAGTGACACAGACCAGGTACCTGTGCATGGGATCTTGGCATGGATCAGACACTGGGTGGAGCTGCAGTACTAAGGATTGCTATTTAATTAGCCTGCCTTCAGGCCAGCAGTAACCTAACTTTGGTGCACTGCTTAGGTTATTTTAGTTTTCATAGTGGCCACCTGCAAAGGATGGAACATTTGCAACCTACAGATAAGACTACCAATGTTCAGCTGGACATGGTGGCACACACCTACGATCCCAGCCACTTACGAGGCTGAGGCAAGGGGATCACAAGTTCAAGATCAGCTTGAGCAACTAGCTAGATCATACCTCAGAATAAAAAAATACAGAGGGCTGAGAATGTAGCTCTGTGATAGAGCACTTTTAGGTCCAGTCCCCAGTACTAGAAAACAATAATCCAAAAACAATATTCAGAGGAGTGTGAGTTTGAGTATAAACAATATATTAATCAAGATTTTTTTTTTTGAAACTAGTTCTTTCTTTGTAGTCCAGGCTTATCCTAAACTCACCGTGTAGCTCAAGTTGGCTGGCCTTAAACTCAAAACAGTCCCCTTGCCTCAGGCTTCTGAATGCTGGTCTTATGTGGTGCTGGGGAATCAAACCCAGGACCTTGGGCTTGCTAGATAAGTGCTTTACCTCTGAGCTACACCCTCAGTCCTTAAGCAGGATTTTTACTGGCTGTGTTTTGAATCTCTAGGTGTAACCCATTCAAGGTCATGTAGCTAGTTTGCAACAGTTTATAATTTGAGCACGTGTTTCACTTGGGGATCAAGGAGATGACCAAGGCCACTGTCTTAACTTTATTGCAAACTTTTTTTTGAGGCAGGGTTTCACTCTGCTGTCCAGGTTGGTCCTGAACTCACTCTGTAGCCCATGCTGGCCTTGAACACACAGCAATCTTTCTGCCTCAGCCTCCCTAGTGCTTGTATTATAGGTGTGTGTTACTCCCTGTGCTATTTCTCTAGCCTCAAGCTTTGAGAGAGGGCACTGGTAGGAAGCATGCATGATGAATCATGAGGAGGGTTGCATGAGATGATCCCAGGGTGTGAGTCTGTTCTGTGGTGCTCAAGTGTTTTGTAACTAACATGGTTCTCCAACATTCCAAAGAAGCAGAACCTTGGTTCACATGTTGATTTCTGGGTTGGTTGATTTCTGGGACTGGTTAATGTTCAAAGGATTTTCTACCTCATAGGCTGCCTGGAGAGTCTGACAGCTTTGCTGAAGGACACTGACACCCTGGTTCGGATAAAGACCACCGAGGTGCTCTACATCATGGCGACCCATAACATGGGCAGGTGGGCACTTGTCTCTGGGGAACACAGTCGCGTTTGGAAGCTGTGCTCCTCTCCTAGGTGGATGTTCCTGAATGACTCTCAGAGCTCTGAATTTGGGTCCATAACACTGGTTTTTGGTAGGATTTTATTTGGCTAGAACGAGCCTCTCTATAGGGTAGTTTTGATTTCCTCTGTAGGGGCTTCATGGGACCTTCTGTTCTAGATTAGTTTTTATGTTAGCTTCTAGGTTGGGTTTCCCTCTTTGAGAGTGGAAAGTTCATATCCACATCTGCAGTAATTTTGTTTTTCTTAGCTCTTTATTGGGAGCCAGGTTCTCTGTCCCAAGTCTCCACAGGTCCCGGTGGGTTAGGCGTCTGTCCTCACATATGTGTTAAAACACAAGCCTCAAAGCACATATCTGGTCTGGACCGTTAGCTTCACCTTTTGCTCAGAATGCCTAACGTTCTTTTTGTTATCCTGCGAAATGTCCCTTTTCTGTATAAAGCTTTGCATTTTATACTTAAAACACATTTCACTAGCATTTTGGTTAGAGCTTGGGGTGGTAACTGGGAGAGTAGTTGGAGGTGTTTTCCCACTGCCTGTTGACTTCACTTTTGTGATTGGGAGATTATTGGTTTTGCTTTGTATTAAAAGCAGAACCTTCCCTGCCCTCCCATATCACAACTTCAGAGCCCTTCCCCCAGTCTCCTGTATAAAGGAGACTACTGCCCAGTGTGCACAGACCTAGGAAGAAGGAAAAGCTAGTAGGACAAGGTGTTGACTACCCACAGGCCTGTTGGGTGCAAACAAGTGTCTATTCAGAGAGGTTTCAAATCAAGTCACTGGATCCTAGCACTAGACAGGCTCTCAGACCCTTGGTGTCACCCTTGGTACCTGCTTTGGCCTGACCCTACGTAAAGTCTCAGCATAACTGGGTCCTACTCATGAGAAATGTGGCACTAGAGGTGTAGTGGCAGGGTCATAGTTCGCATCCTGTTTCACACACTTTGCGTTAAGTTGAATGTGCCAGTGCTGTGGACAAAGCTATGAAGTGGCATCTCAGGGTGTGTGGGTAGGGGCCACTTTCCTATTCTGTGAATTTGGGACTTTTTATATATATATAATCCTGGGGGTGAAAAGCAGGTGTGGTATATCTCTAAGCTAGGTCCCCAGCCCTTTTTGTTTTTAATTTATTTATTTTTAATTTTGAGATAAAGTCTCATTAATTTGTCCAGACAGGACTTGAACTTGTAATCCTCCTGCCTTAGCCTCCCTAAGTACCGGGATTACAGCCATGTGCTAACTACATCTGGCTTCTTGACTGAGCCTCTCAATCTAAATTTCATTTTGCCAAAGCCCAGGACTCAGTTTCCCATACTGCAGTAAAAGGAAACAAAGCAAACAAAATAAGACAAAACAAAATTTAGGGGAGACAGGTCTGGGGGTACACTCCCGTAGCCCAGCTACCCTGGAGGCCGAAGTAGGAGGATCATTTGCACCCACTTGTTCAAGACCATCCTGGGAAGCATGGCAAGGTCCTGCCTTATATAAAACATAAAAGCTAAAACCAACCAACCAACCAACCAGTCTACCTGCTTACCTATCTTAGGGCTGGGCATTGTAGTATGTACCTATAATCCCAACACTCTGAGAGGCTGAGGCAGGAGGGTCACAAATTTGAACCTAGCCTGGACAATTTAGTAACGTACTGAGATCCTGTCTTAAAATCAAAAATCAAAAATGAGCTACGGATGCACCTCTGTACAAAGACCTTGGGCTCAATCTCTACACTCCCCTCATAAAGTAAAATAAAATATAAAAAGGGCTAGCGATACAGCTTAGTGCCTAGGCCCTGAGTTCAATCCTCAGTACTACAAAACAGAACGAAACAAACAGATGAAAACCTTAGGAGTTCACAGATGTCAAATACCCGGTTTTCTTCTTGTTGATTTTTTCTTTTGTCTTTTAGACTGAATGTGGACATTAGGTAGGAACCCTTAGGCAGGGGTGACGGATGCTGGAAGGGGGGATGATTGAAGCCTAGGCAATTATAAAGAAATGAAAGGAGAGGGACCATAAGCTGAGTGGTACAGGAGGGCTTGGGCCAAGGAGCTCTGGCTATGCCCACATTAGCTAGATGGCGGCAAGGTGAAGAAGACAGCTGGCCTGCACACTTGTTCGGCATTCTCAACCGTTCCTCCCACCACCACTGTGAGGCAGCCTGTGTACCCAGGGTCTGCGATTCCAAACCCAGCCTTTGTGCAGGATGCTGTGTTGGATGAAGAAGGCAGAGGGCCAAAAGACAAATGTGGACTTTTCTAAATTTCCCCAGAATTCAGCAATGTTATAACTAAAGCCAACAGCTTTTGGAACCCATTCTGCACTAAGTAACTGCCTTGAACAAACCTGTGTTGAAACCCACCTACCCTGTTCTCACCACATAACTCGCAGTGGCGAGAAGGGGGAGGAGGATGGCAGCCCAGTGTTGGCATCCTGTCAGCTTCAGAAGTTAGTTCACAGAACATTTTCACAAGTGGAAGACTTCCTGTGTGATTGCCTGCAGTGAGAAGGCCACACTGCTCTACAGGCCAGCATGACTGGGATACCTTTGTTTCCTTCCTTCCTTCCTTCCTTCCTTCCTTCCTTCCTTCCTTCCTTCCTTCTTTCCTTCTTCTTCCTTTCTTGTGGTGCTGGGGATTGAACATGCCAGGCTAGTGCTGTAGCACTGAGCCATATCCCACGCCTTCCCCTGCCCTCTTTTTGAGACAAGCTCTTGAACCGTAGTCCAGGCTGTCCTTTAACTCAACTACGTAGTCTAGGTTGGTAATCCTCCTACCTTGGCCTCTTGAGTAACTGAGATTACAGGTATGTGTCACTATACATGGATTTTTGTGTGTGTGTGTGTGTGGGGAGGGCAGATACTGGGGATTGAACTGAGGGCCTATGTTAACTGCATGCTTTACTAGCAAGTTATACTTCTCCAGTCTTATTTTCTCTCTCTCTTTCTCTCTTTTATTTTTTGAGTCAGAGTCTCACTATGTTATCCTGGCTGTCCTTTAATTCTTATGCTAAAACCATCCTGCCTCAACCTCCTGGGTAGCTAGGACTACAGATGTGCATAAATTAGCTTTCAAAGCATAAATGATATGGAGGAGACCTCAAGGTACTGACTAAGGAGAGCCCAGTGGCCAGAGAAAGTCCCTGCAACTTGTATGTGGCTGTGTTATTTTTCTTTTAGAACAGCATGCCACAAGGTTATGTCTCCACCACTTCCACATTAGCACATTGGCTGGCCATGTCTTCTTTGCTGGCACTTAGTTGCAGGCTCACACATTACTCCTCACTTTTCCCTGAACCCCATCCTGACAGATGTGACCTCAGAAACCCTCTTTCCAAATACAGTGGGCCCAGAATTTAGTTGCCTAATTGAAAGAAATGGTTTAAACACAGAGAATCAAATAAATGGCTTATTTCCTTTAAGTGGTTCATTTTAAACCCAAACACAAATGATATGGCATTGATCAATCCCAGTGTGGGGTGTAGGTCTTTTCTTGGCTGTGAGCAGAGTCCACTGGATGGTACTTTCTGTCTACTTTTTTTTTCAACTATACATCTGATTTACAGTTTTGGTTCCTTTAAAGCAGAGTGAGAACTCTGATGAAGTAATCTGCATGCAAAAAACTTGGAATTTTACAATCACACTTTTTTGTAGAGACTTACGTTTGAGAAAAAGCATTCCTTTCTTTTCTTAAAGAATTTGAAAATTCCTTCCCATCTAATTGACTTGCCTAGTATTTAATTAGCTTGTATATAATTATACCAACAAGCATAACAGGCATCCATAGTTCTGCAGGCAAGCAGCTGACTGCTGGCATACTCACAGCTCAGCTGGGAGAAAACAAGAGAAGCAGCAGGGGCCATGGGGAGGGGGCTGGGCCTGTTGAACTTGCTCCAGTGGAGCCACAGAGTTGGTAAGCTCAGCTCTGCATTCAGCCAAGGTGGGTTGCCGCTTCCACTGCCTTATTTCTATTTACTGATGATGGGACTGAGACTCAGAATAGTAAAAATAAGAATCCAGGGATATGAAGAGCCTGAGCCTGAGTCATAGCACAGAAACTGCACTGTTTGGCTCTCATGGCCTCTAGGGAGTTTGTGACATGGTATTCATCTCTGGTCATTGCCTCAGCTGTCATAGATTCAGCCACCAGTGGGGGTTGCTGACCGCCCCCCGCCCCCTCACCCCCGCCGCTTTCAGAGGCTTGGGAAACATTTATTAGACAAAAATTAAAAGTGCACACTCAAATAGGATGCAGGCCCTTGTTAGATGGAAATAGAAGCACTCAAGAATTAAAAGTACACACTCAGAGTATGGGTCCTCATGAGATGGTAATAGAAAGGCACATGAAGATTTTCTATTTTCTATTTTTTCTGAGACAAGATTTTGCTCTGTTTCTCTGGCTGGTCCTGAACTCACTATGTAGCCAGGGCTGGCCTTGAACTCAGCAGTCCTCCTTTCTCAGCCTCCTGAGTGTTGGGATTATAGGCACATGCCACCATGTCTCATTTATGTGGTGCTGGGGAATTGAATTCAGGGCCCTATGCTTGCTAAGTGAGCACTCTTAACCACTGTTCTATTCTCCAGCCTACACATGAAGTTTAAAAGTATATACTCAGTGTGGGCCTTCATGAGAGGGTAGGAGAGGCACTTTTCTTTTTTCATTTTTTTTTTTTGTACTGGGCATCGAACCTGGAACTCTTGCATTCCAGACAAGCACTCTGCCACTGAACTACATCTTCAGCCCTTTTTAATTTTTATTTTGAGATACGTCTCCCTAAGTTGCCCAGGCTACCCTCTAGCTTGTGATCCTCCTGCCTCAGCATTCCAAATCACTGGATCTGTAGGCATATGCTACCATGCCCAACTGCTGATCATGGCTTTTTTTTGAGTCCTTTCTAGGTGCAGCCTTATTTATATCTAAACCCACTTTCCCTCTCCTAGAACCAGCTTTTTAGAACACGATGTTATCCTTGACCTGTCTTTTCTGCTGAACGATCCCCACTCAGCCTGCCGGGAAAACCTGCACAAGGTGTACCAGCAGCTGGCCCAACTGCCTTCAGGTAGGCTCACATCTGCTCATGAATCTGGTGGGCCTTCAGATTGCCCTGGGCTCCCCTCCAGGTCGTGTCTGTAGCAGGTTGTGTCTGTAGCAGGTTGTGTCTGTGCTAGGTTGTGGTTCACAGTGCATAGCACAGTTTAGAAAAATGTTGCTTTTTAGCCTTGTGTGTTGATGAACTCCTGTAGTTCTAACTACTGAGAAGGCTGAGGAAGGAAGATGACTTGAGCCCAAGAATTCAAGACCAGCTTGGGCAACACAGAAGATCCCATCTCAACAACAGCAGCAGCAGCATCAACAAAAAGTTGTTTTTTAATTGAAGTGTAATGTACATATTTTTAAAAGCCCATATAAGGTGACTGAGAGTTTAGCTCAGTGTTAGAGCACGTGTTTAGCATGCACAAAGCACTGGGTTCAATTCCTATGACCACTCCACTCCCCTACTAAAAAAAAAAAAAAAAAAAATCAAACAAATAAATCAACATTTGGTTAATTTGTACCAAGTAAGAATTTAGTGTAACAGCCACCCAGGTCAAGAGATATCCTATATCCACCACTCAAAAGACTTCCTCCAGGTCTCCTATAAGGTACTACCCTAACCCAGTGGGAAACCCTGTCTTATAAGGCTGTCGCTTAGCTGGTGCCTTTTTTTTTTTTTTTTTTTTTCCTTTTTGAAGTGCTGGAAACAGAACCCAGGGCCTCACAAATGCTAGTCATGCTTTCTGCCACTGAGTTACACCCCTAGCTCTCTTTTTAAATGTTACAGAAGTAGAAACATATGGTCTCTAATACTTTGCTTTTAGTTTCTTTCATTAGATATTTTGTTTCTGATCTTCATGTATGTATTACTGATTTTCACTGATTTGTGCTAGAATTTGGTATTCACATTGTGTAAATGTATCATAGTTTTTCCGTTATGCTAATGAAGGACATTTGAATTATTTCTACTTATGCTACCAAGAACAAAGCGGCTGCAAACATTCTTATACATGTATTTTGATGGACACGTGTCATTATACATTTATTTTGAGATTTACCTAGGAGTATAACTGCCGGTGTAGTAATACGTTCATGGACATCTTTATAGAAGCTGTTGCCAAGTGGTTTTCTGAAATAGCTGCACTTCCGCTGGCAGTATGTCAGAGCTACAGGTGCTCTACATCTTTATGAGCACGTAATCTTTTTCTTTTTCTTTTAGCTGCTTCGTTGGGTGTATCGTAGCCTCTCATTTTGGTTTTAGTTTTTAGTTTGTATTTCCCTTGCAATGAAAAGGAAGGCTATTTTTATTTATTTTTTATTGTTTAATCTTAGTTTATTTTTTCCCATTTTATTGATATGTATAAGTGCACAATTTAAGGTTTACAATGGAGTTGAGCGTTTTGTGCACATGTATCTTGTCAAGGTGACAAGGGCTTTCCTGCTCTCTTTCTGTCCCTCCCCCTACCCACCTCTCCCTCTCTTCACTCCCACCTTCCCCCCTCTTTCACTTCGTTTTTCATCTTAAGTTTTTTGCTGTGTTGCTAAGACAGGGCCTGAACCTCTGAGTTCAAGTGATTCTTCTGCTATTGGGACTATAGGTGTTCACCACTGCATCCAGCTAGGGACCCTTTCAGTGTCTCCTTGTGAAGTACCACGTAAGGGTTTCTTTCTTTCTTTTTTTTTTTTTTTTTTTTTTTTTTGGAGACAGGGTCTCACTCTGTACTCTAGGCTGATCCTGAATTTGCTGTGGTGCCCAGGGTGGCCTAGAACTCATGGCAGTCCTCCTGCCTCAGCCTCCTGAGTACTGAGTTTACAGGTAACCAGCACCACACTCAGCTACATGGCAGGATTTTAGGCATCATGAATGTGTTAAATCCTGAAGGGCTGCTTTACCCTTGGCCTTTGGCCTTCCTCAGCTGATAGCTCCTGCAAACTAGACAGAGAGTAAAGGGGAGTAACCACCCATTAGCCACATCTAGAGGTTGACATTTGTGTTAGATTGACGTCCAGCTGGTTATAGAGCTGCAGGGACGTGGAGCTTTTTTTTTTTTTTTTTTTGAGACAGGGTCTCGTTCTATGGCCAGGCTGATCCTGAACTCATTATGTTGCCAAAGCTACCCTTGGGCTGGCTCATGGTAAAATTCCTCCTGCATCAGTCTCTGAAGTGTTGGGATGATAGGCATGCCCCACCCTGCCTGGCTTTATATGGTGCTGTAGAATCTAACTCAGGGCCTTGCATTTGCTAGGCAAGCGCTTTAACCACTGTGCCATTTGTCCAGCTCCTGGTCAGAGCATTTTTAAATAAGGTCCTATTTCAAGAGGTGAGATAGGAGGCCTTGTAGCAATACCTTAGGTAGAGATAGATCAGTAGGTGTGTAGCTCAGGGGTCGGATGAGCTCAAGTTCCCCCTTGCCTTCCCCTTGTTCCTTGTGTGCCCCTTACTTCAAGTCTAAAGTAAGGACAAAATCCCAGCACTGGGAAGGCTGAGGCAGGAAGATTGCCATATGTTTGAGGCCAACCTGAATTACATAATGAGTGCAGGACCAGCCTGTACTACAGAGTGAGATTTTAAAAAGTAAGGACAAAATAAACGTGGCCAAGTGTGCAGCCCAATACGCTGATGAAGGAAGATGTGCCAGTATACAAGGACAACTGTGAGCATTTCCTTGAGTTAAGGCTCAGAGAGAAATGACTGTGAGACTGTTGTAGGAAGACAGGCCCAACAGAGCAGAACCTATGAGAGCCAGAGTGACTCCCCAGCCCCTGAGGCATGCCTTCCTTCAGCTGAGTCTGGCTGGGTGTTGGGAACCACTTTAGGCTGTGCAACGGAAGTTCCCTAGTGGCCTTTTTAAGAGACTTTTTCTATTTTTGAAAGTTGGTTAAAGTGCTTGTCTTGCAAGTGCAAGGCCATACTGCAGGCAACCAGGATCAGTCCACATGCGTGTACATTTCTTGAATGCACCTTGACTGGTTCTCATCTGTGCCTGGAATAAGAGCCATTTGGTATTTGGTGTCTTCATGTGTTGCCATGCAGGTATAGGCCAGGGTCTGATCTCCTCTTTCTTGGAATAAGATCTTCTAGGGCCTTGTTGCTCTTACCCAGAACTCTTACAGTGATCATGACCTGCTTTTGTTTTGTCTTTTTCTTTTTTTTTGAGACAAGGTCTCAGTCTGTAGCCCAGGCTGGTCCTGAGCTCACTATGTAGACCAGGCTGTCCTTTAATTCACAGCTATCCTCCTGCCTCATCCTGATGAATGCTGGGATTACAAGTGTGTACCATGATGCCTGGCTTATGTGGTGCTGGGGACTTGAACCCAGGGCCTTTTGCTTGCTAAGCAAGTGCTCTAACAGTTAAGATACACCCGTAGGCTGATCATGACCTATGTAAAGCATTCAGAGAAGCATAGAGGTGATAATAATGAACATTGGGTTCTATCACCCAGCTTTGCCACATCATAACGTTCAATTGTGTTTCATATTTGCTTGAAAAAAATCATAGATACTATCCAAACATCCTGTGACCCTCTTTCCACCCAGCACTCTTCCTCCTGTCCCCTCTTGAGCCACCAATAATTTGGTGACTATATCCTTAGTTCATACATATGTATATATTTTTAACCACAAATGAAAATTATATGTAGATTAATATATACACTCTGGCTTTGTATGTTTTAAAACTATATAAATGGATCTTACTGTATATATTCTTTTGCTACTTTAAAAACTTTCAAATAAGTAATGATATGCTGGGCATGCCAGTGCTTGCCTGCAATTGCAGTTGCTCAGGAGAGTGAGGTAGCAGCACAAGTTTAAGGCCAGCCTGGGTAATATTTTGAGGCCCTATCTCAAGATAAATAAAATAGAAAGGGCAGGGGATGCAGCCCAGTGATGGAGCACTTGGCTAGCAGGTGCAAAGCCCTGCTGGTGTTTGATACCCAGTACCACACACACACACACACACGTTAGAAATTCGAGGTTTGTCTTTGTTACATCAGAGGCTGTCTTTCATTTATTTCCACACTGCATCTGCATAATCTTCTGGAATTTGAATGATTCCTTGTTGGTTGTTTTCACTCCTGTGCTGCAGAGGGAATGAACAGTCAGCATTTCTGCTTTCAGAAGTATGTGAAAAGGAATTCCTTTATGTCATGGGTGTCCAACATTTTTGGCTTGCCTGGTGTCGTAGTTACTTTTTGTTGTTGTGACTCAATCCTCAATATTCACAAATTTAGGGGAGGAAAGGTTTAGCTCACAGTTTTAGGAGGTCACGGTCTACTCTGGGGTGGCCAGCAGCAATGGAAGTACATGGCAAGGGAGAGGTGGAGGCAGCTCCTGATGACATCACAGACAGGAAGCCAAGTCCCATCAAGTCTAGTCTCTCCCAAGACGAAAAATCTGTAACAATCTTCTTCCTTCCTTTTATACAGTTCGAGTTCCCATTTGGGCCTCCAACATCGAGGTGGGCATTCTTCCCTCATTCACTGGCCCACACATCACTCACATTCTAATCCAGGCTGATTCCTAATCCTTTTAAGTTGACATAATTGCTCCAATAGTCATGCCTCGGCTGCACTGAGTAAAGAGGAATTGTCTTAGGCCACATACAAAATATATAATGTAGTCAATGTATATTAGTAACAATTGTTTTTATATTTTAACTTTAAAAATTACTGTGTGAAATAATACATGCCCGTTTCTGAGTCAAGATGGCAGCCAAGTAACAGAGCTACACAGTGTCTCCTCTTGGACCCACTTAAAAAAAAGTTGAGAATTTAGTTAAATATGTAGGTAGGACAGGGAGGAGCACCCCAACAACTGAAAAGAGGCCAGAGGAAGATCAGAAATTCCCAATGAACATCAGAAGCAGAGGGAAAAACCAGCAGCCTAGGAAGCTGCCCCAGGCTGGCTGCAAACAGCTGGGAGCCACAGGCATCTGCAGATGGAGGAAAGCCCACGTGGAGCCCAGGACATCTGACTGATCTAGAAAAGGAAGGAGTGCCCCAATAACTGAAAGGAGGCCATGGGAAGGTCAGAAATCCTGAGGACACATGGAAGTAGAGAAAAACAGCAGCCGATGGTATGGCCCTGAGCTGCTGGTATCCACAGACCATAGATGAAAGAATGCTCACAGGCCAGAACCTCAGATTAAGGTAAGAACGAATCTGGGAGAAAGGGGAGTTGTCAGCAGCTGGTAGCTCCAGCCTCCGAGAAATGAACCTGCAGGTAGTGCATATTATAAACACAATGTGTGCTCCCCTTAGAAAAGGCCTTCTGGAGTCCAGATCAGAGCAGTGCTCAGCAACCATAACAGACGGTGACATAAGCAGGAGCCATTAAAAAAGAGAGAGCCCAAAACTGAATCAGTTAGAGTAAAAGAAAGCTCAGAAGAGCACATCAGTGCTTTTGGGGTCACTCTTAAGCAGTGCGTAGGAAGAAACTGGCACAACAGACAGTTGCAGAGCAGAGAGAAGGGCCACCAACCTCCTGAATGGCTCAGGGTTGTGGAGCATCTCTGAGGGTAGAGAGCCCTGCCCTGGGGGAGGGAAGCCCGGACAGACAGGAGAGCTCTGCTGAGGGGGCTGGAGGTGAATAAGACACCACAGGCCATTGGACTGTCAGGTCCTCCCTCACTGCCTCTTCCCAGCACAGAACTCAGGAATTTTGGCTCCCCTGACATACTCCTATACTCATTCAAAGAAACCTCTTGGCGAGGCCTTTAAAGTGAAGTCTCTCAACAGAAACATGGGAAGAAGACAAGGCAACAGGACACCCACAGAGATGCCTGAGACCCCAGAAACTAATGTCATGGGCCCTGGAATAGTGGAACTCATAGGGAAGGAAGTCAAAAAGCAAGTAAACAAGTCAAACAACCAGTTCAAACAAGATATTCTCTGAGAAAAGGAACTTACCAATCAAATAGTGGTCTTAATGGAGTCCATATTCACTGAGCATATTGAAACCACAAAAAGTTGGCTGAGGTAAATAAGGAAATGCAAAATATGAAGGAACGTTTTGATAGGGAAGTGTAAAATCTGAAAAGAAATCTAGATGAAATTCAGGATATAAAATATATATGTATGTGATAGCAGGAAAAGATGACTCACATATTGTGAAGACGGAATTTCAGACCTTGAAGACAAGGCTGAGAAAACAAATGCTATGATTAGGCACAACTCCAAAATTAGAAATGAGCAAAGTAGTTGGATACACCAGCTGATGGATGATACCAAGTCTAAACCATTCAAATTAACACAGATTTCTCAATGCAGACTTTAAAGGCTAGGAGAGCCTGGAGCAAGATCTTTCAACTTTTAAAAGACAACAAGTGTCAATCCAGGTTGTTGTATCCAGCAAAATTATCCCTGAAAATTGAAGGAGAAGTAAAAATTTTTCATAACCAAGAATCCCTAAAGAAATTTGCAACCACTAGCCTAGCATTGCAGAAAATACTTGAAGGAATCTTTAAGAGAAGAGAGACAAGCAGCACCAAAAGACATGAAGGAAAGGCAAGACTTAAAGAGAAAGTGTAACAAAAAAATAGATTAAAATTTGAATCATTTGACTGGTATCCTTCTAAAACAGTAGCAGCTTTCTCATAAAATCTGTGAATCTTCCCCCATAATTATTATTTTTAGTAGTATATAAGTTTGCAAAATATAACTATATTCAATATAGGGAATTAGTATGCAATCTTTAAAAATATGTATGCATGAATTTAGGGATGGATAGGTAGGTAAAATGATAAATCTGGCAAAAAGTTAGTAATTCATGAAATGTGAGTAAATAATTTATGAAAGCTAAAATATCAGAAATATCTAAGCATGCCACTCTTGCTGTAAGTGTAGTATGCTTATGTGATATTGTGATATAGATTTAAGTTCATTTAATGTAGCAATTCGATATGGACTTAAGCTTGTCTGATGTGGCATGTTTTCTTTCTCACATTTTCTAGCCTTATGAATTTCACTGTTATAGTTCTTATGTGGACTGTTGGGTGAGGCCATGTTAAAGTATCACAACAAAGATATAGTAAGATACAGAAAAAAAAACTTTTGGCAAATTGTCCCAGTAAAGGGCTCTGCTGGGTCCATCAAGATATGGCCACTGCAGGCCATTCTAGGGGTGGGAAACTGAGCTAATAAGTAGTGATTTGAGTGGTGAAGTGAGTCACAGGCAGAAGATTAAATATGTTAAATATCTCATGGTTTCTCTGGTTTGGAAAACCTAGAACACAGGCATTCTATAGAACCAAATGGGTAGTGGGAATTAGGGGGGACAGGGAGGTTTGGGAGGGCCAAAAATGGGGAGGGGAAGGGATTAGAATATTGACGTGGTATATATGCGCACAAAATACTCAAGTCCATTGTAAACATTATGAATTGCATATATATATATATATATATATTAATAAAAATGGGGAAAAATAACACATGCCCCAGTTTAATAATTAAGAAAACTTACAAGTCTGCTTAATAACAATAAATTCCTTCTTAACAATTAATCACAGTTAAACACAAACAAGTGTAGGTAGGTTGAAATACTGTTGTTGGTAATAACTGTATTTTAGTCACCAAGTCCCACAAGCACATGTAATGTCTGATGTATACGGGTTTCACTTTGGCTGTGTGTAGAGGGCATAGGTGGCAGACAAACAGCATATACACACGTTCTGTTATTGTCTGTGAAATCTGTGCTCAAACCCTACACAGTGATGAATAATCACATAACAATGTTAAAAGTTTAATGATTTTGTTGGGATTACATTACTAACTGTCCAGGGCTGCATACTTGTCATGGGCTGTGGATTGGACACGCTTGCTCTAGGGTTTCTACTGGGGAGGGCAGTGAAAGCCCTCAGAGAATGCATGTTTACCAGCAGCGTTGCAGGGAGTTGCAGTTGCTTCCCAGCCCACCCTTCCTCAGCAGGCAAGACAACCTGCAGCTTCAGCCTTGCAAGCAACCTGTGGATATGCTGTGGTGTTTCACTGTTGTGTATTTTGGCTGACTCCTGTGATCGGTGAGAGGGAACATCTCTGTCCAGTGTCTCCTCAGACTCCCCTGTAGCCCAGTGTCTCAGAGCCCTCGCCTTCTGTCAATTTCTTACTGATATGAGGGAGTGTTGTAAGCTTTGCGGGTTACCTACTTTACAAATGGCATTTTCCAGCCTGCTGGCATACCTTCCCACTTGTATGTGTTTGTTGATTTATTGGCTCTGTAGTTTTTTATTTGAATAATGTAGTCAGTTTCATTTCACTTTTCTGTTGCATTTTTCACTTCTGTGTGTGCATATGTGTGGAGTGTGCTGAGTAAGAGAATCCTTTCCTTTGAGTTCTGGAAGATATTCTACCATATTTTCTCCTGATAAAACTTCTCCCTTACCTTTGGTTCATGAAGGTAACTGGAGTGGAGTTTTGTTTCTTTCTAGCTCTTGCCATTGTAACACTGCTGTTTCTTAAAGCTGTATAGTGGTCTAGGTCTCGTGTAACTCCTCACCCATCTTTCTGAGGATTTTCCTGTAATATGCAAACACTGGGTGCACTGTGAGGAATACGGGGCTGTGGTGCTGACAAGCCCAGCCAGCAAAACCTCAGTGGAGGGCTTGTGCCCATCCTTGACCCTTTGTCACAGGATTTGCTAGGAGGTCTCATCATTGTAGTGCCCAGAAGAGAGGCTGGGGATCCCTAGTGGAGGTATGTGTAGTGGTGGCTGGAGTTGGAGGGGTGGCTGGGCAGATGGCTGAAGGGAAGGAAACAAACAGTACGGTGAGCACCCTAGTGGTCCAACAGAGAGGTTTCGGGTCACTATGGCTGTGTCGCACATGGTGTCATCCTTCAGCTTCTGAGTAGGGATCTGGGTTGGGTGGGGGTTCTATTTCGGGGGCTTTACTGTTATTAGCATGCTACCTTGGACCATAGTGTATGCCATGGGAGCCTGGATATCACTTGTGTATCTTAGGTTTTTTTTTTTTGAGACAGCATCTTGCTCTGTACCAGCCTGGTCCTGAACTCACTATGAAGCCCAAGCTGGCTTCAAACTTATGGCAGTCCTCCTGCCTCATCTTACTGTGTGCTGGGATTAAAGGCATGTGCCACCACCATGCCGCCATGTCCGGTTTTTGTATGTTTTAGTTGGGTTAGTCTATACATAGGGCTCAGCCATCTCTCAGCCTATGCTGGTGGTCATTACTGTGGGTTTCTTGCCCTTGGTCATACTGGAGGACCTTGTTTTCTTTTTCTTAATTAGTGTATTTTAAAAAATACAAAATAGTGATGTTTGTTTTGGGGAATTGGTACATGTATACAACATATCTTGATCATTTTCAGACCATTTACCTCCTTTCTTAGGCACCCCTTTTTTAATGTGGCATGCTTGCATACCTGGAAGAGTACCTGGTATGAGATTAGCGCTCAACTAATACTGTTTACCAGATTATATGTCATATTTTAAATAATCATTTGTTGTTTCTTGCTACAGTCTACTTACCTGCTTGTTCATCCATTCAGCAGCAACATATATGTGTTATGCTCTTGTCCTGTTCTAGTCATCGTACCTTAGTGTCCCCCCACCCCTAACATTTTTCTGCTGGAGAATGTTACCAAGGTCGCTCTTCACTTTTGTGCCTTGAGTGATTTCCCAGTAGGGGGCACTCCAGGATTGAGGACTGTTCCATCAGGCTCCTCCCATTCGTTCTAGGCCAGCTTCTCGTATCCCAACGTGTGCCGCAAGATAAGGAGAGAAGAGGAGAAACCAGATGGTAGAGGCAAATACCATACAAAGGCTGCAGCCAAGGCTTCTATCAGGCAGGCCCTAAGTGAGCACCTAGGATTTTCCTCTGCTTTCACCCATTGTTTTCCCCACCCAACCTCTGTTTCTGAAAAACCTCATGAGAAAACAGGTCGCATTTTGTGGCCACGTGTTCTGGGTAAGAAAGCTGAGCTGATGAAACTGAGGATTCGTTTCTAAGTGGATTTTGGGGTGCAAATGAATAGCATCATGACCCACTGGAAGTGTCTACTACCAGCTTCGTAGGTGTCAGCTGGCCACACCTGTGAATCCAGCCTGGCCATTTTTCTTGTCAGCTTCTTCTTGTTCCCAGCCTCTGAGATGCTGGTCCAGCTTTGGCAGCTGCGTGGTGGTGGGACCTCTTGAGTTCCTGGCATATTCAGCCTCGGACTGGCTCAGGTCCTGGGTGTGAAGGCAGGCACCCCTTGTAACCCAAGAAAACACCAGCCTGGGACAGGGAGGGGAGTTACTTGTGGGAACTGGCTCCCTGACTCTGAAGGGAGTAGGGGTAGTCTTGAGAGGGGCCAGGCATAGCTGAGGGAAATGCCTGGAAGCAAGGTATTTCTACCCTACCAGCAGGCCCTTGAGTGTGTGAGGCAAGTGATCTACCACAGCTACATCACCAGACCTTTTTATGTTATTTTGAGAGAGGGTCTCAATAAATTGCAGTTTTGATCTCAGTCATTTTGAGGTACAGGGGACATCCCTAGAAGATGCTTTTGGCTAGAGAGAAATCTGGGGGTAGCTATGTCCGGAGGGAGTAGAAGCTGGTGGAACAGGTTCCTCTCCCCAGCAGAAGATTGCTGGGGACGCAAAGCAGGGTGCTCCCCCTTCAGTAATGTGGGGAACAGGCATCCCTGTCTTTGCAGGGTAGCTGTACCTGACACCCAGTAAGACCCTGTTTCCCTGTCAAGCGAAAGGGGAGCCAACCCAGAGAGGCAGGACCTGTTTTTCCTGGGCTGCTCTTGGGGTGGGTATAGCAGGTCCTAGGCACATCCTCGGGCTGGGAGTCTTTGGTGGGCAGTTGCCACCATCTGTGGATTTATTGAGGATACTGCCCTTCTACAGGGGCAGCCTGCTTGCTAGGTGCCTGGCCTGCTGTGTCTGCTGCGCCTTTTCCCTTACCCTGTCCTCATCCATCTGCCCCCTCGGCAGCCTTTCCCTGTCTGGCCCTGTTAAGCCTGGCTAGTGTCCCAGAACCTATCCTCATGATCTCTGTTGGGGCAGACTGCTTTTGTCAGACTTTCCCACAAGGTTTTCATTATTCCCAAGCAGCCTGAGACAGCCTGTTACAAATGAAATTATCACAAGGGTCAGATCCTCTCAGGGGTGTCACTGAAGCCCCTCCTGCTGAGGTTTGTCTCCGAGAAATGGTTCCCCCAGGATGCCATCCAGACTAGGTGTGTCCCCATTGTCCTCATGGTGCATTGTACCCCTCTCTGGTGTTTGCCCTATGTCAGCTGGGCCTACATCCTCATGTCTGCTTGTCTTGGACAGTCGGTATTTTTCGAGGCCTGGCGAGTCTGCCCTGGGGCCCTGCAAAGTATAGACAGACAGAATACAGCCCTTCAGACTCTAGCCATAGCCATATCACATATCACACACTACACACTGATGTGGGAATTCGCCCTCTCCCAGGACTCTGCTTCCTCTCTGTGAAGCAGAATCAAGTATCCTGGCTTCCCAGGAGTGTGGCAGTGAAGGGGAGCTAGGGCTGCCATGATCACTGTCATTGCCTCGCTGCCCTACTTTGGTGACCATAGGGGGAGGAGGGCAGTCTCCCGCGGGGAACTGTATAGTGGTGTGTCCTGAGAAATGAGGCTGGGGCTCCACACAGTGGGATGGGCTGGAGACAGTCACTGCAAAGGGCCAGTCAGCCTGTTTGACCCCAGCTCCTCCCCTTCAGCTACCCTCATCAGCTTCTCAGTAGCTGCCTTTGCAAATTCCAGCACCCATTCCCCCTAGTAAAGGCTTTCTGTGGATGTTTGCCCTTAAGGCTTTCTTGAAGGACTTGGGTCAGACGTGGGTCCGCCCTTGAGCTGCTCCATGGAATCTGCCAACACTACTTCCTATTCTGGGCTGGTGCTCCAGAAGGTGGGATGTGGAGAGGGTGGGGGCTTCCATTGAGGCAGAGGAGGCTTTGAGTTGGATCCTGAGGATGGGCAGATCTTGGACTACGAGGCTGGGAACATGCTAGCAAGGCAGAGAAGTTAGGACAAGTAGAGGCCGTGGGAGGGAAGAACTGGGGCAGATGGATTGCAGCAGACAGGGCCAGGGAGCCTAGCATGGGCTCCAACATGGGGATCTGGAAGTCTGAGGTTCCTCTGCAGCCTATGAGAACTGTGAAGAGTCATGTGTCAACCGAGTCTGGGAATCAGGAAGAAGCTCTTTACTAGGGAGGGCCTCCTCCGATTCTTACACATCTCAGGAAGAGTCAGAACCCTCCCCTCCCCTCCCCTCCCCTCCCGTCCCCTCCGAATTTCCTTTTAGCTCTGTATTTTTAGGTAAAGTATGCTCATGGTGAAATTACTGCTCTTTTTCACAGTTGTCATTAAAAGCACAAAATGACTCTCAATGATTTTTAAGCCACACATTATTTCTTAAACAAAAGCCCCTTTGGGTTCTTGCTGTTTGATGACATGGGAAGGTGTAAAGGAAATCCTCTTGTGGGGCAGCCACTGAACCAGGTATGGGTATATGCTTCTATTTACACATGTATGCACAGGTTTGTGTATATGTATGTGTATCTGCTACTCTGTACACAGGGCTTTGCACAAGGTTTGTTTTTCTTTTCTGCAGACACAGTCTCGTTCTGTAGCCCAGGCTGGTCCTGAACACACTCTGGACCCCAGGCTGGCCTTGGACTAAACAGCAATCCTGTCTCAGTCTCTCAAGTGCAGGGATTACAGGTGTGCACCCCCACACCTGGTTTATGTGATGCTGGGGAATCGAATGCAGGTACTTAGCGCTTACCTAAGCACTTGCTAGGCAAGTGCTTTAACTGCTGAGCCATTTCTTCAGCCGCTGCACACAAGATTTTGCTTCGAGGAAGTGGCTGCAAGGTAACTCTGTGCTGCTCCCCAGAGGCTCCTGTTCCATTTAGGTGCAGGAAGAGCAGGGATCCAGACCACTCAGTGTTGTCAGTTCCCCTCTGCTTCTCCCAGGGAGCAGGACATCAATATAGCCTGGAGAAATCCCTTATTGATTGTTCCCAGACTTTTCCTTATCTGTAAAATGGGTCACCATTGGCTCTCTGCTGAGGTGGAGTTTTAAATAAAATCATTTTTTAAGGAGACTGGTTGTGTCTGCCTGGAAGCAGGCACTTGGACACTCCTTCTCGACTTCGCATTGGCACTTTCCTACCACCCTAAGAGGTGTCTAACCACACAAGCCAGTCAGCAGGTAATGGATTCCTGGGATCCCTGTCCTCCCTAGTACATTCCATAACCAGCCTTACTCTATTAAGGGGAACTCACTCCTTCCCAACACAGGCACCCTTCTGCTCTGGAAGGATGACTCAGACCTCAGCAGAAGTGTCTGTAGGGTAATGACACAGCCTCGGCCAGGATTGGTGGGGCCTCGGAGACAGCAGAAGGGGGGCAAGACAGCCATCGCCTCCCAAATCTCAATCATCTCAGTTCACAGGGAGCATGTCTCCCTTCTTTTCCAGCTTCTTTTTCTTGAAATTTATTCTCAATATTCATTAAAAATGACTTTTACCTACATGTGTGCAGATGGGGTGAAGTGGGAGACTTCAGTGTAGAAAGTGCCCCTGGGTGCTCTCTAGACAGCACCAAGCTCAGCCAGAAGTCAGCCACACACACGGACACTGGGGACGAGGCTTGGCTCCATTCAGGATAATTTATTTTCTTAAAGTAGACAATCTTTTACTTTAATACAGTCACCAACTTCCCTCTTTCCCTCTGTATATCTCTTCAAGTCCTTGGCTGAGATTTTACACATTGACCTAGGTACCAAACAGTGAGAGAGGAGATTTGGCAGGGGCTCTGATGGTGCCTTCTCTCTCCACAGCAGGGGTTCATATTTACACATAGCCCTTTGCCAAAGTTCTTTCAAGGCTAGTGCCCATGGGCCCTGGGGCAAGAAGGCCCAGAGTACAGAGTCCCAACAGGGCCTCCCTCAGGCCACAACGCTGGCTGTGCCTTCACAGGAGTCAGAGCAGCTCCCAGCCTATCTCAGGCTTGGGATGTGTGGGGACCTGGGATGGGGTGTGTGTGTGTGGGTGCCATCTTTTACCTTACCTTCCTTCACTTAGCAAAGCCACGGAATTAGTTATGCTTCAAATACCAAGGCATGTAGCTATTGTTCATTTGCTCCTAGGTGAAAAACCTTCTTTAAATACATCACATTTATTTTTCTTAAATAAAAACAAAGCAGAAAACTGCACCAATAACAAGAGGACACTGCAGAGGCTTATGTACAACATGTGCCCTGTAAGGCTGGCACAGGACTTGCCATTCGCCCCAGAATTCTTTGGAGCAGAGGGACAGATTTGTCCAAATAACAACTTTTACACTCAGCAAGCCAGACACAGAAAGACTGCTTGAAAAAAAAATATGTTTTGAAAATCTGCATTTAAAAAAGAATACTCAACTGCATCTGAAATTTTCTGTATTTTTTTTTCTGTGAAACACCACAAGGTTTGGCCAAAAAAAAAAAAAAGTCAGAAGAAAAACAAGGTTTCAATTTATAAAATATCAGACTAGTAGAAGAAAACTGGAAATCCAGTTGGCCTAGTTTGAAATAAATTGTGCCACTCATTTTATTGTGTTGATTTTTGCTGCATATTTTGAAGCTGTTTAAAAAGAGCTATGAGTGGCTGGAGGTCTGGTTAGTGCTGTCACCTGGCTCCTTAGATCCAGGTCCAGGGCTAACGTGGTACAGAGTGACTGTGTGTAGGGTGTGGCCAGCAGGGAAGGTGTTCAATCCCTGCTCTGGTCCCCACTCCTGGTAAGTGGCAAGGTCCCCAGTACAGAGCTTAGGTGGTGAGCTGGCTTTCCTCTAGGTGACAAGGGCACAGTGGGCCTGATCTGACCCCAGGCCTGCCACTTCTCCCAAGCAGTCCAACGTGGACCCCCATCCAGAGTGCAGCCAACTCAGAAAGGCAGAGTAAAGGGGCAGGGTGGCCTTGGAGTGAACATGTGACGGCAGCTCCTCACATTTCAGGAGACCTTGACAATGCTTTGGAGGACTCTGCCATCTCCAGACATGTGTGCGTGCTTGTGTGAATGTGTGTGTCTACCTACCTAGCAACCTATCCATATATATTTATGTTTGCAGAAACGTGGGGCCAAGGAGGCAGAGGCCAAGGGGCAGGAGGACCCTTTTCAGGACCCCATTTTCTGCCCTTAGGTTGGGCTTCTCTAGCACGAGCCAGGGAATAATACCCCGTAGGTTTCACCACAAGCGAGTGGGCTGGGCCCAGCTCCTCAGCAAAGGCCAATGTACTTGAGATTGTTCTGTATAATGACATCTGTCACTGCATCAAAGACAAACTGGATATTACTGGTGTCAGTGGCGCACGTGAAGTGGGAATAGATTTCCTTGGTTTCCTTGTTGCGGTTCAGGTCCTCAAACTGCCGCTGGATGTAGACAGCAGCCTCCTCATATGTGTTCTGGCCCTTGTACTCGGGGAAGCAGACGGTGAGCGGGATGCGCCGGATCTTCTCTGCCAGTAGGTCCTTCTTGTTCAGGAAAAGGATGAGTGAGGTGTTGATGAACCAGTTGTTGTTACAGATAGAGTCAAAAAGGCGCAGGCTCTCTGCCATTCGACTCTGGAGGAGAAGAGTGCTAGTGTTAGGGCACACAGCAAGCAGAAATCCTAGACCCACAAGAGCTGCCCCCCACCTCTGGCAGTTTGCTAGCTCACTGCAGGACCCCCAAGAAAGAAGCCCTTTTTGCTGGTCCTTCCTCTGGTAGGTAAAACCTGTCTAACCTACCCTCTATAGAAATAGCTGACACTGTCCACAGTCTCACTCATGCTCGGGAAAGCATAAGCATACTTTGTGCTTGGAAGAGGGCTGTCCTGCCTCTTGGTTCCTCCTCTGGGCACTAGTGCTTAGTGATTCGGCAGGTAGCCTCAGGACAGTAGCAGTGTCCCGCACAGGCTCCAACTACCTTACGGCCCTCATCCTTAGACACCCATGCCATTTCCAATCCTCAGCCTGTCCCACACCCACAGGAAAGCTCAGCAGCTTTCACAAGAGCTGCTGTCAGATCATGTCTCTCTCAGCTGAGTCTGGGTTTAGCATAGTCCTTTGAAACCTCAATCCTGCCATGTGGTACCTGTGAGGGGATAGCCTGTACTTCCGTAACCAAAGAATTCAGTTTCTACATGCTGGTAACAAAATGCTAGCTTCGCACCAACTTCTCTCCCTGTTCTCTCTGGCTCTGAGTGCTCTAGCACTCCATGCCCTGCTGGCTTGGACTGAGCAGGGAGGCTCAGTACATACAGAGAGCAGGAGGAAGGCATCCCAGGAAAGGGCAGTAATCAAATCAAAGTGTGGCCCCTGACCTCCGGCCCATTCTTCTCTCCTCTTTCTGAGGACCTCAGTGTTCCAGTAGTTCTGGGCCACAATCACGTTTGTCTGGTTCTAAACCCATTATCTCTACAAAAGCGACAATTCTTGATTCTAAGTGTGAAGACAAGTCTGGGGACAGTCTAGTTAAGTTCTGAGCCTTTGACTTTACGGGCTTTTCTGACCAGATCATATCACCATTGCCTGCGGTACTGACCATGGTGACTGTAGCTAGTGTTGACAATGTAGACATGAGGCATGAGCAGTACCAGCGGCTGCAATGTTAATGACCATGACTGCTCTGGACAGCTGCTTATTCAACCCTCATATAAAAAAAAGAGGCTTGAAGAGGCAGGAAATGTGCTCCAAGTGCCTTGGTTGGAGCTCTGAACTTGCTGCTCTTGCAGGGTGGACCCAAGGGAGGTTGCCCCTGGGTGCGAGTACTTGGGAGGATACCACGCAGATGTCTCCTGTCCAGAGCCTGTATTTTCTGCAGAAGGGCTGGCTTTGCAGCCTGTGTGCCAAGAGGGAAGCAGGTGTGGGGAAGGGAGGATGCCTAGAGGCAACTGTTGCTATACTAGGATCCTGCAAAAACCTGCTTAAAAAAAATTATTATCTTGTGCTGGAGATCTAGCACAGCAGTTAAGAGTGCTTGCCCTGAGTTCAGGGCAAGTGAAAGGTCCTGAGATTGATTCCCTTGTACCACATAAACCAGGCATGATAGCACACACCTGTAATCCCAGCACTTGGGAGGCTGAGGCAGGAGGATTGTTCTGAGTTTGAGGCCAGACTGGGCTACATAGTTAGTTCAGAAGCAGCCTAGACTGCAGAATGAGACCATTTCAGTTTTGGGCAGAATTGACCTTTCTTGAAAAAAAATGAAGACAGGACCCCAGCTCCAGCTCTGGCAGTGTCAGTGTCTCTTCAGTTGAATCTGGATGTGATGTCTCCAAAAGTGAGATTGGTAATGGTCACATTCCATTGGGAGACCATCACCAGCCTCATCTTTGGGGGCATCACATCCAGATTCAACCAAAAAAATAGCTCTAGTGAATTCCTGCAAGCAAAGGGAACTGTCACTTCTCACAGGAATGATGTTATAACTGGGGGCCATGATTCTGACTCAAATTCTGCATCCAATATGGACATTAGCATATATTTGTTAATTAACTGAGCTGACACTTATTAAGCATGTCCAAAGGTCACCAACAGATCTATAGCTCTCATGCCAGGTGATGGGACACCAGAGCTGGAAGCATTGGGGCTGCAAGAATAGAGGCCTGGGAGGGAGAATAGGTGGGCCTTTCTTCCAACCTGTGAGGGGGATAGTCTGCTTATGAGCAGGCTATAGGTCTGGGACTCAAGAGTGGATGGGCAAACCCAGGGTAGAGATGAGAGCCTGGGGTCAGGTAGTATGGTTTCTGCACCTCATTCAGCCCTGCAGTTCGTGAGCAGGAAGTGGAATATGGTAAAGAGGAGGGGCAGGAAGCCTATCTCAACATTCTACAATAGTACATAAGTGATAGTCATTCGTCAGAGAGAGTTGTGTGGGCCATTCCTCTCTATGGTACGTATGTGAGAAGGTGCTGGGCCTTGTGTGGAGCAAGCCTGAGGTGCAGTGGGAAGGGTCGGCAGACCATGTGGATCATCCCATCACTGAGGCCACTGGCCAAGCTGCCCTGATACACCATGATCCCCTTCCACTCAAGTAGGTTGAACTGCTTCTCTGATGACACATATCAACATACTTTTGGGTTCTGAAGATTCTGAACCTTAATTTCTTACTCAGGGATCACAGAACCACAATGGAACTCAGAAAGCAGCAGAGGAAAAAGGAGGTAGGTAGGGCCCGTCCTTGATTTGTACAGTGCCTTCTGGCACATGTGCTCACTAGGACCTCAGTTGCTGTGGTAGCCATTTTAGGGAGACAGGTGTCTCAAAAACTCAGGAGCTCCCTATCTCAGGCCATCCTCATTTCTCAGGTTCCTCTGGCTTTGCTGGTAGCTTGGGGCTCATGTTTCCTGTTTCTCTTCTTCCAATTCCTTGGGACAAACCATAGGGAACCATATTCCCATCCTTTAAGCCGCTTACAGGTAACAGGCCTCAGAAGATAAAAACAAAGCCTGTACTTGTATACATACATGTCCCCTTACCTCAGTACCATTTCCAGAGTGTTCCCTGGCGGGATTTGGACAGCCTGTGGCAGGCGCCAACCATGTGCCTGGCTTTTGAGAGATCTGTAGCTTCAGAGCAAGGGCAGCTACTGCACTACCACCTTTGTTTGTCTTTCAACCCTGATATCGGTTAAGCCCTCATTTCCCATGAGTTCCGTACCACTAAGAGGTAGATGTGGGCACCTCCCTATAATCTTTACAAATTGAGAAAGCTACTCAGAAGGCTCAACATAGCATGGTGCTGGCACACACTCTCTCAAACTTATTGAAGGCCTTGCAAGTGAGGTAGGGGTGTGTCTTATACTGATCTGTCCCTGGACCAAGGCCTGTGTCTCTCAAAGATGGGAGGTAGGTAGGATAGGGTAGGCTGAGGAGCCATAGGCAATCATAGTCAGGACTCTGCCTTTCTGAAGTGAACAAGAGGAGCTTATATCCAGGGAGACTCTCATGCTTGGTTCCAGAAAACCAAGATAGAGGCTGTGGTGGGAACCCTGTCTTTTTCCCAGCCTAGACCCCTGTGCCTAGTACTGGGTGTCTGCTAACCTCAGAGCTGGTGTCACAGTAGTGCCTGAGCTCATGCAGTACTATGTGCAAACAGGTAGGTGTAATGGCATCTTGATATGTTACATTACAACCACTTAAGAAAGAGCTGTGCTATTTAGGGCTGTAACTTAAAACTGTGAAGTGCACCTGAGCGTGAATACAGAAGATAAGGCATATTTTGTTTTTTGCCTCCTGGGTCTTGCCTCTGCAGCAACTCCCACCTTTTGTTCACCCTGTGGGGCTTGCCCTAGGACTGTTCTTCTCAGAAGTTCCTGTTCATCTGCTGTACAAAATGGGGGCTTCCCTGGTATATATATCTCTCCATAGATATATATAGCCTAGGTGCCAGGTGTGCCCCAACTTCCTTCTGAGATTCTTCTCACTTTCCCACTTGTCCCATTTCTGCCTACTTGGTATCATGAAAAAGCTGCTACTTAGGGGCCTAATGGTGGTATTATGGGGTTGGTTACCATCCATGTGGCATGCTTGGGGCTGCTGGGAGCCAGGACAAGGCCAGGGTAGCTCCGAACAAAGCCAGGAGTAGCATCTGACTCTGGCTACTTCTACCACATTCCACCTTGTACCATAATGACTTCCCCAATCAACTTGATACAAACATGCCCTCCTCAGATCCTAGAATAAGAGGAGATGCCTCTGGTAAGCCATGACCTCACTTCTACGAGTATGCCATCCCATTTCAAACATGGACTGAGGTCTAGAAAGGGGCTAACTTGCTACAGCTCAGTGGAGAACTGTTTTTCTACCAACCACAATGTTCTCTTCCAGCAGGAAGCAGTCCTTACTTTTATCTCTCCATCTACCAATGGAACAGCAGTTGTAGGAACAACTGTAGCCACCATTAGTTGCTGCAATACCAGCCAAGGGCTCAGAAGCCCATTGAGCTCTTTGGGTCCTACTTACCAGCAAGAAGCACTTTTAGAACACTGGGGTATATTAGTACATTCATTCATATAAATGACATGGAGCAGAAATTTCTGTCAGAAGCCCGTGCAATGATGGCAACGTCACTACTTGTTAGCAGGAAACCAGTGATTTGCAATGGGGTGTCAGCCACCTTGTAGCTGGGTACAACCCCAGGTTGTTTGAGTTCTTTCTTGTCTATCTGCGAGATGCAAGTTCCTGCTAGACAGGTCCAAATGTACTCAACGCCACTTAACTTATGTTACCCCATTGTGGTGCTTTACCGGTCTTAGCTTCCCTACAAAGGGAGAGGTTGTGAATGCTATCTCTAGGGGCCTTCCGGATTGTTGATCTATAAGTCTAGGTCTTCATTCTGGGCTAGGTACCAGTACCTGTGGTACCTAACCAGCACTGGCACCTGGAGCAACATTCAGAGGCCAGCAGCCAGGGTGGGTTGAGGAACAGCTAGTCAGTCAGGGGACTTCACTCTTAATACCAATGCTTGCTTTGCCTTGAAAAAGGCATTTCTATTCTCTGGGCTTCCATTTTCTTATCTGTAAGATGCCCTTTTTATTCGGAGGACATACAAAGGTACAATATGAAAAGAACCTGGAGTTGCTGGGCCTCAACCATGGTTGCTAGCAATACACCTGTGTGCTGACCATGGGTCAGCCAGCTCCTTAGGAGGCTCCAGTGACCGCTTAGCCCAGAGACTCAATGGCTGCCTAAGGGTGCACCACTGGCCACCTTGACCTCATATACACTGGGTAAGCCTGCAGTTCAGTCCCTGTTATTCCACGTTAGCCAGTCTCCTTGCAGTAGGTTCCCTTAGTTTGTGGAGCACAGAAAGCCTCAAGGACTGGGCAACCTGCTTTTACCACTGTTCCCCTAATTAATAGGTCAGGTAGCATGCTGGGTCACAGGAGGGCTGCTCAAGAAGGCAGGAAGCTTGCTTAGGGCCTCACAGAGCCTGTGCTCTGATCCTCAGTCTGTTGCACCTCCTGGCAGACACCACAGTGCTGAGTAGTGAAGCCCTCCTGTGCTGCTGTCTGCACAAGAGTCCATAGGGCAGTCTTCTTCCCATTCTTTCTTCACAGGGCACCCAAGTCATATATGTAGTGTCTCAGTGGCTTCTCTGGGCGACCAGATTAAGCAGGAGAGGCATCAGGCGGGTTCTGAAACCTCATTTCTAATGTCCTCGGGTTTATTCTGCCTCCCTATGTTCTGACAGCATTCCTATGACCAGAACATGGACCTCACACTGGTCATTTCTGCAGCCCTGCTATAGCTCTTGATCCCTTCCACTGTAGACCCCCTACAGCCCTCACCCACTCATGCCTTCCAAGTGGGCAGGACCCCATGTACTGGTCACAGTGAAATGGCTGCTGTCACAGCAGTTCGGTGAATGAGAAAAGGTGAAACTTTCTGCTTGAGTCACCATCCCTTAGTGGTTTGGAGCCTAAGTTTCCCCTCCTGTAAAATAACATATGTATGCATAGCTCCCTCATAACGTGGGATGTGGTCAGCTAAATCCCCACACCCCAGCACAGGTGACAGTTAATTTGTGGTATTGCCATCAACAGTGCAGAAATGGCTGTGACTCTAAGATAAGTGACTCAGAGCTCAGAGCAGCAAGGGCTATTTCAGCTGAGCCTGTGGGGCTGAGAGGAAGGGACGCTACAGTGAAGATGAAGAGCTGACAATGGCTCAAAGGTCTGGGGATGCAGTACTGGTTTGTTGGTAAAGGGTGGGCTGGGATTTTGTGCTGTAATAGCTCCTTGAGGAGACACAATCTTACCTTGGACCTCAGTTTCCTTATCTATAGGACAAGTTCCAGTACTGGTATAGTCTAAGAAACTCAGGTTGGAGTGCTGATGGGACACTGAATTCAGCTTTACACCCTGAAAATGGGTCTCTGGGGCTGAATAAGGGACCTGAATGATATTGATTCACTACACAGCTGAGCTGCCAGGCTTGGCCTAGACCAGGCAACAGAGTACCAGGCTCCAAGGACAGTGTTCTGACTACAGGGGCCAAGGTGGGAATTTCATATAGGGTAGAACTTCATGTTGGCATCATTCATGAAGTGACAGCTAAGTCTCCAGGCCTCTTTGTGGTGAAAGGCTTGGGGGCACCAAGCTGTAGGGCTGCCTACCAGTTGGGTAAAATATGGCTGAAAGGGGGAAAGGGATTACTAACATAGTGACTGACACACCCTGGTCACAGCCTGTGTGGAAATGACTGTCCCTCCCTTTCCACTGCCTGGCAGAAATGGCAGAGCTGCAAGCACTGTGCTCTGGGCCTGGCAGGAAAAGTCTCTGCCTCTTCCCTAGAGTACTATGTGCACTGCTGAGAGAAAGTCCTAGGACTTTCTCCTAGGCACAGGCACTGGCAGCCAACACTAGTGAGGTGAGGGTGAGCAGACCCCTCTCTCAGACCTGTGCTTCTAGGATCTGGCAAGTACTCAGGTAGGGGGCCAGGCACACATTTAACACGGGTGTCTCTCTGTCCAGCACGCCTGCTAAAAGTGCCTGTGGTTGAAAAATGGCATGAAGATACCAGAAACAACCACTGCAAGGACAGTATCAGTTACTCAGGAAACAGTTTAGTCCTTGAGGTGAGAGTGTGTGTGTTTTTTCTCACTACAAAGCAGCCGAGCAGTGGAAGGTGGCAGGATGCAAGAGGAAGGCAAGTGCTCCTGGCCCTGTGCTCCGTGGGGTAGAGGGCAGGCAGGGATCAGAAGGCAGGAGGCAGGGTAGCGCACCGTCTTGTTCTCAAGCCAGTTAGTTGAGGGTCCTTGTTGGAATTTCCTGAGTTCATTTTCCTTTTGGGCTGCAAGCTCATCCCACTGGAGCTTAAAGGTACCAGATTCTTGCTTCAGCCCTCTGAGAAGGGGCAGGCACACTAGCTCCTGTTAGTGGGCAGCAGTTGGGAGTTCAACTCTGTGGTGGTCAGAGGGGGACAGGGTAAGATTTGTAGGTAGAAGGATGCTGGGACAAGCAGGACCTGATCTGGGCACAAGAGGCCATTGAGTCGGGCCCAGAACTGACTGCTGTCCTTCTAGAGGAGGTGTAGTGGGGCACCAAGGCTGAGGATGCTGTCCACCATGCAGTTTCCTACTCAGGGCTGACCTTGGGGCCATGGCGCTCGCCTAGGTGTAACACTGTGTGAAGCCCTGAAGAGAAGAGGCTGCTGTACTCAGCGCAATTCTTGTGGGTCATACCAGCTCAGAAGTTAAGACACTAAAATTCACTTCTATAGCATGTTGTTTTCTTCCTGCTCCTGAGTTCAACTAGAGCTCTAGAGACCACAACTAGGACTTCACTCTCATTTTTTCTATGGTCCCTACTCACTATTTCCCCACTTTGGCAATTAAGTCCTCATTTCTACGTGGGTTCTCCCTGTGCTTCGTGATTTTTTCCTAGTGGACCTATCTAGACCTTCCTGCCACAGCCTCCCAACTATTTTTGTGAGTGGCCCCGTCCAAACATGTTCCCAGTGCGTTCTCCTTCCTCCAAAACCTGCTCAGCCTCTGTGGTGGGTCTCTGAACTACTAACGGAGTCTTCCTCCTCATCACACTGTCCTACCCAGCCCCACCAGGGTGCTGGGCCAAGTGTCCCACTGACCATCCATTTCTCCTCCCCTTTGCCATTACCGCAGGCCTCCTGTTCTCAGGGCCATCACTATGCCAAAGCTGGGCATTTGGCCACATACCCTATGGAAAAGGCATATTGAATGAGTGGGTTCTTGGACCTTCCAAGGTCTTAGGCTGCCACTACTGTATATGTCAAAGGTTAGAGGGCTTGTTGGGCACTGAGCCCAACAGTGTGTTTTCAGGGAGGAAGTCAAGGAAGTCAAAGAGATTAAAGAATACCTCCTCTGCTTCTTTCAGGGCTCCTCCATCCCACCTTCGTTTGGGACCTTGACAGCTGGGGTAGCAGCAGAGGGCCCCTTAGAACACAATACGGCTAGGAGTGTCCTTTCATGTAACTAGGGGAGAAATGAGGCCAAAGGGTTTAGGGTGCAGGGTGAAAATAGGGAATCAAAGATCCTGGCCCATCTGACACTCTGTATGATTTCTGGGAATAATACCTATCATTTCCTGGATCTGCTGTGCTGTGCGTGGCATTAAGTCTGCCAGGGGCAGGGGATCAGCACAGAGGATGTGAACCTAGGTGCCAGACTCCAAGCTGATTCTCTGGTTACTCAGAACCCTTTCCCAGTACCATGCTCTGTGATTAGAGGCCTCTGGATTGGACGTGACAAGTAGTGGCCAGATCTGAGGCAGTCCATTGCCACTGGCATCTGGAGGCTATTGGACCCTAAGATTGCCATGTACAGGTTAGATACAGAGGTTCTTCTCTTGGGTACCTATGTGAGTTTCAAGGCCTGGTTGTCCTCCATGTCCCAGCCAATACCCTGTGGACGAGGCACCTGGAAGGCCTGCATTATAGATCTTATTCTACTATCAAACCACCATGGTCAAGATAAGATGGCTTCTTGGATCTACTGTAGTGACCTGAACTGGTATCCCTGTGAAACTAGCCCTGACCTGGGCACCTGACCTGGGTACCTCTCAGTCCTTTGAGATGCCCCTCCAGAGACCCTCCTGCCACCGAGCCCATCATAACCCATTCAGATGCAGGCCTGGCACGTGGACCCTGCTCCAAGTTCTTGAAGCTTTCTGGAGGTTTCCCCTTGCTGCCAGCATAGACTCAGTCCAATTCATGTGCTTCCCTTAGTGGCCAGGGTCTAGAGATTTGCAGTTGCAGTCCATGTTTAGTGGTCTAGTCTGCTGGTGGCACAGTCAGCCTTTCGGGTTTTGTCACTCTCTTCTGCCCTGTTACAGCCTGTAGGGAGGCCACTGTCCACACTCCGTGTCCTCAGGGAGCTTATGACACAGGAGAGTCATAGGGAACGAAGACAAAGAAGGGAGCCAGACCAAACCCAAGCAGGCAGTGAAGCTCTCCCTTTCCAGCAGAGGCCCCACACAGGAACAGGTGGAGGAGAGTGAGTCACCATCTCTGCTCACATTCACAGATTAGGCGCTCTTCTCAGGCCTCTCCGGTGCTCCCAGCTACTGGCTGTTGCCTGCTAAAATCCTGATGTTATCCTGTATCCTTAGTGGCAGGGATCCTGGGGGCAGGGCCTGTGTATTCAGCTCACATAACACCTGCATGGAATCACAGCTAACCCTAGCTAGATAAGACATGTGTCCATGGCCCTGCCACCTACAGGGAGACAGCAGATAAGGCCTCTGAGCCACCATGAGTGGGCTAAGATATGCTCAATGGTATGGCAGCCCCTTGGGTCCTTCCTCGAAGATGGAAAAAGCAGCTGCCACTGAGGCCAGCTGCCCCCTCCCTTTGCTCAGTTTAGCACCCAGACTCTCAGCAGAGGCATTGCTGTTTCCATGACAACTAGGGAGGTTGCCTCCACCCTGAAGCAACTCACACAGCCACACAGACCAAACGCAAAAAGAAGCTGCTGGTCCTTGAGCTGTGCAAGTTCCTGACCCCGACATCTACTACGCATCTACTGGGGTAGTGGGAGAGGGTCTCTAGAAGTTGAGGGCATCTGGCTCTTTTACAGTTCCTTTAGGGCTCTGGCTTGCTCTGTTCTGAGGGACAGAGAGGTGGGCAGTGAAGAGGGGAGGCCTCTCGTGTCCTGCCGGAGCACTTGTGGGTAGGCTGGGCTTCTTAGAGGGAGGGAGGCACAAGGTTCTGTGCCATCTTTCTACTGAGACCACTGGATGGAGAATCCCAGCACATGTCTCTCTCTTGGACCCTTGTGTACACTTTAGCTTCCCTCTGTCTGTTCATCTCAGGGAAGTGCCTATAAGAAGCTAATAGACTCATCAAGGAGAGAAAGCTACAGTGGGGCTCTTTGCAACATCTCCCTTTTACAGATGCAGAAATTAGGACCCTCCTTGTGTACTACCATCCCAGCGCCAAGGACAGCCTTAGACCAAATCACCACCCCCTGCCCCCCATGCTTGGTCATATTCCCACTTCTACTGGCTTCAGGAGTTAGGGGGTATTTAGGGGCAAAGCCAGACACCTGGGGTCATTTCCAGTTCAATCTGGTTAGTGCTCTACTTTTCCTCCAGCAAACCTAAATGCTGCCTTGACAGACTAGAGAATTAGATTTACGAGGCTAATGACCTGGTGAGCTCACTGCCCCTGGAGCTAGTCTACAAGGGACTGTACCAAAAGGGGTCACGCTAGTGGCCAGCAGAGGAGTAATGGGGGTGAGACTGGAGTATGGGAGGGCTGTTGCCTGCCTACTCTCTGTGCTCAGGACATTCTCCCTCAGAGCTACCTCTGTCCTCCACAACTGCTCAGGCTGGTACACTCACAAAGCCTTGCTCTTGAAACCCAAGCACTCCACTGCTCCTATCATTTGGTGAGTGCTCAGGATGCTCAGGCCCAACAGGAATGGTTCAGGGACATGGCGATCTGTTCTGGCTCTAACTCATGGCCCCTTGTTCCCATTCTTCTCATTCTGCCTCCCTGCCAGCAATCCCAGCCACTTCATGGATCTTAGTTCTGGACTCTGCCTTATTCTCCTGTCTCCTGATCCAGCCACATGATTCCCAAGCACAGGTGGCCCTGGATATCTTTGCTGTCAGGTCTCTTTGGTCAGACCCCCTTACTCAGTTCAGGACCCACCTATCTTCATCTCCTTCTTCCTGTTTCACTTTATCTCTAGGATTCCCTGGGCAGCAGGTAGGGGATAGCCTAGAAAGGCAGCAGTTGGTCCCTTATGCAGTCAGGGTGGAGAGTCAGAGTGAGGGGCTACAGAGGGCAGCCCATCCTGAGCCTCCATCCACCATCAGGGTCAGCTTCATGGTGTCCAACAGAGCTTCCCACATACTCCATAGCCGGGGCCACTGTGGGCTGCCTTGGTTCTCCTTGATGTCCACTTTATACCAATATCAGGTCCTGTTAGTTGTAAGACATCAGTTATTTTTGGCATGAAAAATGAGTCACAACAGAGACGTGGTCAACAGGTAGTAATAAGGGTATGGAGCACAGTATCTCCTACCCACCCACTGGGCACTAAGCTAGTCTTTATTAAGACAGTGCTCTTCCTAAAAGCTGAGAAGAAAGCCTAGGCTCTCTGCACACCTAGGTGACCGCCCAAGGTAATCACTGCTGGACAGCTGGGAGATCCTGCTAAGTGCAGAGCACTCTCCTACCTTAATGGAATGCGAGGTGCATACCTTGCTTCAGGGACTAAGTTCTGCAGAAGAGGGATGCAAAGCAAAGGGAATGCAAGGGGTAGTCAGCACTCTGCATGCTGTACAGTCAGAGGGCGGGTGACGCAAAGCGCGTCTCTCATCCCTGAGGATGAGAGAAGGTACCCAGGCTGTGGGTACACTCCATGGAGTGTGATAAGCAGAAGGCATCATGTCAGGCTGTGAACTCTGCCTGTGTTCTGTCCTGTGAAGGCACCTCTGTGACACTTGAAAGACTTTCCCACTGGGACCCACCTTTGTTTAGGTGCTGTGTGACCATTTCGCCTTGAGGAAGGCCTTTAGAGGTTCTCCACTGCTGACCAAACAATCCCCACATCTCCCTAATTCACCTCCTGTCTCTTCCATGTGGCCCGTCCACCTGGAGCTCTTTGCCAAGCTGTGCTGAACAGGTTGCTCTTCCTCAAGGTTCACATTGTTGGGAAGCACACTGACTCGTATTTCTGAAGCACCCTCTATTCATGACCTCAACTCTTTTAATTCACTGAGCTACTTTTTAGTATTATTAGACTTTGTTCTTACTGCTTATCATCTGTGAGTGCAGGACCATCTGGGAACTGTTCGTCACAACTCAGGGCAAATGGCAGGCACAGCCAGAAGCTACACGTTGTAGGCAATCAGTAAGGAAGGATTGGGGTGAGAGGAAGCATGGATGCCTAGCTGCTCCTCTGCCACTGGCCCTACATCACAGGTGCTCTGACTAGGGAGGGTTGTGCAGGGATCTAAGAGCCACTATGAGGGTGCTTAGGGTATGGCTGGGGTCAGTGATGGGCACTCGAGTGAGGCTCCGAAGAGAATGGGATTGGACTTCCCTAACCCACAGCAGGCTTGCCTTTGGACAGGCCTTCTAGTGATAGGTGGCCTGCATACTTCTTCACTATAGCCTCATCTTTCAGCAGGTCAATCTGGCAATACAGACTGACAAGGTATTTGAAAACCAGATACTCTTCTGGCTTTAAAATAATCAGAGACTGTCTGATCCTGTATCTTTGCAGGCGAAGTCTTGTGTTTTATGTATGTGATTTAGCATTATGGTGTTCTATGTACAGGGGGCCCAGGACCCAATTCTGTTGGTGAGTTTCTTGTGCTTCTTCTGAGCTACTGCATAACCCAAATTGTCTGGCTCCTGTTCCCCTGACCCCAGGTGCTCCACCAGCAAGTGGATAACCCTGAACCCATGGGACCTGCCTGGTTCAAGTGGAGATTAGAGAGTAACACAGAAAGATTAGTAACTTGGTGGGTGCACCTTACTAAACTACTCTACTACTCTTATCTCTTGTTCACCCACCCAGGTGCTGCGAAGCCATCCGGGCAGGGGCGGAAACCAGCCCATTTTATAAGGCACTCAGTCCTGTAGCCTTGGCAGTGACAGATGGGATTTCTCGGGGTGGGGCCTGGGGTAGGGATGTGTCTGTAAGTCACAACCTCTGCTTACCTGTGCCTCTACCTCCAGCTATGCCCAGTGACAAGTACAATCCTCATAGTAACAGCACCAGTCCGGCCTGCTACTTCAAACAGAAAGGGCTGTTTAAACAAGATAACAGGCTGCTGGGAAAGTCATAACTCTGGCCCTAATAGCTTGGAAAGCCCTTGTTAGGACCCTGCCAGGAGAGCTACTTCCTGCCTCATGCAGCAGTTCAGCCTCAGGCCATCTCCTGTTTGCCTGTACAGCATGGAGTGGGGCTGGGGTAACCCTAAATGACAGCAGGGAAGCTGCTAACTCTGCCCAGTCCTGAGGCAGCAGACAGCTGAGGTACATCCTCAAGAGGTGGTGGCAGGACCTCCAGGTTAGGAGGCCTCAGGCTTTGCCTCCTGAGTAACAGGTTCTGGGGTTCCTCTGTGTTGTGGTGGGGGGCCATCCACTCTTGGGTGAGGGGGTTTATAGGCTGTGTAGGTAGTGTACTAGTATGCATGCGGCCAACTCTGTACCATCAATTCATATCTATGTCCCTTCCATTTCTTCTACCATCAACCACTCTACTATTCCATCAACCCCCTCTGTAGCTCTGAGCCCAGGGTACATCTTGTGAATTTCCGTAAGTCCTCAGGAGCTAGGTGTGGTGCTCAGAGCTGTGTTGCTGGGCCAGCCTGGACAATCCAGTGAACTGGAGATGGCCCGGTACACAAAGTACTTTTTCATGTCCCCATGTTTCACCCATCTGACAGGGCTTTCTAGGAGTCTAAGAGTTGCCACTGGACACTGTGCTGTCACGCCTGCAAGCAGGTGGCAGTAGCTTCTTAGCTAAGTCTGCCATCCTATCTACTACTCATTTTGCTTTTTTGTTCTCATTGGATCTCAGAACAAATGACTGGGCAGGGTCTTAGAGCCTAATGAAACCCTTTCAGGTATTGGTCAAAGTCCCCAGCAGGGAAAGCCCCAGCCTAAATGGGACAAGGCACACCCCAAGACTCAGTTCAGGGAGAGCAAATTCCCACAAGATGCTGGGAGTGTTTGCTTTGAAAGGGCTAGATTTCCTGAGCCCTGCTCCCCCATTACACACCCAGCAGGGTTCCAGCTTACATGTTCTCCCAAGCTGCAGGGTGGAGCCACCTCTTCTAAAGTCCCAGTCTGTCTTTGCTTCAGCTGAAATGAGACCTGTCTATTTGTTTCTGTGTTAAATCTTGCTGGCTTGATCTAATCCCCTGCTGTCAGTCACTGACAGGAAATTAACAGACAGCAGGATGCAGGTGCCTTGGAGACTAGAGGCTGTCAACACAGACACAGGCTTGTCCAAGGAAATCACAGTGTGTGAAGGCCCTCCCTTTTTTGCTCCAGAGTAACCAACCTCATGGGCCCACAGCCTAGCACCTTGCCTAGCACTGCTTAGCAAGGTGTATCCTCTGCATTCGGAGCTGCAGCCCCAGCCCACACTTGTAGATGCCAAGGCTTGTAAAACTACTTGTAGCAGGCCTTGGTCCATTCCTGTGATGAACATGAGAAACAGAATAACGAGGTGAGATCCCACTGGGCAACAGGAGCTTGAGGCAACAGGGTCTTGCTCTGTAGTCTAGACTGGTTCTGAACTCACAGCAATCCTGTCTCAGCCTCAAGAATGCTGGGATTAACAGACATGTGCCACCATGCCCTACTTATGAGATGCTGGGGAATTGAACCCAGGGATTTGTGCTTTCTAGGCAAGAGCTTAAACTGCTGTGCTCTTCCTCCAAATCTAAGACTCAGTCTTTATTAAGGAAAAAAAAAAAGTACTTGGCTGCCTATTATACACTAACCTACCATTTCCATCTGCAAAGGCACAGGGCTGAACAAAGCCAAGTTCTGTTTGAGATCTGGTTGAAGTAAGAGCGCCTCCCCTGGAAAGTGTGTGTGTGTGCCTGTGAAGCCACACAATTCAGATGTGATTTATTCTTTGGCTCCTAGGTACTGCCACAACAGGCCTGGAGCCTGGCAATAACTGCTCTTAGCGTCAGCACTCATCAGTGGAATGCACTGAGGTAGAGACTGGCATCTGTATCCTGCCCAGAATGCAACGGCAGCTGGGCTGAGAACCAGTACACTGGCAGGATAACCTATGCCGGCCCTAGCTGCAGAGGGAGCCTTTTGGAGGCACTCTCAAGACAGATATGAAACTTTTGAACAAAAATGGGACCACCTTGAGTCAGTAATGCTCAGTGAAATGGACCAAGCACAAAAGACGGACTTTAGACAAGTATCTCTCTTATGAAATGCACAAAAATAATGACATAGAAAGGTCCCAACATGAATGACAGGGAAGAGAGGCAGTGGTCAGCTAGGAAAGGGGTAAATGTCTGAGAAAGTGATGGGCACAGATGGTCACTGATTTCCCAAACCCCATGTCTCTGTATTATAGAATTTGGAACTCATGTATTTACAAATTAATTAATTAATTTTTTAAAAAAAGAAGTGTGTGGTAGGATGAGAGTCCCAAGGACTAGGTTTGCCTCTTCTAAGTCACTACTCTAGGACAGAAAATTACTTCTGCATCCCTAGCTGAGGACCTGGCCATCAGTGGTATGGAGAAGCGAGGTCATGTAGGACAGCTGGTACACTGTACAGCCCCTTCCAAACCTTCACAACAATAGGAACTATTATGTCTGTGGTGGCCCCAGACTGAGGACTCCTGCACTGTCTCATATCCTGTTTGGGCTTTAGTGGGACAGCCATCCGGGCCAACTCTAAAGTTTTGGAATAAAGCATTCTGGACATTGACCAAGGTTGGCTGAAGACAATTCTCAAGGCTCATGTCTGTGCTACAGGCTGTCACCTCTGGGAGCACTGCACCGGCCACATAGTTGGCTGTAACAGACAAGCTTAGCAGAATGCTGCTTGTGCATGGTCACTGCACATCATCTTCACAAGGTTCTCAGCAGCTGACAGTACTCAACCTGGATAGCACCTTCTGAGCCTGCTTAGTTCCATTACAGATGCCCCATTCACAGGCAGGTTCCTGAATCTGTATCCTTTGCTAAGAGGATGCTCTTCAGGACATGCAATTCAGATATCAGTGTCACCTGGTCAGGGATCCCTAAATACCTTAACTTTCCCCCACTCCTGCCTTCACTTGCACTATCCTATGGTTATGAGAGACCACCCTCCCAGGACAGGCAGTGAAGAGGAAAGAAAGCAAGGGAGGGCAGCTCAGTGTGTTACTCAGCCTGGGTCAAAGTACAGGCAAAGGAACTGCCAAGAAGTGAGAACAGGGGTGGCAAGTGGTGGCCAGGGCACAGGTGGGCTTGGGGAGGGGCCCTGGCAGGTTCTGCAAGTCAGAGGGCCCCCACTATGAACTCTAAGCTGCGGAAAGCAGATGGCAGGGGCTGCCCCAGCAGCTGCATCTGTAGACAAAGAGAAAAGGTCAGTCCCAGAGGCCAGGCTGGTCATCAGGCCATGGTGTTGGTTGCTGGATCCAAGCTGGGCCACACAGTGTCTCCTGCCACCCTAGTGGGGAGGCCTTCAGGGGAGCAAGGGATTCACAATTAATTCTCCAGCCCTCATGAGCTCTTCACTGCCCCCTGGGCCTCATTACTTCAGCCAAGGAGCTGAGATTTCCCAGGAGGAACTCATTCTGTGCCAGGCCTACTGGTACCCCAGTTTCCTTGTTCTGAGACTCCTAGGCTAGGCTCCCATCTGTACAACAGAACTACAAAAGGCCAGCCTGCTGGGTCTGGACATCAGAGGACGGTGAGGCCCAGCCCCAGATGCTTAGCAAGCACTGCCCTATTCCCCATTCCAGGTGTGTCTTGAGGGGCATAGAAAAGGGGAGGGTCTCTGGTCCCCTGTGATGTCAGCTTCTGAGAGGTACTTGCAGGCTGGCCAGGGCAGGCTTGTGGGCCTCTCTGGAGACCTGAGCTCAGTGAAGTGTCTTGACAGGCTTTATTATATATGGGAACTCTGACCTCACTCACTTTCCTATAGGTGGGGATCATGACAGTCTCTTGTGAGAGGCTGGTGGGCTCAGTGGCAGGTGAACACAATGTTTTCTATAGGCCTTCAACAATTCTTATGGTATGCCCGGCCATGCCAAACCAGGTAGGAGCACTTGTTTAATGGGTAAGGCCACTGGAGGAGGAAAGTCTTGCTTCCCTGCTGACTCCCTCAGAGTCTAAACCCCAAACCCAGAAATCTCCTCTGTAACAGCACCATGTGCAGGGTCCTGCACTATGTGGGGCCAAGCATAAGTACAGGTAACAGCAGATAACCACTGTCTTTTTTTGTGCTGAGGCTTAAAGTAGGCCATGATCACAGAAGGGCAGTAGAAAATGCCCTCCCACTTCAGGTCTCCTGGCCCTTTCTTCTATAAGCACCTTTTCCACCTTGAGCCACAGCCAATTCCACTTTTGGAGTTGCGAAAGCAAAGGCTGGACAAGATCCTCATGCTGAGGCCCAGCTGGGGCCAGAGGACACATCTGACCCAGTGCTCCTCGTCCTCTTCCCTCCTGTGGCCCCATCCACGGGGAGATGAAGCTTAAAGAAATGTGTATGTGCCCAGGTTCCTGGAGGCACTGAATTCAGGGTCACATGGTGGAGTGGTCTCCTTTCAGTTTCCTGTTGGCTATGTGTGGGAAGCCACCCAAGAGCCATAGGTTGCCTTGATCAGCACTTCCAGGGTGCGCTCATTCAAAGTGATGTTCTGGAGTTCCAGGACAAAAGCTAGAGTTTATGATTCTTGGGGAATGTTAGGAGGGTAGGTTGGTCATGGCTTTGGTAGCTCTTACTACTCACTGTTCAAGAAAGGCCAAAGGCCCTGTAAGGAAGGGACTTGTCCATAGTTAGTTCTTGGCTGGGTCAAACTGTCATGAGGGCTTGGGTCTCCTGGGTCAGGATGCTGCTGAGCTTCTCCTAGGCCACGACAAGAAAATGAGTACAGGATAGTCCTATAATGGCCTCAGCAAGGCACCTTAGGACTTGAGGCCCAGGACACCAGACTGACTAATTTTATTAACAAAATTAAAGAAGGTGTAGGAGATGTGGTTCTCACCAGAGGGTGCAATGAGGACTGAATTAAAGAGAGTTTCAGCCCAGGCTGTAGGCCAGTTTTTGCCTGTCCTCTGTTCAAAGCTACACATAGGGAGAATGGGACACCTTTCACTCTGCTCCGAGCAACAATGGGTGTCTTCTATATGCTGGGGGATTCACCTTTGGTTGACTGACCCTCATAGGCCTGGGGGGATCTCACTAAGGGGTGAAGAAGGCTCTGTACCCTATCAGCACAGAAGCTATTCTGCCCCACAGGGTGCATCTAGGTGCCCTTCCCCCTCTCCACCCTCTCCCATTGTTCAAAGCCTGTGATGGAACTCCCCTGGGTGGCAGATCTTTCAGCTCCTACCTTAGTGACCAGAAGCTCCCTTGCCAAGTGAGCAAGGCCTCCAGTGCTCCCAGCTTCCAACCTGAATCTGTTCCTGATAAGTGGAAAACTTGTTTTTCAGTTCTTGGATTATACAAATCCCTTAAAAACAATAATAATCTGCTTCTTAAAACCCAGAGCTGTTCTGATGTGTACGTAACAGGCAGGGCTAATGCGCTCAGGAAATTAATTACCTGCTGGCCTGGTCGGTCTGAGTGGATAGGGAGTGGGAAGTTACTCCACCGTGAAGCTCTTGGTACAGTTTTGAAAGAGACACTTTTATGAGCATGCAGTACCAGGGTTGGGGAAACACTGCCTATATAGTATGCTGGTAAATGTTTAACTTGCTTGGGTGAGGGGAAATGGGACTGATTTTTAGTGTTTGCCAATTTCTGTGGTATAATTAATACTACCTGGCTGATTTGATGTCCGGCAGCTCACAAACTTCCTGAAGATTTAAAAATTGGCTCTTGTGAGCTGGTGCTATCCAGTTCAGCCCCACCTCAGACTGGGGTGGAGAGGGAGGCTCTGCTATTGCTAATCCTTACTTCAGGGTTTTAGCATTAGGGCTAGGTAAGAAGCAAGAGGCAAAGTGGGGACATTTGGAGTGGGGCAAACAGTCCTGCTACTGATTGGCTGGGAGGCAGGGCTGGGCAGACAGCCACTCAAGTCTCCTCTGTTCTACAGTACAACCTCCATTCTTCCTGAAGAGAGGCTAGATGGCAGTGCTGGGCCCTCCCTGAAACCCAGAGACTCAGCACTGGGACATGTGATATAAACTCCTGTAGAATCCCTCATTTGCAAGGCAAGCTCTTCATCTGCAAAGACTGCTGGCTAAGGTCACTAAGGGACCTTTAAGGTCCCTTCCAATTTTAAGCTTTTGTATGCTGGAGAGGGGAGGATTGTCCACACCTGGCTGATTTCCCTTCTCTCCTTTGGCCAGATGCAACCAGCTCTGTTATCAACAGGTGACAGCCGGTCTTACTGCAGACACCTTTCATCTTCCTCAGCATCCTCATTTCATGACACAGCTGTTTAACTCTATTTTAAAAGGACTAAAATGAGTTTACTTTTCAGGCTAAAAAATGAACCGCAGTGCTAGGGTGCAAGGGTGATGGGTACATGGTATTGAAGGGCTGCCTCTGGCCATTCCTTCTTTGGTGGCATGTGCCCATTAGGGATCAGCACCCATAGGTTCTCCCCAAGAAGGATGAAAGCCAAGAACCTGGAACTCCAGCTCTTTTCATACCTGCTCATCTCTTGCCCACTCCACAGTGCCTACTGAGTACCAGGTGTGCACTAGGGCCCTACCCACAATACAGGCTATGTGCCCTCAGGGATCCAGGGACCCAGGGACCCAGGGACCCAGGACAAGGGGTCACTGACTAGGGCTGGGCAGAAGCTGCTTTCCTAAAGTCTGGCTACTGAATTACTCACTACCTATATAGCCTGCCCCCTCAAAGGCAATGTCCTTGTGTCCTGGCCTTCCCCTCCTTGATATTGTTAATCAGTTGTCTTTTTGAGAAACAGCAAGGGTACCAGGTCTTTCACAGTGAGCTTTGTTGTGGCCCAGGCTGCCTATGAGGCTCAAGTGGTCACTACTGATTTCGGATAAAATCAAAAAAGGATACTCCTGGTAACTGTGTCTACTGATTGGAAGGAGGGGGCAGGTATCCCTGGCAGTATGATAGTTTGTGGAAGTTATACTTATGATGGTGTGACCATCCTCTCATATTGTACTTGTGCAGATGTTAAAATTGGTCTCCCAGTTATGCCCAGCCCCCAGCTATGGCCTTCAGCCTACATAGCAAGTACACAGCAAGTACACAGCAGGCACACAGCAGGCACCCAAATGAGCCTTTTGGAGGGCTAGGAATGGTGACAGCTCCACAGGAAAATGGATAGCAGGCTCCCTGCAGATTTTCAAATGAGGACATTTGACACTTTACAACTAGTCCTTTTAATCTGTCCCTTTTGAAGGGTCCCTCCATTAAGCAGCCAACAGAGCCCATTAGCTGATCCAGAGAGGCAGAAATTGAGTAGCATGCACCTACTACCTCACACTTCCCCAAGGGTCCCATCAAGTATGTGCAGGGTCCATCCTGATATCCTTAGGTGTTCCTGCTGGGGGGATGAAGACACACTCCCACTGGTCACAGCTATGTTCATTCTTCCATAAGGGCTGCTGGTTGGTGTCTCTACTTTTCCTTGTTCACGGTCCTCCTGAGGTCACAGACTGATCTGTCTCTGTCAACTAATACTTACGTGAATGTATGAAAGAGGGGCAGAATCTCTGCCTTGGGCCTGTTAAGTGGGAAGCTTTTTGGGAGCTATCCTCAGTGGGAAGATGTGGTGGTGGTGGAAGCCAGCCAACACTATGCTGTACCTGGGCCTTAGTGACCTGCCTATGACAGAAACAGGTGCTGCTCCACAGGATGAGTCAGGATGGTGCCTTAGAAAAATATACATGTATCACTGGATTATTTTTTTAACATCTGATGCCATCTGGGGGAGTGCCAAGTAGTGCACTGGAGGCCCACTCAGTTGTAGAGTCCTCAGGTGCAGCCAAGGCCATAAGGTGGATGGACCCTAATACCTATCAAATCCTTTGGGGACAAGAAATAGGTGTGGTTCTTCATATACACTAATTGCTGTGGTCCATGGATGCTTTGCATTTCACCTTCCTTCACATCCATGGTGCTGCCCTGTGTTTGCTGCAGTCCTCACACCCAGGAGCCCAGATACTGACATTCTCCTTGGCAACGTGCTGACGCAAAAGCCAGCAGGCGGGCTGTGGGGAGGGGTTGTGGCTCCTTCATCAGGCATGGGGGCAGGGGATACTACCACCTTCTGTAAGAGGGAAGATGAGGCCTTGTGTACAGCAGGGAAGGAGAGCTCTGGAGGAGTTATGTCCACAGCCTTGGCATCAGGCCTTGAGGTTCATTTGGCTTTTGCAAAAATTAGCATGCCCTGTTCTTGGCTGATTTGCGTTTGCTGGGGCCGTGAGGACGGTTCAGGGCATTCCAAGAGAAAAGGGCAGACAGTGGCAGGCTTTTCTAAGATTCTGTGCCAGTGCTGGCCCTGGCCTGACTGGAGGGAAAGGCAGGCGGTATTCACTGCCGGCACCACCCCAGGAGGAATCATGGGAGGGTATTGTCTTTCTTCAGCAGCCTGTTTGTTTTCCATCCTCAGATATTACTGGTGGAGCATGAAAGGTCAGAACCATTTGGAATCCAGTGAATTTCCAGCCTCACTTGGGTTTCTCATCAAGAATTTCCTTTTCTGGTGAATAACCACTTCTCCAGGCCTGCAGAGACTAGGGTAGTGGTGGGGATGTTCAGGCCCAGCTGCCACTCTCCCCCACCCTCCACTTTAGAAAATGCTCTGAAAGCCCTAGAACCACTCTTTCCAGGAGGTGAGCATGGGTCTCACAGTGATCCTGGGGTTCCCCAATAATCCCCATGGGGCTGAGGCCAGGACTGGGAGAAGGCCAGATATAGAAGGGCCCACAGAACCCTACCCAGTTTGTTTCCAGAAGCTAGCTCACGTGTGAGCAATGACCCACCCTGTGAAAAACACTTGATGGAAAAGTGCAGGGCTAAGCTGGAGCTTCCTAGGGTATGTTAGTTGATATGAGTCCTAAAGGACAGGGCATTGGATAGGGGCAGGGACCAAGATGGTCATGAGCTTAATGCTGAACAGAGTCCTCCTATGACAGCAAAGCAAACTGTTGGTGGCTTAAGTACAGAGAGGAGAGAGTCGGCAAGATTGTTGACATGGGCCAGGCAGAGCAAGAAGGGCCAGAGGCTGGCACAGGCCTGGCCTTGGGCCTGTCTTTGAGCATTCTTAGGCCTCCTTGTTGGTGGGTTCAAAGAACACAGATGACAACCAAAGCTTCATGAAGCTCAGGGTCCAAGCATCCAGTGTCATGGATCCAGGCATACCTGTAGGCACAGCTTGCCAAGGATTGTCTGCCTGGGAGCCAGACCCAACACTGAGGAATTCACTGTGGCCACTGGCATATGACACATGAAGGCCTTCAAGTTGTTTGTTATCCCAGGGCACAGCAGAGGCAGGCAGGAGCTCACAGGGCCAATTATCTGGGCCTCTGTGTTAGGAAAATGCAGTGTGGCCAGCAGACCTGTCAACACCACTCCCTGGGCCCAGCCAGCCCAGGCACACCACAGCCTGGTCAGCCTTAAGTCCTCTGTTCACAGTAGTACCTCACATTGCCTGACATCACTTTTTTGTTGGGATGTCACATCCACCCAAAACCATACACGGTGCTCAAGTGGGGGCAGCCAGAAGAGTAAGACCAGCTAGAACCCTGATATAATTCACTCACAAACAGACACAACCTGGGAGCAGGATGGACCATAGGCAACCTCAGGCCTGCCTACTTCCTGTGGACTCAGCATTTTTGGCTCATCATCTCATCCCTTTACCTGGGCACAGATTTGGAGAAGCCTCCCGATGTATGAAGGGGAGAAGAAGTTCCATGTCCTACCTCCACTGCCACCTGATGAAGAGGCCACAGACCTCTCTCTGTCCAGAGAACATACAGGCATTTAGCATCATGCCCATAACCTAGAGTCTTCCACAGGCCCAGAAGCCTCAGATGAACTGTCACGTGCTTTAGCAAGATGATAAGGAAGGAACCCATCTGTGCCCCAGAGGCCAGTTCTCTAAAACATAGAGGTTGGGTCCCCTGTCATATGGAGGTTCCAGACCCACAAAATCACCTACCAGCATCACTGCCTTCCTCTCAGTCCCACTCACAGCTGCTCTTTAGGGGACTCTCTGCCTGTCCCTGTTCCCCTCAACCACAGGGTGGAGACCTTTGTATTAAAGATCTGTTCTAGGTCTTTGCTCAATGCTCTTGCCTAGCATCAAACCTGCTGAGCAGGACAGTTCCAGTATGCTCATCACTTGTCTGCCACACCTGGCATCTGTGGAGGCTCCATGTGTCCTGTGTACCAGGCCTTCTGCCTCAGTGGGACAAGAGCATGCTGTCCATCATCATCCTGTCAGGGGCATACTTTCCCAGTCCCTCTTTCCAATATTTCCCTTTTCAAGCCCACTTCAGCCCTGCAGTGAGCCTAGGTCTCCCTTTGGCCACTCTCACCCCACTTCATGCCTCTGGTCCCCCTACTCCACATAGTGGTTTACAGCCTGAGTCAAGGGCTCCAAAGAATCCAGACACCTGCCCTAGCCAAGTTGCCACCACCACGATTCCAAACCCAGTTCCCGAAACCGTGGAATTCTACTTTCTCAGCTAGACTCTGGGGATCAAGATGAGGCTGCAAAGGTGGCAGCTGTTTCTAGGAGCTATTCTGTCTATCACTGGTAGGAACTTCATGTGTTTCCCAAACTGCTATGTGGACCAAAAACAATGTCTGCCAGATCTTATCTTCTCTTGTCCTGTGGAATCATTGCTTAAGTGCTTCAGCAGGGTCATGATCTGTTCACTGCACTGAGGTAGAGAATACCTGAGGATTTGGAAACCTAGGACCAGAAAACTGCATGAGGACAGATTCATCTTCAGCTGTGGGATGATGACATTATTTGATGGGAAGTCCTTGCCTGCCAAGCTAGGCCACCCTCCAGGAAGATCAGGAATGTGGCATCACTTGAGGTGTCTATGTCTCAGAGCCCTAAAAATCTGTCAGAGTACTGTCATCTAGGTGAGAGTGATGCTCCCCACAAGAGGACAGTCATAAAAATCTGGTACTACAAGGGACTTTTGAGGCCCAACTCTGGGTTGAGGTCTGGGTAGCAGAAGTGACCCCAAGGTCCTACTGTGCCTAGAACACCTCCATATGCTACAATGCACTTCCTGAGCACAACATGAAGGGTGCACCAGGCCGATCTCACTGGAGCCACTGCAAGGACCATGTAGCTGTACCAGGCCCAGTCCCTATTCTCCTGAATGTGGCCTTTCGCTACCCACACAAGTCTACCTGCTTCCCAAGACAGCAGGAACAAGAAGCAGAAACCTGGGCCTCACTCACCGTCTGATTATCCTCATAGAGCTTCAGGTCATAGCCACTAAGCTCTACACAGAAGATGATGGCTGTGACACCCTCGAAGCAGTGGATCCACTTTTTGCGCTCTGATCTCTGCCCACCCACGTCCACCATCTTGAAGGTGAGCTCCTTGAAGGTGAACTTATTCTCTACAATGCCTGTGGTCATGTCCCGGGAGCGCAAAATATCCTCAACGGTGGGGATGTAGTCGGGGGCAGCAATGCGCTCCAGGTCATTCAAATAGTAGGCTGCGTTGTCCTCTAGGTGGTATTCACTGGAGCGGCCAAAGCAGGCCTGTGCCCCAGGGTCAGCCCAGAGCCTCCGCATGACACCTAACAGCTCAGGCGTGATTTCGCCCTTGCTCTCGGCAGGCCCTGTCAACGCAAAGAGCTGCACAGCGTCATAAGCACGGTCAGGATTGTGGAAGTCGATCTTGAGGGCAGCCAGGGCTCGGATGATGCGGGTCAATGAGTCAATGGCATTGTAGATGATGAGGGGCTTGTACTCCTTGCAGGCCTCCAGGTTGAAACCACCACTGTGGATGATCTTCATCTGCTTGACAATGGTACTCTTGCCAGAGTTACTGGTGCCCAGAAGGAGCAACTTGATCTCGCGGCGCTGCCGCTGACTCTCTGAGCGCAGGTGGCGGTCGATTCGCCGGGACCTCCGAGCCGCCTCTTTCTCCTCTGAGCTTTGCCGACATCCCATGGTCCAGCAGCGGCTGGCCCAGATGCAGAGCACAAGATGGGCTCCTCTTCCTCTTGCCACAGAGTGGGGTTGGCCCCGGTGAGGGATGCTGAAATGTGGACTAGAACACCCAGCAGACAAAGGTTCAGATGTCCTGAAAACACTTATTACAGGCTGGGGGACAAGGTCATGTCAAACTGCAGCCCCTGCCCCAATGCCTCTTCTCCAGCTGGCATGGTGTGGTGTACAGTGGGGCAGTGGCTGTACCCTCCCCTCTAGTGACACTCCACCTCCCTTGTTAGCGGTGTGGCCTGATTTGCCGTAGTCATTCCCTGTCCTCAGTCACGGTGGGAAGCCATCCACTTGCGTCTGCCTAGGCTGCTGCCGTCTGGTTGCTGGTTGCTGTGGCGATGCTGCTAAGCACGGCTGGAGGGCCCTGTGCTCCCTGCGGCCCCCCTGCCTTGGGCTGCTCCTGCTACCGCTCCTGCTCCCAGCGGTGCATCCGGCCCTTCACCTGCCAAACAGAGAACAGTATGAGCCACTGTTGCCCTGGTCCCACCTCAGGCTGGAGAGGGAAAATGAGCAGCCAAAGGGGCCCTAGAAAACCTGGAAATAATCTATTAACTCTCTGCTCCTCTGGTGTGCTGCAGGGTTGGTGCTCAACTACAGCAAAACAAACACATTGGCTGATGTCTGCCCCACTGTACCCTTTGGCCAGGCCAGTTTGGCTGAAGCCAGATATGTGAGGAGGTGAGTGAGGTGGGTAAGGCTTCCACCTGTCCATCCCCATATAGACTTGCTTCTGCCACTCCTTCCTGCCTACTGGACCTGATTGATGCCATCCCGAGCCTCTGCATCTGGCTGGGATTCAATAATGAGAGTTTGTGATGTACCCTGGGCCTTGTTCCCTGAAAGCACTGATGGAGGCTTAGTCCTACCCTATGTTATAGTGGAGACCTGGCTGTGCCCCTGCCTGGAGAGGCCCAGGACTACTCAAACCAAGATCTGGGATAATTGGGTGCTTCCTAGACCCTTACTTCTTCCTGCAGGAGCTGAATCTTCTCTGCCCTCACAGGGCAGGACATGCACCTGGAGGGAGGCCTGGCTCTTGCCTTCCAGCATGGGCACCCTGCAGACTAACCCCAGAGTGAGCAGATGGACAGGGACCCAAGCCCGGTGGAGACTGCACACTGGGGTGGTGGACACCATAGGGTACCTAAGTAAAAAGCTTGGGTTTAGATTTTGAGGAGTGGGCAGAGGTGGCCTCACTTCTTTACTCTTGGTGGGTAAGGGAGCCTTGGCTGATGCAGCTGGTAGAGGCCAGCAGGCAGACAGGGCCTGCACAACAGGTGTTATGGTGAATTTGTCCAGGAAGGCAGGAGACACTGGATAGCTCCCAAGGGCAAGAGCACTGAGTGCTGTTCCCTGAAGGGAATGGTAGGGATGTAGTCTGGGGTGGCAATATGCTCCAGGTCATTCAAATAGTAGGCCGCGTTATCCTCTAGGTGGTACTCACTGGAGCAACCAAAGCAGGCCAGTCCCCCAGGGCCAACCCATCGCCTCTGCACGACACCTAGTAGCTCAGGCTTGATCTTGCCCTTGCTTCTGGCAGGCCCTGTCAACACAAAGAGCTGCATGGTGTCATAAGCATGGTTGGGGTTGTGAAAGTTGTTTCTCTACTACCTGAGGCAGGGTAGCTCAGAGGCTTCCCTAGTCTCAGGTCAAATCCTTCATGGATCCTGACTAGGCCTGGAGAGTAAGATCCAAGCTCCCTCCTACTACCTACTGACTGGCAGGAGGAGAGGCACATAACCTATCAACCTGTCTGAGAGCCCAGGACAGTGTCTGTCATAAGTACACCTCTCATGTTTCCTCCCGTGACTTCTGTCTCTACCTGCTTACCCTATTATAGTCAGTGCTCACCTTTCTAACTTTAACCTCCTATCCTCCATGGCAGTCACTGGGGTGGGAAGGCCCTGGGAAGACAGACCCTAATAGACAAGGCCTCTCCATGTCTGTTCCTGGGAGAGACAACTAAAATCCAGCCTGCCCCAGCCTCTCTACTTGCCCTGCTCCAGCGCACTCAGGAAATGGTATTCTACCCTTCCATCTCTCATCCAAACTCTACAATGTCCCTCCCATACCCTTCACAGCCTCTACCTCTATCCCAGAAATCCTTCTCTGAATCAGGCCCTGCCTTCTCAGTTCTTTCCCTGGCCCAGTGTTCTGTCTTCTTTTGGTGAATGTGGCCTCCCACCCTTTCCTGCTCTGTGGGTCCATCTCCCACCAAAGGCATCTGATGCCACCTCTTTCCCTGGGCCAAACTTCAGTGTTCCCCTACTGCTCTCAGGGTATAAAGTCTTATTCTTCACATGGCCTTTGGCTAGGTACCCCCTCTTGTTACTGGATATGAGGCCTTGAGCATATTACTCTGTCTCTGAGCCTGTCTCTCATGCTCACAGGTATCTGTGAGCCATCTAGCACAGAGCCTGGCACTCTGTACGTGCCAACCAGTAGCTGTCATTACACCACTGTATCTGTTATGATAAGCATCACATCTCCCCTCCTTTTTGCCTTCACGGTTGGGTCCTCCCTCTGCTGTACCCTCTTCTCATTGCTGCCTTTACAGCTGCCCTCAGCTAATGTGTAACTGGAATGACACTGTGTGCTGATGCCACCTCCTCCCTGGACCAGAAGGACCAGCAAACAAGGTTGTGCTGGCCTTGCCTCCAGCATTAGCAGAGCATTGCCTACCATATGGTGGATCTTTCGCAGGAACTTTCCCACTTCTCTACAGTCTTGACTGACAGATACATACAAAGAAGTATGCCAGGGAATACCCTACACGTATTGACAGCTTGAGCCAAACCAAATGAAATTATATCTGAAAATGGAAGCCCATAGATATGCCCCATCCTTGTACAAAGACTTGCTTAGGGATGATGCAGAAGTAATACATGTAGTGCATATATGTGCACATGCTGCATCAGCCAAGGTCTGGAAGCTATTTCCCAAGCAGCAATGAGCTCCCGGTTGTGGAATCTCTGGGAAGTTTTTTTCCTCCTTTGCATTTTGCCCTATCACCTATACTTGCTTCAGCGAATTTGTGAGGAAAAGGTTTTTAAACAAATGTCATGGCAATGACAAGGCTCTCTCTCGTTACAACCGGGGCTTGCCTTTTTCTGCACTGGACTGCTAGCATTAGAGACCAAGGGACCCACGGCTGCTCTTTATCCCTGATGATGACTTGACTGGCCCGGGGATGAAAAGGTACACATATCCTTCAGCCATTCTTGTGGAATGTCCTCCCAGGGCGCCTTCTCAGCAGCAGCCAGGAATACTGAGTCCTCTCTGCCCATATGTCATTTCAGCATGCTTGCTGGTATTCTTGCTCCTAATGAGGCCCAGCTTGGAGTATCCCCTGCCATCACCATTTTAATTAATCCAATGTTTTAAGACCCAAGGTGCAGCCAGGCCTCAACTAATTCTCCTTTAGCCAATCACCATCAGAATCAAAGGGCACTCAGAAAACAGGTTCCTTACGAATGAGCCCCAAAGATGTCGGCTGCCACCCAAGAAAAGGAGGCTTCTGGCTGCCTTGAACACTCTAATTACCCCATTCTTGGGACATGCCATGGGAACCCTAGGGCTGCAGTTCCTGGGCACAGGGTGGAAGAGACCTCTGCCATGGCGCAGAGCTACACCTGAAGAGTAAGTCACTGCTCACTTCCTGGCAGTGCCAGTTGTCTTCTGCTTCAGGTTCTCATCTGACATCCTGCACCCAGAAATGTGGGCCTGGGAAGCTCAGAAGGCCTGACATAGGCTGTTCTCTCCTGGGCTTGCTCCATCTCTCCAGCTCTCCTTAGGACGCTTTTGTTGGTGGTGCCTTTCTCCTGGCTTTTGTACCAGAACTTTGCCTGCTCTTCATAGGTCAGCTCACATCCTGCCAGCCCTCCCTCCCACGGCCATTGCCAGCAACTCTGCTTTGTGGCCCTCCTTTTCTGTGATCTCTGCTCCCAGGGCAGGATTTCCTTAAAAGCAGGGACACCATGAGGTACAGGAGAAAAGTAGACCCTGGCTGATACTGGGGCTCTGGGATGGGGCTGTGCATGGATATATACAGGAAGGTCTGTATGCAGGAACCTGGCCACCATCCAAATGGGACCTCAGGTCAGTTTCACCCACTTAGTGAAATTGGCTTCTTTGGTTTTATACAAGGCTTCTATCAATCCTCTCTGTGAATCTAACCTGGGACTTTCCTGGACACTAAAGTACTCCTCAACCCCAGAATAGAATCAGATGCGATTCAGCCCAAGGCTCTGAGCTAGGTTATTATTTACTGGCACAGAAACTGTTCACGGGTCCCTAGGACCCCCCTCCATAATGCCACCAAGCATGGCTAGTAACACCAAAGGCATAGGTGAGGAAAAGAGCACAACAGGCAGGAAAGAAGTTGTGAGAATGCCCTCCAGTGTACGTGACTGTGTGTGTTAGGGAATGGAGAGATGAATATGCTGACTGCAAAACTCACGGGAAGAAAAGTGGGCAGGCACAAAGACAGGAGAGAGGTGTGAGGTGATAGGGAAGGGCAGGGCAGAAGGGAAGCCTATGAGAGCTTTGATCTTTCTTCACTGAAGAGAAAAGGAAAGTCATTGAAAGTTTTTTTTTTTTTAAAGCCACACGTGCAGGTCCATGCCCAGGTCTATGTGGTTGCATGTGTGTAGACTTACTTGAATATGTCTATGTGCAGCTGCATAGGTACAGATGCAGGTGTATGTGTGCCTGTAGTTTGGCTTGGTGTCCTTGAAACAGAGGTGTCTGAGAGAGGAGGGACCTACTGTGATGCAACGGAGAGGAGTAGGTCCAAGGGGAGAAGGACCAAAGGGCTCTGTTATTTCATTTACTGAGTTGTGGCTTTGAGCTTGGCACTTGGAGCAGGGACATGGTGCTGCTCAATAAGGCAGATGAAGACCCAGTCCTTGAATCTGCTCAGGTGGGGAAATCAGGAGTCAGACCACAGATAGTAGTACATAAGAACTGACAGAGGGCTGAAATTTATGATACCAGTGTAGCTCCAGATAAGCTAGGTAACATATGGACAGGCAGGCTTCAAGTCTACAAAGGTGGGTGAGGCCAGCCTCCCAAAAAGCGAGATATGACAACGTACAGGTGGTGAAACAGGCAGATAAGCACTGATAGTTCAAAGGTGGAAATGTGCCTGGCTAGTCTGAAGGATAGGAAGAATAGCTGGTGTGAAGGCCTGGCAAATCATCGAGGAACCAGCCAAGGTTTGGGCAAGAAGTGCCATGACCAGAATCTCTCGGGCTGCTGGACTAAGACTAGATTAGGCTGTCATAAGAAGCTAATGTTCAGGTAACAGGTGACACTGTGGTTGAATGGTGGACAAGCAGATACAGCAAGAGGCTCCATAAGAAACAGGCTGTACATGGGTGGTGCCTGTTGACAGAGTGGTGGCTGGGTGGAGCATGGATGTGTTCACAGCACCCCTGAGACTGGCCAGCAGGCGAGAAACATGGCCTATTTTTGGGAAAGAGATACCGAGAGGAAACAGCAGGTATAGGGGAAGTTGTCAGCTGCCCTAGTAGTAGGGGCCTCTGTTCTTCTGTGGCAGGGGCTTAGTACAGATGTATGGATTGTATCAATCAATGAACACCAACCAGTCCCATGCCCCCGTACCACAGTCTGGCAAGAGAGCATGATAAATTCATCAGTAGTCTCAGGAAACGAGCTCACTTTGGCCTCTGGTTCTTTACAAATAGGCTCACCTACCAAAAAGTTGCCAGAGTATAATCTCTAAACTTTGAGCCTACTCCGAGATCCTCTGCTGGGAGCCCCTTGCTTCCTGCATCCAGGTCAGACTATCTGGCACATGCATGGGCTGTTCCTTTTAAGACCCTCCTTTCCTGTACTTGGGTCTTGTGACCCTGCTCCCTTCAAGCCATGCTGCCCCTTCCCCTGATATGGCCCTCTTCCATCTGATCCTGGAACAACTTAAGGTGATAGTACTGAGCTAGGGCAGGGATAACATTGTAATGGAATGGTGCTGCTACCTCTCAGGGCATTTGCATCTGGATATCTTCCACACCAGCTGCCACTCTTCTCCCCTGGCCTGTTCCCACAGTCTTTGATCCTTTGACCCTCATTGGGTATACATGTTGAGCAACACAACACCCATGTTCACAGCTGCCTGAGCCCACCAGGACAAAGCTGGGCCATAGAAAAGCAAGCCCTTAACCTACCTAAACTCTTATCTTCTGTCTCTCCCCCTATCATTCTCCTAGGTACAAGGAGGCAGGCCAGAGTCAAGGTCACAGAGGTGTCACTGCCCGAGCAAGGGTAAAGCAGGGGAACTCTAGGGTACAAAGACTTATCAGATTACCAGCTGGGCTCCCTCCTTACCTCACCTCATCTCCTTGGGAACAAGCAGATCAGCCCCTTACCCTGGCTCCCTGCTGCCCTCCCTCTTGGACTCTCAGGGAAAGTCTATCACACATTGAGCTTGAACTACTGGACTACTGGAAAGGGTAAGCCAGGACAGTGTGAGGGCTCCACACCTGAGGAAGGCAGTTAAGCTTGCTTAAGACATGGATCAAGACTCAAATTGTGAGTAAAGGTGGAAGGAACAGTCTAGTCTTACAACCAAAGAGAGGTCAGTCAGGTAGCCAACCTTGCTGGGGATAGTGGGTAGGACTCCAAGAAGTAGTGGGTGGTCCAGACCACAAGGCTAGCAAGGTAGAGGGAGGCTGTATCGCCCAGAATATTAATGGCTTCCCAGTTCTCAGATACAACACACCTTGAATCCTTGAAAATTCCCACTGTCCTGCTGAGATGCTGATCTGGATAGTCCCAGAATGGGGCTCAGTGGTGCCTGTAACTCTGTGCCTGGGTGTGGCAGGGAAGTTATGGTCCCCACAAAACATCAGTGCTGTTTCTGTATCATAAAAGCTGCCTTGGGATTGCCCTAGAGTCCCTCATTGAGGCTGAGCCACTATGATTCATCACCGATTACTCCCTTCCTCAGTTTGCTCAGATACCTCTTGCTCTGGCAACAGAGACACTTCTACCCACCAGTTCCACCCTGGCACCCAATGACCACTCTGTGGTGATTTGGTTGGGGAGGGGGGGCAAGGGAGGCTGGCCCAGTGATGGCATATCTCAGTCACCAGTATCCATGACCAGAGGCCCTTCCTCACACAAGCCGATAGGGGAAGGCCCTAGCTTCACAGCCAGTCTATGTCTCATAGTTTGCAGGAACTGGCAGAAGGAATGCACTGGTGGTTCTGGAACCTAACCTGAGGCACGTGGGTGATTCACACACTGCTGGCCTTGGATGGCTGACTCAGTGGTTAGCAGGTGCTTCCCACGTCTCTCACACCAGTGTGGTGCGAGCCTGCAGACCCAGGCTCACCCACAGTTATTTCCATCTGCTTCTGTTAAAAAGGGGGTTCTCTCCCTCACTCTCTGGAACAGCCACCCCCAAGTCAGCTCCCACTGTGGCTCTATTTTAGAAACTGAAGATCTGGAAAAGCCTGTGCCTGTGGCCATCACTGATAATCAGTTTCCTTCCCTCTTAATAAGGAAACATTTTCCGTTGCCCTTTTATGCCTGGCTTACTGGAACTGTACTCTCTGCTTTCGGCTGACATGCTGCACGTGCTTCTCCTGCCTAAGTGCCGCAGCCTCATTAGGTCTTCCCAGGGCCTGTGTGGACTTCAGGGCCTTCACTGCAGTGACACCTTGGTGGTCAGTGACACCTTGGTGGTCACTCTGAAGCCCTATGTCCTTTGTGCTCCCCAGCTCCTCTCCCAGTTCTAACTTCTCATCCTGTCGCTCTAGCACCCCTGCACTTCAGGGTGAAGGAGACTCTGCAGAGGCTCAGATCCTGTAACTGTGGGGTTTGCCTATCTAGACCAAACCTTATGGTAGCCCTGATGTACAAGTGTCCCTGTAATAATAATGGTCATAGTTGAGGGTTCTGGCAGACTGTTCATGAATTTGTTTCCACATATATTCTTGGGCAGCTGGGGACAGCACTGGACTGAGCTCTGGAGAATGTCTGTCCTAGGGAAGCTAGGCATGGTGGGATCAGGGAGAAGGCCTTGGATGCCAGTTGTGGCTCAGCAGTATTTTCCAGGTATACAGCACCACAGGGAGCCTGGGCACAGAGGCCTGTTACTTGAGATGCCTGGGGACGGCTGTACCACCATCCTACATCTGTTTGCTCCTGCTGCTGGGGCACCTGCCTGTGCTTGTACATCATCATCTTGTGTAAGAGCGGGCCTGGGAGGTGGCCACAACTTTGCAGATACAGAAACCAAGGTTAAAGAGAGGAAGATATTTCCTCAGGGTTGCCCAGCTGGGAGACTACAGGGTACAGCTTCCAAGCAGACCTCTGCTCCCCCCTGCCACCAACTGCAGCCTAGCCCGGCCACTTCTGGGTATTACCTTCTGGCATTTACTCTTAAATTTTCTTTAAATGGGCTTGCATTTTTTACTTAAGTGACTTCTCCCCCCTCCCCTTTTATTGATATGTATAAGTGCAAAACCTAAGAGTTTACAGTGATCTTGAGCATTTTGTGCACATACATATCATGGCAAAGTTACAAATCTTTTCCCTCTCTCTTTTTGACCCTCCCCTGACCTGCTTAGGTGACTTCTTTAAACAGAACTTCACATCTAGACTTTAAATGGAAACCGAGTCACTCAACATAGACAGTAGTATTTTGAAGTACACAACAACATAAAAGAACTGCTTTTGCTGCTCATCAGGGACCAGTGCCTGCATAAGGGCTAGGCGAGGCCCTTCCTATTTCTTAAATTGGGGATTATTGCCTGCTGGAGCTTATGAGGGCCACATGGGGACCAAAGTGGGAGTCTTTTCTTGAAGGAAAAGGACTGAAAGAGAAAAGGTTAGTGCTGCTCTCAGCTGTGACCTCCGGCCACCTCATCTGGTCTGGTAGCTTTCCAGGTGCCTTCTTTGAGGAGCCAGGCTCTGTCCCTACTGCCACCTGGACAGATGGGGTGCACAGGAAGCCTGGGTCCAGAGGCTTTCCTGATAGTATACCCTGGTGATGGAGCTCTTGGGCTATGAGTTCAGCAGTGCGCTCTCCTTGTCAGGCCAGAGGCTACCTCGTGTTTCAGAGAAGTGCATAATTTCCTCCCTGGCTCAGTTCTCCTTGCATATTCAGCAAGATACTGTCCACTGCTTCACCTAGTACTAAGCAATCTAGCACTTTTAACCAGGCCTGAGGTTCTCCACTATAACCAGTACTGTACCTTCTTGGAACTGAGCTCCAGAGTGTGCAGCCCTGCTCAGGGACAGGAGACACAAGTGAGGAGGGGCAAGCTGAATCTGTGCATCAAGGAGCTGATTCAGATTGAGAAGAGCTTCAGCAAATAAGAACCAGGACATTCCTGACAAAGACAAATGTTGTGGAGATGAGGACACAGTGAAAGACGCAGAGTGGCACCAGTGAGGAACAGTCGAGGATATGTGGGGCCCACGTAACTCCCAGAGCTGCCCCCACAGATGGAGCACACGGGAGCTTTGTATGTTTCCTGTGGCTTACGGTAGCCTGGAGGTTAGCCCCTGGAAATCATGTTGGCCCATCTAAGAAGGGGGCTACTAGCCTAAGGGCTGCATCCTCAAAATCTCAGAGGCTCTGGAGAAGCCACTTCCTGTGACAGGTGACCTGTGTAGATAGGCTGAGTCCTTTCGGCAGGGATGTGCAGAGAACTCAGAATACAGCAGGGATCACCTGGGCTTCTGGAGCAGCAATTTTCCTGGACTGGAGAGATGCACTTCCATGTTACAGCTTGTCCATGTTAGAATATGGGATATCCCTTGTATATACATGGGAGAGTTGAATACAGAACAACAGTGTGTACTAGAAACAGTGTCAGGTTGGCACATGTGTCCGTGCTTGTCTGGGAGGTGAAGACATTTCTGATTTTTCCAGCTTGGCTGTCTGACATGACCTCACTGAATGGCTTGGCTTGGCGGTCCAGCACCCCACTGAGCTTCAGGGTGAAGGACAGGGCTGCCTGGCTTTCAGGGCCACATCCCTGCATACAGGAATGCCAGTGAGGAGCAGGTGCTCAGCGAGTATTGAGGACACAACCACATGTATTGCACTTTGGCTCCCCTGCACCTTTTTACTCACCCAGTGGGACTTGTCTTCAGGAAGGGCCTGATAGCTTTAGGCTTTTGATACAACACATATTTTGGAACTAAAAAGCCCTATCTTCCTGAATAGATAAAACCTCCTGCCTGCCTTGATGCCAATGACACTAGGAAAGGACAAGGACAAGCTACCCTCTAAGAAGCTGCCCTCTGGAGAAAGATAACCCACACAATTCCACCTCTTCCTCCTATGTTAACCCCACAAGAACCTAGGTTACCACCTCCCTGACTGCTTCCCTTCCTCACCTCTGCCCACAATGCCCTGCCCTACTCCCTGGCTGCAAACACTCCTCTTTGAAAAGGCCCAGGGAGAGCATCCTTTTCCAGGAGTCCTTGAAGTCACTGGACTCAGCCTGGACCCACTGCTCAGCCTTATGTGACCTTAAGTCAAGCATGGTATATGGCAACTGGGCATTGGGATTGGACCTCTCTCCAGAAGAGGGCGGGAATGCCCACTGGCCCTTCCCCAGCCATGGGGCTGCCAGATTCTCCTGGGGCATGCTCTTTAACCACAATTTGTGTGTGGTTTTCCTGGGGTCCCATCACAGTTTGGCTGGGCTCCTATTCTGTCTTCCTTCCCATGGCTGTCAGTTCTTCTTCCCTCAAAGCAGGTGCTCTGTGAAAGATCTGCAAGACAGATGCATAGATGGATGAACACCAAAAACACAAAAAATGTTTGTATGGAGCTCAGAAGCATCCCCAGCACCCTTTTTTTTTTGTGTGTGTGTTACCTAACCTGACCTCTCCCAGGAACCTGCCATAGAGGGTTACTGTAGAGGGGTACTGCAGGTACTGTTGGTCTCATAGCATGAGGCCTCTGTTGGCCCAAGGATGGCTCTTGGAGCTCTCGCACTCCTGGCGCTCTAGGACATGGCTCTGTAGGGATCCTAGGGCTCCCTATGTCTGATCCCATTACCCCTCAATACCCTAGGGCTTTCCTCTTGCCCCTGCTCTCTACAAATACTGCTCAAATAGGCATCTCATCTGCCCCTTCTAAAGTTATATTCCTGTCTTTTAGGGACTCAACCTCAGCAGTTTCCAGTTCCTTCTACTGAAGTTTTTGGTTGCTCCTCTTATACCTCTCTGCCTTCTCTCTAGAAGCTTCATGTTTGTCTACTGCCATCCCAGCCAGCTTCACCTGCATGAGAAACTCTATTTTGACCAGTTAATACCTGGCATAATCAGGCTATTACTGATTTGGGCTAGGGACATGTAACTTTGTGTGCGGGTTCTTGCATCATCTCTATAGTGACAAGGGCTCAGGCCACCGGATTAGCTTCTCCAGGCTGCCCTATAACGTGCTTCGTAGGTCTAGTACTCACTGACCGACAGCAGGTCTTTCTTAAAAGCAGTTCTTGTTTTCTTAGCCTCCTCTGCGCTCCTCACTTATTATTTCAGTACTAGAGATTAACCCAGGGCCTTCACTCTGAGTTACATCCTCCTTTTCCCCTTTTAAAATTTGAGATAGAATCTCTTTAAGTTGCTCAGGCTGAGCTCAAACTGGCGATCCTCCTGCCTCAGCTTCCCAGACTGCTGGGATTATAGGAGTGCACCACCATACCCAACTGTTCCCTGCTTATTTTGAGGCCAAAGTCTGAGTGGATGGTAGGAAGGTCCAGGGTTAGTACATATGGTGTCCCCCTTTTTTCCCCAGACAGTACTCAACCCAGCGAATGGCTCTGCTCCAGCCGGGCAGATCTCTGCCTATCAGTATTTTTCTGCTAGTAATGGGAAAACCAGGAGACCCTTTCCTGTGTTCCTGTGTTTTACTAGCTTTAGATGTCCTCAGCCACATGTCTAGTCATCTAGCCCATGCTACCAAGACTGACCGGACAAGAGGTGCTTCTCTAGGTGAGACATATACCAATACAAGTAAAAATAGACAGGTTATACCTACAGAGGGAAAAGAGGAAATGACAGCTAGTAGGTAGGGCCCTCAATAAGAGCCAAGTCAAAGCAAGAGGCTGCTGCCACAGGGAGCTATGCCTCGGGCTCTGGGCTCACTGGGTTTCCTTAATTGCTTTCAATCGGGCCCCTCAGCTGAGTACCACTGAGTGGGATAGTCCATAATCCCTTCTCCCCAGCCTAGCTACCCCCAACCTGTACTCTAGTGAGGACTCCATGGACCAGATGAGTGACTAACTCCTTCCTGGGATGCCTCCTGCCTCCCTGTAGTTCCTTTCCTCTCTCTCTCCTACCTGGAAGGTAAGCAGAATCTCCTATTGACCCCTTTATCTTCCTTGCTCTGTTCCAATCTGCTCCCTGAGCCTCCTAAATTCACATCCACATGCTCAGATCCAGCTCAAATAGGCCACCAGCCTGGAAATCAAAGACTCTGAGAAAACTGCCGAGTCCTGCCCTGCCCCCTTCAGTCTCAGAAAGGACCCAGAAATGTGTATTTTGTCAAGTACTGTCGATCCTCTGGAGGCCAGTAGCCTAGGACTCCTGTACTGGGAGGCTGTTTCAGGTGACTCTCAGGAGCTGGCAGCAGTCCTTTTATAATTTTCTGAGTTTCTGCTTTACAGGTTGGTGACCTGTTTGAGCTGGATCTGAGCATATGGATATGAGTTTAGGAGGCTCAGGAAGCAGGAGGCAGTCCTTCGACCTCCTGGAAGTATCTTGGAGCCCACTTCTTGGGGTCCTGGGCAGAGGCTGAGTAGGGTATTCTTGTGGTCATGATCAATGAAAAGAGAACCTTCAGGAGAAAACTGTAGGGGAGTGAGTGAGGCAGGACAAGGCTGGGGATGGAGCCGGGCACAGTGAAAAGAACACTGATAGGCTGTGACCTGGGGCAGAGCCATTAGTTGGCTTGAACTCATAGAGAGCTCAGGAGGGAAAAGGACTCCAGAGTTATTTCATCTCGGAGAATGGCGGCAGAATCTCTCAAGTACCTCTAGCAAAAGGGGGTTTCAGTGGCAGATGTCCAGCTCAGGAGTGTAGATTGAACTGTCAGAATGCAGCTGACCCCACAGGTAGAGGTCTAGGGCAACATGACTGCTTGGCACACACCTTTCTCCTGCCCCCTTCCTTTCTAACAGGATATGGGGTCTCAAATCAGGGCTGGCCCATCTAACTTCAAAGGAAGCCTCAGTTAAAACTTCTGACTCTATCCCTAGCCAGATCATTGAATCTGCTCAAAAGAGGCTTTTAGCCCCCTTTTCTAGACTGTACCAGTGACCTCTTCACTGGTTTCCCTACTAACTCCAGTTCCCTGACCTTGGTGTTCCACCTGTAACCAGGGATTCCTTGTATAAACACGACAGAGTGTATCTGCCTGAGCAAGGGTAGATACACCTGTAACCAGGGATTCCTTGTATAAACACGACAGAGTGTATCTCTCTTTTGCTGCATGTCTTCTGTTTCTGGCAATCTTAGTTCAGAGGCAAGATCCCAGTCCTTTTAGGGGCCTGGGGCTCTTTAACCAGTCCAGTCTGTCCATCTGCCTCTCCCACACTCCTTCCTTCCTTGATTCCTTCTGCACTGTCCCCTTGCTGACCTCCCTGCTAACTCGCCAGCACACCTGGCTTCTTTTCAACTGAGGGCCTTTGTACTATTTCTTCTGTCTGAAAAGCACTTTGTCTAGAGCCAAATGGCTCACTTCACTCCTCATCCAATGGCTCAAATGTCCCTTCCTTGGGAGGCCTCCCTGTTCGTCATACTTACGACTGAAAATCACTACCTTGATCCAAACACCCATGCCACAGCAGCAGCATCCACTTGGTGTTACCCCACAGCACTGTCTCTTTCGAACCTGCCACTCCATAATTCACTTAGGGTGGGTGCTATCCCTCCCACATCATGGTCATAGCAATGTAAGCACACTGTATGCAGGCAGGGGCTTTTTGTCTGTTTGCTTCGACATATTGCACATGCCTACAAGGAACTGGCACAAAGCAAGTGCTGATAAATCAACCCTAGTCCCTTGTAGTGACTGAGTGAGAAATGAATCAACTCAGTGCAGGGAGGGGACATCTGGGGACATCTGGACAATCTTCTGAAAAGGCCCTTAGATTTCCTTTGGATGGGCACAGTAAATATGGTGTTAGCTAACTCTACTGCTGCCCTCCTGGCCCGAGGGGCCAAGACGTCTCTTCATCTTGCAAATTCCTTGAAGCTGGTTTCTGTTGCTGCCTTGGAAAGTATGCTCCTACCCCACACATACACCATGTAGAGTCTTAAGCTTCTTACGAACACTGGCCCTTCCTACCCAGTCCTGTCCTTTTTCCTGTGCCAGTGACAAGAATTATTTCCAAAAGCCTGGCCTACCCAGAGCCTGGGGCTGCAGCCCATCCTTTCGCCCCAGAACACATATGGAGCCTAAGGCCAAATGGGCGAGTGCTCAGCCACAGAACCCCAAGAATTAGGGCAGGATTGAAGGTAAAGGTATGATCAGGAGGCTCCCTTGGGGAGGTGGAAGGTGGGTAGAGTTGAGGGAGAAGAGCAGGCCCCATCAGAGCTTCTGCACAGTCCTGGCACAGGGCAGGGAAGGGCAGTGCTGGGAACGTGTGTGCATGAGTGGTGTTATCGTAGAGGAAATCGATGCTTGGCACTGGCCCAGTGTTGAAGGGAAATGAATAGATTTTGGCCGAGGACAAAGAGAGTTTGATTAATCAGAAATTGGATAATGGAGGCAACACTCTAATTATTTTTCTTCCCAGCATTTTATCGAGAAATATGTTTGCACAGCATATGAGAGGTAATGGAGTGGGTGAGGGGGCAGCCACACTGGAGGCAAAGCCTGGCTAAGGAAGTGGACACTCATGCTAGCAGGCAAGCCAGCTAGGGTCCTGGAAGCCAGTCTACAGGGTCACAGGAAGCAAGAGGGGGTGAGGGGGCAGGTGTGAGGTTATACATAAATAGGGCAGCTAAGGCCAGAGAGGACACGCCATGCAGAGTGGAACAGACAGAGGAGAGACGCCATAGATCAGAACCGCAGTTAACACAAAGCCACTGTGCTTACATGGAGACGACTGTTTCCCTAGCCCACCACCTCCCCTCCCTCTGCTCTGCTCACCCAGCCTCAGCATGGGAGTGGAAGGCAGAAGAGGAATCACCACCAGTTCAAGCCAGCTGCTTTTCCCATGAGGCCTGCTGGAGCCAGGACAAGTCCTGTAGGTGTCAAGTTCGCTGAGGCCCCTCCTAGCAGCTTAGAAAGTATTCTCATCTTCACTGCTGGTGAAGTCAGTGGACCACTGCATGGCCAAGGTCAGACAGGAACACCAGGTCCCCTACAGAATACAGAGCCAATGACTCATACACCTTGTCCCTCCGTGGTCACAGTGGCCCCTCCTCCCATGCTGTCCCCACTTCGACAACACCTGATCCCCAAACTACAGACAGGTTAGCATTCTAATTCCATGGTCATCTGGCACGTGCAGACAGGCAGCTTCTTGGGGTTCCATGCTGGAACAGAGCTCATCAAAAGATTTATAACCCACTGAGGCTTTGCCTTCCTCATATACTTATTTAGTATACATAGAGAAGGGCTGTCAGAGGCTAGAGAGGGGGCTGGATCTGCAGGAAACGGGAACAGCTGAAACAGGAAGAGACTTTCAGCTAACAGTGACCTGAGCTGTTTATGGGACGCCAGGTATAGGCCAGGAGGGAGGCAAGTCCTACCTCAGAGAGGTTAAAGTTCGTGTTTCCAAGGAAGGAAAGATAAAAATGAATTGAACCTGCTAGGCAAGAGATAGGGTGCAATAGTGGAACTGGCCAGTTGCTGGCAGGAATACTGCAGACCTGCCTCCTGGTCTGGATGGAGTCATCACTAATCAACCATAGAGGGCTTCTTCCCCTCTGAATCACAACACAGCCTTAGAATCCTCTTGAGCACCTGGGCTTGGGGTGGACACTTCAATTTTTTTTCTATTATTAACATGTACTGGTGATACATAATAACAATCTGGTTGAGACATTGATATATTTACATAACGCATCTTGACCTTTTTACTTCCCTTTCCCCTTTCCAACCCCTAACTCTTGCATCCCCTTTCCCTTTCCACAAAGTTTATCTTCTTACTTTTTTCCATCTCTCTTTTGCTTTTTTTAATGGTCTGGTTTTAATGGTCTGGTTTTCTCAGAGAAACCATGTAACATTTAATCTTATGTGTCTGACTCATTTTGCTAAGCATGATGGTCTCAATGTGTATCTATTTTCCTACAAATGATCCAAATTTATCTTTCTTTATGGCAGAATAGTACTCCATTGTGTAAATGTACCACATTTTCTTTATCCATTCATGTACTGATGGGCATATTGAATGCTTCCAAGATTTGGCTATTGTGGGTTATTCTGCTATGAACAAGGATATGCATGTATCATTCTGGACACTCCAAATCTGGAGTAAGAAATGAAAACTATCTGCAGTCTTAACCCAGAGCTTCTAGTTTAAAAGAGAGGAGGGTGAGGGTATAGCTTGTGGTAGAATATTGACTACCGCACGTGAGGCCCTCTGTTTGATCTCCAGCAGTAAATAAATTTAAATAAATAAGGGTAAAGAAACCAAGACCCAGAAAACAAGAAGGATTCATCAAAGTCACCTTTTATGGGCAAATTCAGGACTTCAAATCAGACCTCAGGTCTTCCCACTGTACTGAGCTGTCCTACTGTCCTACTGATCTTGTAGGTACAGGGATAGGCCAGGGAAAAGCCATTCAGCTGCTACTGTATTTCTTTATTTTCTCTCATATTTTGTCTTAGCTTCTTAAGACAGTTTCCCACAAATGTGCCTTTATATGGCATGACTTTGAGAATTTCCCCACTCCTGATCAAGGCCCCACTGAGGCCTGCCATCTCTCTGAATAGCCAGGTGTCAGCTTGAGGCATCTAATTCAGTGTGAGAAATGAGGCGGACCTCTGCCTCTGGCTTAAGAGTGCACTATGGCTGGGCCTGACAGAGTGTAGCCGGTGGTAGCTTGTGTTGGGTTGCCCAACCTAAGGTGCAAAGACACAGAGAGATCTGAGGAGCAGAGTTGAGTTGGAGCATGGTTCTCTGCCTTGACAGCATATACTGGTTCTCCACAAGAAAGGGGCTCAAAAGTGTGGTTTGAGTCAGTCACTTCCACCAGTCATTTCCCTTGCCCCATAATGACTTCGAGGGCACCTGTTAGGCCAGGCTGGCCCTGTGGGCTAGGTTCTCAGAGGTGAGCACAATAAAGTCTTTGCCTTATAGAGCTTACACTTAGGTCCAAGAAAGAGATGACAAACATAATTATAAATAGAGTGAAAGTTGAATTATACCAAGTGCCAAAGAGGAAAAGAGTGGCAGGAAAGGACACAGGAGCCATGTGGGTGGGGACATGTGCTGTTTTAGAGAGAGGACCCACCAGGAGTATGTGAATGTGTGATTAGAGGATCTAGATACTCGGCTTGTATGTGGCCCTGTCAGAACCCTGCCTGAAAAGGAAGAACAGCTGTGAGAAACCCGGCCTTCATTGCTGACACATGGAGACAAACGACTAAGCGGCAGAAGGAGAACAATTTTAGGCAGGAACCAAGAAAGCACAAAGATGGAGCCAAGCTCCCTTGTTGTCCAGTGTGGCCCAACCTGGCAGTGTCAGCAAAAAGGGACCCTATAGCCCATGTTCTCTAATTCTTGCTTTATTTATTTATTTTTGAGACAGGGTCTTGCTCTGCAGCCCAGGCTGGTTCTGAACTCACTATGGAGCCCAGGCTGGCCTTGGACTCAGGGCAATCCTCCTGCCTCAGCCTCCCAAGTGCTGGGATTACAGGTATGTGCCACCACACCCAGCTTATGTGGTGCTGGGGAATCGAATTCAGGTACTTACTGCTTGACTTAGCACTTGCGGCAAGTGCTTTAACTGCTGAGCCATTCCCCCAGCCCTAATTCTTGCTTTAAAGAAAAGAAAACTGAGTCCCAAAGGAATGAAGCATAGGTTCCTGGGCATACTGCTGTAGGAACTGAGCCCAGCCCCCAGGTGGCCTCTCTCAGGGGTGTGGAGTGAGAATGCAAAGGGCCGGATGGAAAAGGCCCCAGGCTTGCTGCAGCCCAACAGCCACTGGGAGCAGGGAAAAGAACCTGAGAACTGGCAGTAGGTGCTCTGCTGTACAGCTGAACAGGTCTTGCCAGGTCACCTCCACCATTCTACTTGTGACCAGTGGTGGGATGGAACCAGGATGATTGGGAGGAAGCAGATTCCCCCAGGCTGCTGAGAACCCTCAGGGTCCCAAATACTTTCCCTGGGCCCCCTGGTAAGTCAGATGTGACTGGGCCCACTGAGCCACTGGGGAAAGTCAACTCACCTCTCTACGTCTCTGTCTCCTCAAGTATAAAACGGAAGGAAAACACATGCCTTCACCACAGCACTAAATGGCACTTGGGCCCTGGAAGGTGCTTAGCTACAAAATCCAGGGCAGATTTGCATGCCCTTCTTCCAGGCTCTGGGGAAATGTGCATATTAGTCTTTACTCCTCTGCCTGAACACCAGGAAGAACCTTTGCCTCTATGACTCACCAGGGCAGGCCTTCCCATAGGGATCAGGGCTCAGACCAGGTCTCACCCAGGAGCGTGGTGCTGGCAGGTGTCTATATTGGGAACAGGGAAAGGCCACTTCATGGGCCGGGGTTTCTTTATGAAGTTTTTGGTCAGACTACAGCCATCAGCATGGCTGTGAAAGCTCTGACTGAGCCCTTAGGAACAGGGAGTATTTCTGGTTTGAGGCTGCTTGAAGGAATACTAGGCTTGACACTGTTTGTAAGGCCCCTCCCTGCACTGTGGCTTTTAACAATCTTGCTTCTTAGCACTTTTTGATGGATTCTCCAGGGACGTCTCTGAAAGAGAGTTATACCTTAATTTAGAAGCAAATAACTCAAAACTCTGTGGTATAGCAGGCTCTTGTGGAAAAGAGACGAACTCAAGAAAGCCATTGTGTAAAGCTCCTGGCCCCGCTTGCCCAGAGCCTGCCTATGGCTAGACTTTGAGATATGCCTCCTGCTGCCTGCTGCCTGCTGCCCAAGGGGCTCCTGGCTGCTGGGGGTCCATAGTCAGAAGAAGAAGTGAAAATTCACAGTACGCAATTCTTCGCTCAATGTGTAGCTTTGACTCAGGTCTGGTGGCCAAAGTAGGGTTCACAAGATGGATCTGAGCAATTCTAGCAGCCCCAAGGCTAACACAGCCCACCTACCCGCTTAGGAAAAAGAAGCAACATCAGGCATGTCATGGGCCCACCCATCACCTACTGTCCTAGCCCATCACAGTCCCCACAAACAGGACTGCTTGGTGGGCACACACCAGTGAAGACACACAGGGCCCTATACTATGCCAGCTGCTCTGCTGTTACCATCTTGAACTGCTAAACTCATTCATTCTTCCTTCTTTCCTTCATTCCCTTACTGGTGATTGAACTCAGGGCCTTCACACTGAAATACAGCCCCACCCCTTTTTAAATTTTTTATTTTGAGACAGTCTCATGAAGGCACCCAAGCTTGCAATCCTTCTACCTCAGCCTCCCAGAGTGCTGCAATCGTAGTTGTGTACTGCCACACTGGCTGCTTAGTAATTTCTTAAAAGGGGCCCTATAAATTGTACAGCTCCCAGAAACCCCCTAACCACCACAGTGCTTGATGCAGAAGAGCTGCGCTCCTGGGATGTCTCCTTTTCCAGTCTTTCGAAGGAGTCTTGATAGTGTTCCCACCTCACTGTCATGACAGGCACTGATAAATACTGCTTCTGGGTCTCTACGTGATGGGGTAACATCTCCTTCCACAAGTTCCAGGGTTTTCAGAGGGTACCTGTCTGCTCACTCCTGTGAAGTACCTCGCCGGCCAGTGTGGACGAACACAGGGGCCAAATGTGTGGGAATGCAGTGCAGGGACAGGGTGGGGCACTCCAGGCTCTATTTACAGAGAGGACAAGAAAGCCAAGAGGATAAGGTTAGACCAGGCAGCTGAGGGACCAGGTCTTGACTGCTTGTCTTCTAAAGATTACCCTGGAATTCTTTCCTCACCACTGGGAGGAGAGGGGATGGGAGCCTCCTTGGTATTCTGAGGCCTCTTCCATTCTGTGCCAAGCTGTGGTATGGCTTCTTCTAGGGACTCCTGCCTGTGACCAGCCCTTGAAGCCTCTTCCCACTTCCTTTGAGTTCTTTTTAGCCAAGCACAGGGCATGCAGGATACCAAGAGGTTTGGTTTCCCAGGTTTCCTTCCTGCTTAAGGAAAGCAGTGTGGCTACCTTGTCTTCTCATCAGTTGCCATGAGCCAGCTGTGGGCAGTGGTAGGAAGCACGCCTCTACAGTCACACAGCATCTTAGGTCATCTGGGGCTAGGGTAAGATAGTGCTGGGTAACCTTGTTCTCATCTTCAGGGTAAGAAGAGGCACACACTGTTAGCCAAATTCACACACCAGACAACTAAGTGGCTATGTACAGGCCACACTCTGACTCTAGGGCCAGCCTACCCTGGCATTTGGAACTCCTGCAGGAAGGCCCTCCATCTCAGCAGCCTGTAGACAAGGGTCCTGGGCAGCCAACTCCATTCAATTACCTAGATGTTCCTGGATGCTAGTGAGGTCTAGACCAAGATACATTTTTCCTCCTGGGAAACAACAGGTCTGAGAAGTGGGGACAGGAGGAGGTTTCCATTACATGTCCCAAAGCCAAAGTCCTATGGCAGGCCCCAGGAATAGGCCAGGTGGGAAATATAGAATGAAACAGGTTCACTCTGCTCAGAACAGGTTCACTCTGCTCAGCACAGACTACATAACCCACAAGAGTAAGGAGGCCCTGTTCTGCAGTTACTTGGGCTTCAGCCAAAGCTAAGTGGTGTGTGTGTGTGTGTGTGTGTGTGTGTGTGTGTGTGTGTGTGTGTATTTGGGGGTGGGCACACTACCAAGATGAGTAAGATAGCTCCTTCAGAGGAAGAGCAAAAACATCCCCAGGACTGAGGGAGCAGATCTAGGGCAGAAGATGACAGTGGCTTTCAGAGTGTGGGGGGAGGCGTGAAACTATGTCTTATTTGCCTCTTGTCTCAGAAAATCAGCATCTGATAGAGAAGCGTACAGGAAGAGTTTTAAACTAAATGCCAACATCTCATCAACTCTAGAGAAGGACACACACAACACATTAACAGCACACCAGTCGTCCAAGTATGGCCCTCCCCCAACCCTGCATTCCCCCTAGATGGGCACTCCTATCAAATGTCCACAGCCTAAAGGTACAGAGTCACCAGCTAAACACTCCACAAAGAAGGCAGATGCATCCTAAGAAAGAGGCTGCATGGGTTGGTAACCCAATACTATTGCTTTACCAAGGGATAAGGTGGCTAGAAGGGCATCCCCAGCCTGCAAGAAGCCCTCTCTGGTCTTTTCCAAGCCCACTGTAGCTGAAACTGCTCCCCTTTTACAGGCCATCAGGCTGCGGTTGATACCAAGAGTGCCACAGCTAACCATGCAGTCATTCCCTCACCTGCCTTTCCTGACACACCTGATTCCTTCCTAAGCATGCCCAGTGCTCACAGCAGAGCCAAATGTTCAAGTACATCTCTCTGAGCTCCATCCATTCTCTCCACTCTGTGCCCATCAAGCTCCAGTTCAAATGTCACATTGCACATAGGCAGGCCTGATTTGAGCTTGCAGTACCCAGGACCCTTGCAACAGCCCAGGGGCTGGGTTATCAGAGCACAGACAAGTTTCCCCTATGAGGAGATGAGTCAGTCCTGGGAGCGCAGGCTCTGTCCACTCCCACCCTGCCCATCCCAGCACCAGGCCCTAGGGGAGCAAGCACTCAGTATTTGCTTAATTGAATTTAGCCAAGGAGCTTCCTCCAGATAGAGAGGAGGCAGCAGGATTAGATCCTCAAGGCAGGGAAATCACTTGGGCAGAAAGGAGGCAGCAGGGGCTCGGCCACTTCCTCAAGCCAGACAAATCTGGACTACCAGGCAGGTCTCTTTACCCTGACACTCAGACTCCAGGGAACCCTGCTTTCGCTTGGCACCGCTTTCCCATCCTCTTCTCTCGGTAACAGGGGCCCCGATTCTCGGCCTAGGCAGATTCCTGCCATCGTCACCCAGACAAGCTCAGCACCGCGCTAAAAGCAGAGATCACTCGGATCAACCGCAAGATACCGAGCCCCACTCCCGAGGCCCTCATACCCCTCCCCCAAGCACCCCACCGCCTTTTAAGGGAAAAAAATATTGAGTCGGGAATATATTACAATCCCAGCAGGTCGATAATCATCTCTTGCCCTAAATGCCTCCAAGGAACCTATTCGCTGCAAAAGCAATGACCGAAAACTGCAAGCCGTCCGTCCCCGGGCCCAGGCCTCTGGGGCCCAGTCTTCCGTTTCGGCCAAGGCCACATGTCGCTGCTCCGGCCACCCGGGGTCGCCTCCTCCCCGCGGCGACGTAGCCCCAGGGGAGACCCCGCCTTGACGCTGCTCCCGCAGGTCGGTCGACCAGGGTTCCGCACCAGCGGACGGTCTGGGCTTCTGGCGCCCCAAGCAGCATCCCCCGCGCCCCCTACCCACCGCCTCTTCCCGCTGGATCCTCGGCCCGGCGCGCCTCCCTTCCAGGCACCTGTCCGGTCCGCTGCCGCCCCTTGCCCACCTCGTAGGCAACTCCACCTCCGCCGTCCCCCACCGCGGCAAGGCATCCTGACCGTGGCTTGGTGCCTCCAGCCCGGACAGATCCCGGGTACAATGAGGGGTGGGGGGAGAGATGAGCGGGGATCTTGGAGGGGGGGGGGTGAACGCCCTGGCCGCGCCCCCGACCCCAGAAGCCCAGTCGCGCGCGCCGCCGCTGCGGATCCGCTTACTTACCTCCCAGCCGCGGCACCGTGCATCTGCCAAGCTGCTCCGGGTGGGGCGGGGCGGTGCGCGCGGGGCCGCGGAGCTCTCGATCCGCACGATGCGGGCGGCGGCGCCCGCGTAGGGACGTGACCGGACCGCGGGCGGCGCACAACTCCGGCCGGCCTGACTCCCTCCGCCCGCCCTTACGAGCCGCCCGCCGCCCGCCGCCCGCCGCCCGCCCGCGGGTCCTCCCGCCCCGCGCCGCCGCCGGCAGGGGCGGAGCTGCGAGCGCAGCGCGTTGCTAGGCCAACTGCGGGCGGGGGCTGCCGCGGCCCCGCCGGGCATCCTGCGCCGGGCGCCACCGCCCCGCCACGAGGGCCGGCTCCTCGCCTATTGGGCACAGGCGACGGACGGACGCTCCGGAGATCCAATGGCTACGGAGAGGGCGGGCGCGCGGCTCGGCGCGCGCCGCAGTCCGGCACAAGCTGTCCGCGCCGGCGTGCGGGGGAACCTCTGCGCCGAGGGCCGGTGGCGTGTTGGCGAGGCCGCTGTTTCTTTTCCTTTTCCCCTTTTTCTTTTTCTTCTTCTTTCTTTCTTTCTTTTCTTCTTATTTATTTATTTAGTGTGTGTGTGTGTGTGTGTGTGTGTGTGTGTGTGTGTGTGTGTGTGTGTGTGTGGTGGTATTGGAGATAGAGCTCAGGGCTTTCACACTGGGCGACATCCTCACCCCCATCCCCATCCCCATCTAAAAAATTTATTTTGAGTTAGAATTTCTCTAAGTACCCAGGCTGGGTTCAGATTTGCAGTTCTCCTGCCTCAGTCTCCCAGAGTACTGGAGTTACAGGACTCCACCGCCACCTAGTCTACGGCTTTAACACCCTGAACGAGCCTAGTCTTTCTTAGAATCGGCGGGAGGCCGGTGAAGGGAGACTGATCCTGATAGCACAGGGGGCCCCAGTCCCGTCACTGTCGCTGGTCCCCCCTCGCCTCCTCCCAGCCTGAGTTTGAACACAGCTCAGTCTTGTCTGAATTCTGCATATGTGGGCCACGGACTAACCTCTCTCATCCGTTTGCTAAGTGGGCAAAAGTAGGGCCAGTGGCATTGGCTTCCCTGAATTGCCATGATAATCCTCTAGCGCATATGAAAGACCTATGCAAACCCAGAAGGTTCACAGGGATGAGGTTTGCGCAGCACGGAAGGTGGGCCCTAGTCATTTCTGCTGTTTTTATTCTCCATGTGTCTTCAGTGTCCTTGGCCATCACGACCCACGGAAAGGTTGTCTTAGAAGGGAGAAGGGCCTAGAAGCTGTCCCTTAGACCAGAGAAGCAGAAAGAAGCTGGCACATTGTAGGTTAGGCCCTCACCACGTATTTGGGAGGCGCTTAAGAAGGCATTGGGCCCTCAGCAAAATGCTCATGAGCAAAATCTGCAGAATTCTTTCAATTTCAGGAGAGACCATCTTGGCCTCAAGGCCAGGAGCCTTTCGTGTCAGTGCTTTAAAAGGAAGGCTAAGGCATTAATGCTGCTGTTTTTTATTCTTAGAAACTGAAGCATGTAGGTCTTAGAGCATCCCTGGTACAATGTGGATGCAGTCTCAACTAGCACCTTCCTTGTCACTTTACATCCTCATGGTCAAATTACTTGAATCACCCCTTTTGTTGAGCAGAACCATTGGAACTTGCCTTTGGTAGAAGTCCACAGAACAGCAGCCTCAGCCCAGGTCTTTGGTTGGAAGGCAGAGGTGTGGGATGGGCTCTGCCAGCTGTATACTCTGGCTTCAAGAAATTATCTAATATCTTCTCTGAGAATGTTTCGTATTGTGAAATGAAGAGTATTACTCATGGTCACAGACGACCTATGAAGGTGTCTAAACAGATACTGGTTAGGGGCATTACTGAGACCAAACACTTTGTTCCTTGGAGGTGGTCAATGAGGCTCCCTGAGGTATGCCTTTATACCATCAAGGATGTGTCAGGCCAGGCCTCTGCCCTGGAACACCACCAAGCTTTGAGACTTGGCTGAGCCTCAGTTTTCTCATCTGTGAAAAGATAACACTAAAGATTCCTTAGGTGGTAATTTATGGGAGTTAACATATAGGAAATATGCTTTAGCACTTGGCCAGGGATGGGCAAAAGCAATTTCTACTGCAGGCTCAGGTCAGAGGTTATTTTCAACAGGGGAACCGAGCTAGATGCAAGAGTAGGATTACCCCTTATAATATATCCAGCCACAAGAGCAGAGGGCTAGCCTCTGGAGAAGTCCACCAGGGATGGCTGCTACCTCCCTAACCTGACCCTGGTGACCAACCCAAAGCAAGTGGGGGATCTCTCACCTGGCATCAAAACCAATAATTACATTCATTCATATAGAAATAATTTGATGATAGCCTCTTCCTCCACTCATGGTATAGTTTTAGGCACAGTTTCAGCATTTAGATCTAGCCCCTTCATAGTAGACCTTTGTGGCCATAGGGCAGGGGCTGAAAAACAGAAATAATCTACCATAATAATCATTTGAGGCCATTGGAAGGGCACTCCTGGGGCTCTGGGGGCATATGGTGGTGGGAGCACTGAGCAGTGGGTCAACTTCTTGAAGGAAGGGAACCTGGGGCTGAAGCTGCAGCAGGAGAGGAAGTGGCTAGTTATAGGGGGTCAGAGAGAATCAAGATCCAAGGTGGGGAGTATGCTAGGCAGGAAGGAGCAGCTGGCCTGAGGAAGACCCAGAGAAGACCACCATGGCCAAGTAAGCAAGGATGTTGGGAGTAGTCCCTCCTGGCCAGTGGCCTTACAGTAAGATTGGGGATGTTGACCTAGGAACCACTGAAAAGTTCTTAAATTAGACATTTAAATTTGAGAAAGTGGATGGCAAATTTTTGTTTTATGTTTATTTATAGTAGGCATGGTCCCACAGACCTTGTGAGCTGGGCTGCTGGGCATACACAGGTAACAAAAATATCAACTAGTAAGTCCAGAGAAAATAAGACTCGGCAAAGAAGTCAATCCAGGAAGCCTAGTTAAGGGTAGGGTCTTTTGCAGCTGTGAGATAAGAAGGATACTGAATGTGCCAGGTGACAGTGTTGAGACATTTACCAGGGTGTTCTGTGCTGGCCCAGGGGGGAGAATGAAGATGGAAGCAGGTAGGGACCCAGGAGAGAATGGTAGGAAGAGAAGCCACTGGTGGGGATGGCATTTGCCAAGAAAATCGTGTATCAGTTGCAGAGGTGGGAACTAGGGTCTTAAGGCTGCCAGGAGGGTGTCCTGAGGAGGAAGAAGCTGTTAGCCATGTTGCTTGTTGCTGGGAGGCCAAGAGGGTTAAAGTCAGAGAGGCATACCCAAAAGTAAAAGTAGGCACAGATGGTTATTGGTGTGCCCAGAGTTTAGGGTAGAGAGTCAGACAAGGCTGAAGCTGGACAGGTGGGTCAGTATGAGCCAACCCCAGGGTGCCAGGTGAAGAGGCACAGTCTTTGTTCCGGGATGGAAAGGTGTGGGACTGGGGACAAAACCTGGGTGCCAGCATTGCACCCTGAGTCCTCACTGGCTACGAGAACAGAGCTGGGTCCTGATAACTGTGCCTGCTTGGTACTTTCCCAACTCATGAGGGATAGTAATGTGAGATGGGATCAACCTCCTCCCCAGGGAAGAACCAAACCTCAGTTGCAGGTGGCTCCATGCCCAGGGCACCTGGGACCTTTAATTCTAGTAGAACTTTCTGGCTTAACCATTAAAGCCATCCTGGCTCATGTAGCAGTGAGGTCATTTTGGAGGCCAGGCCTGAACTCATACCTTTGTCCCTGTACTTTTGTGCCCCTTTAGACTCTCCTCCCGCTCTGGGAGGCCTTGCTTCCTTGGGTCCACCTTTCTTCACTTAGCCTTAGGACCGGAAATTCCTCCTCTACATGCATGATAACCTGTTGTATAATGACCTGTCCTCAACTCCCCTACTAGTCTTCCTCCTCTCCCAGCATGGGGTGTGAAGGGAAGTTGCCCTCATCCTTGAGTGAGACCTGGCCTGCATGGGTACCACCATGTCCTCTCTTTGCCCCACCTATCTTACTCCTCTGACACTCACTGATTCTCAGCCTGTGGCCCAGCTGGGTGGGTTTCTCTGGTTTGCTTCCTTGGGGGCTGTGTCCCACCCCCATTTGAAAAAACCATGTGGATCTGGGTTAGTTATAAATAGCCAGGCCCGCCACTCTCCTTTTAGCTGAAAAGAAGCAAAGTGAACGAGCAGAAAGGCACACCCGGCACGCGTTTTATTTTTAATCTTCTCCCTCTGTCTCAAAATGAACCCAGGGCCCAGTGATGAGGATTTCTACAAACAGTAGTCCAAGACAGATGCCTGAGCAAAATAACTGGAGAAGCCAAAAACCTTAGCTTTGCCCCTGTCAGCTGTGTGACCTTGGGTATTTGAGCTTCCTCTCTGGGCTTCAGTTTCCTCATCAAGGAAGAGGAGGGTAATGGAGGTGGTCACTTCCAGTATTCTGACTTTTCTGACTTCTGCTCCCTCCCAGCCTATGCCCACCCCAACTCTGACGTCAGCTTCTGACAGCTACGACCGGGATGTGTGTCCCTGGAATTTCCTTGGAAGTCTAGATCCAGGTACACTTTAGGCCATAATCAAGCCCCAGTTAGGTGATTTACAGCTTTCGTTGTTGTAGTACTACCTTCTACTTGATAGGCTCATTTCAGTGTTGAGAGAACCAGGCACAGAGAAGGGTAATTTTAGGTAATGTGTCCAAGGTCACACAACTGGAAAAGGATAGTTAGGAGTCAAACCTAGGCTGCTTTGGAAATATGTTGATATTAAAATGTAAGAAACAAAGCCCAAGACACTTGAGGCACCAGGAAACTGCTTTCCCCTGTGGCTCGAATGTCCCTAAAACAGATGAGGCAGAGCTAGCTGCTCTACCCAAATACCCCACGTGAGAAGCTGGCCAGGAGCGCTGGGAGCCCTGTCTATAAAGGAACAAGGGAGGAGGAAATAAGATCTGTTACATATTCTCTCCTGCCTTACCGCCCTCCTCACCCCAGGCATCTGCTATTTGATGTCCTTAGGAAGTGAGGAGAAAGGCTGGGGTGATGTCTTCAAAGAGGAAATCCCAGTGTTAATTGGCACTCAGAGACCTTTAGGGTAATTAACCTGTTTATTTATCTGTCTAGAGTAAATTAAAGGGTTTAGCTGGGGAGGGGAGAGCAGAGAGGTGTTTGCTGGTGACCACCTCTTTGAGGCTATAGATAGCTTCTCAGTGGGCAGTGTGGAATGCTGAGGGGGCTGAGGAGAGGACAGCGGGGCAGTAGTGACAGATGTCCTGCACACCACTGGAAAGAGCTGCTCTTTGCTCCAGCCTCATCTCCATGGCTTGGGAGGGTTGCACTGAGAGACTGAGTCCCTGGTACTCCCAGTGATGGGGTTCTGGGTTCTCCTCCCAGTAGCCACAGGCAGACCCTCCCCAGGAGGAAGTGGTGGGAGCCAGGTGGGACCCGTTTATGGGGGACGCCTTGTCTTGCCCTGTTTCTCCTAGGACCTGTGCCATTGCTATGCCATATGGAGCTCCCAAGAGGTCCCAGGACCCTTCAAGACCCTGTTGGCTGGACCCCGTGGACTTCTGTCACTCTTAGTTGGCATCGCTGCTCTTTTGGGGATAGAAGACACTACCTTAGGATTTTTACCTCCACCCCAGTTCTACTTCCCTTTCCATTTCAACTCTTCGCAAGGGCTGCCCAGACCAACACGGGGACTCCAGCATTTTTGACATGTTGCAAGTGGAAAGGAGGGTCTTAGATGGCCCCTGCCACTCTGGGATGAGGTAGGGAAGAAGAGTCAGTGTGCCTGGGTCTGTAGGTGTAATCTGCTGTCTAGCTGTTTATGGCTGATAATCCTGAGGAACTGGTGACCAAAGATATCTTTTGTGGCCTCTGGGGCCTTATCTATCAGCTGTACTCTGATCTCAACATGACTGCACCCTCAGCCTCCTGCTGACTGCCCAGGAACCCTGCCAAGTTCTCTTGTCAACCCGTCATCCTACCCATGCAGGGCAGTCAGCACAGGGTGTGCCCTCTCTCCCCCATCCCCAACACCCTCTCCTGTCATGCAGGGGCCCGGGGCATCATCACCAGTGGACTGGTCCCCTCACTGGTGTGGAAGCTGCAGAGGGAGGAGGAGACCATCCAGGAGCTCATCCTGGACACACTGGCCCCTTGCCTGCAGGAGGATGCCACACAGGCATTGAAAAGCCATGCTGTGCCCTTCCTCAAGCAGAAGCTCCTCAGCACCAACAATAAAATCCGCAGCAAGGCTGCTCGAGCACTCATTGCCATCAGGTGAGTCCATGCTGGACTGAGTGTCTGACCCCTTGGGCCGCTGCCAAGAAGGCATAAGTAGAGAAGGCAGTTGAGCTGCCACTGGCCCAGTAGCAGGTGAGCAGTGAGGCTTTACCCAGCCAGGCCTGACACAGAGCCCAGGGGCATCTACTCCAGACCTATTTTGCTATTCCCTGGGAAAGAAGAGAGCTGGGATTGAAACACCTCTCCACTAGAGTAACCATTGTCCCATTGGCCTGAGAGTGTCCTGTATCCCAGGAAACTCTTCCCCACCCCTGCCCCATGCAATACCAACTGACTAGTTTTCCTCATCTGATGGAGGCAAGCAAAAGAAACCCAGTGGTAACAATGACAGCCAATGGTCACTCAGTACTCATAGCAGACGAGGCATTGTCTACATTGTCTGTAAACTGCATTTAGACAACTCTCTGAGGGAGGAGATATAGTCCTTTACAGTTGAGAAAACAGGCATGGAATCTAGTAACTCACTCAAGATCACATATGATCGTGGTCTAAATCCTGCATCGAGACTTGAGGAAACAGAAAGTCTCCTTCGTGTTAGTTCCTAGTTCCTTTCTCCCCTAAATAGGCTGCTTGTCTACCACTGTAGTCCCTTCTTTGGCTGTGGCCACATCTTCTAAGTTGGGGTCCCCTTTGCTCTCCTAAGTACTGGCTTTTTTTTTCTGTCTGGGATTCTCACTAGAGACTTTGGCCTGTATTCCTGCTGATATGGCCCTGTCCCAGGGCCCTGGAAGACTTCTGATCCATCAATTTTCATGTCTCTGGGGTCAGGGAGGATATGTCTTATTTTCTGGATGATGGTTTAGGTCGAGGCTTCCTTGCCCCATGGGCCCCTGCTCTCACTTCCACTGGCAGCAGGCCACATTCACACCCATACTTCTCTGAACCTTGGTGCCTGCTTCTCGAGCCATGGTCAGTTTTGGGTCACCAGGGATAGTCCTAATATAAATACTTTCCCTTTGTGTCCCTGTAGGGTAGTCCTGGGCTTTATTCCCTTTATCCCCCTTAAGTGTAGGCCCTGGCTATTCCCTTTGTTCCCAGCATCCCTCTAGAAGGCAAGAACCAGGTAAGACAGCATGATGTCATCCCCATCCTGGTGGATCTACTAAAAGACCAGGATAAAGAGGTTCAGGCCAATGCTGCTGGAGCCCTGATGCATGCTACAGTGACCACTGAAGGTAAGGGGGGGTTGGCCACCCCCGGATCACTGAGGTCGGGCAGGTCTGGGCAGGTCTGGGCAGGAGGGAAGAATGAGCTCCTTACCATATTAGCAGCTATGGCGAGCTTTCCAAAACTCATCCTTCTCCTGGCCAGGGGTGAAGTATTGCTCCCGTTATATCCTGTGAGCTCCCTCAAAATTCTTCTCTTGAAAGTCCTTCTGAGGTTTGGGCTGAGGCTTAGCTCTCTTTCTCCTTTCTTGGCATAGACTGTTCCTTTCCTGTCACCAGTCACTCGCATTAGAACCTCTATCCCTTCACACTAAGTTATTACTTGAGCCTGGAATTCCCACTGCTGACCCAGGCCACCTGTGAGCTATGAAGTGATTCTGGAATTGATTAGTTTGTAACCCATGGCTCTTATCCATAGGTCTACGCAAACTCTGCCCTTGACTCTGGCATTTGAAAAAATTATAATTACTTTTCTCGCATTGAGGAAGAAGGGAAAATAAAAATGTCATTTCCTGGACTCTCAACTCAGGAATCCCAGAAAGTCAGACTGCTATGTTGTCACCCAAACCTCGGCTAAGGGAAGAGACCTGGGTGAATCTCTCCACTTGACAGGGTAGTGTATGGCTTACTCCCTATTCATAGGCCTTTTGAAAGCTGCCTGACCTTCCCACTGACCTGCATTCAGCCGTACCAGCCCTGTGTTCTGTGCTTTTTTATACCATAGACAGACTCTAGGCTTTGGCTTCCAAATCCACAGGCAGAACCTCCCAGAACCCCTTTCTGGACTATAATGGTAGGACTTGAAATAGATAGAGGAGGAGAAGTTAGGGCCTTTTCAGGTTCCACAGCTCACCTTTTCATTGTGTAGTCAGGGGGGTGACATGGAAGGAAGGAGGGTGCTCCTTCTGCATTGCTCTTGGGGCACCTCAGCTCAGGCTTCTTGTGGGAGCTCTTGGGAGGGTCACGGGGCCTATGGGACTCAGACCATGGCCAGATACCCAGAGGACAGAAGCTAGGGATGTGAGGCCAACTGCTGCTCAGCTGGTGCTCCAGCCAAGGGTCTCTGAGCTCCTGCCACATGCCAGGCTCTGGGTTGCACAATGAGGACCCAGAGCTTTTGGGGCCTATTGTTGACAGGAGGCAGAATGATGAGCAATGTAGAGAGGCCCATCATTCACTGGAACACATAATGGGGTCAATTCCCAAGCCTCCTCTGGGAAGGGCTTGGGAATTGACCCACAGAATAGGAAAATTAGCAAGGCCTTTGCAGCAAAGGAAAGTTAGCTAACCATGGTGATGGGTGGCAGAGGTTAAGGAGGACATCTTTCAAACATATTAATATTTATATTCCTACTAAATAGTGCACCATGAGGGCAAGAACAATGTGGTTGGTGTCTATCTATCTATCTGTCTGTCTGTCTGTCTGTCTGTCTGTCTTTGCTGTGCTGAGAATTGAACCTAGATCACACACTAGGCAAGCACTCTAGGCACTGATCTCGACCCCTAGACCTTTATGTACATTTTTTGTGCCAGGTGCAGAGTAGTTGCTTAAGAAATATTTGGCACATAAATAATGATTGGCTTTCCATTTTTGTAAGGCTATTTCTGTTGCTTTGTGAGGACTAATTACAGATAAGAAATAAGATGCATGTGGAGAAGCCAGCTAGGGGGCTGGAAGAATGGGATTAGAGGGCCTAGCCTAGGCTAAACTCAGTAGAAGAGGACAAGAGAGGTGGGATGAGAGAAAGGGGGTGGGCATAAGGCATTTCTTCCCCTTCAACCCACACAGGTAGGAGTGTAGAGGGAAAAAGACCTCTCAAAGTGGCTGGTTGGGAAACCTGCTATTGGTGATTTACAGGGAAGTATGCAGCCCTGGATGCCGAAGCCATCAGCTCTCTTCTGAAGCTGCTGGATTCACCTTTGAGCAAAGTACGCTTGAATGCCACCAAGGCCCTCACCATGCTGGCTGAGGCCCCCGAGGGCCGCAAGCGTCTGCAGACCCAAGTACCTGCCTTTCGTGCTCTAGAGAAGGATAAAAACCAAGCCATACAGCGGGCAGCCCAGATTGCCATCAAAGTGATTGAGTGGAAACCTTGATCCTCTCTCTCGTCAGGCCAGACCTGATAAGCCACCACCATACTTGAATAAATGGGTCAAATCTCTATATCTTGGTCCCAGTGGTACCTTATTTCCTGGAGCTTGATCACATCTTTCTCTCTGGACAAAGGGGAAATACCATGCCCAGAAGGACCAGGTTCTGGGCAGCACAGGTACAACATGAAGCAATGAAGAAGTAGAAGACAGCCTCAGGAATTCTCTCTGCTGGGGCCCAGATTCCCCTCAGAAGATGGAACTCAGGGCTGAGCTCTCCAGGAATAAGGGTTGAGGAAGGGAGTTGATTGGGGAATGAAAGGAACACAGCTGGACCAGGTGCCAGCCAAACTTGGGATACTTGAGTGACCAGACCTGTCACTCAGTAGCATCGTCCTCAGTGCTCTGCTCAGCCAGTGTTTCCCCTTTCCCACACTGGGTGGCAGGAAGGAAAGTGAAAGGTTTGTCCTGATGTAGGCCCTTCCCAGAGGAGACACACACATGAAAATGAAATTGGGGAGCGGTTGGGAGAGCCCTTTTACCTCCCAGTGAGCCTGCCTAGTCTGGCTGGGTAAGGGTTCTCCTAGTTTTGAAGGAGAAGCAGAGGATCTCTGCTTTTGTTGGAACTAAGCCGGACCCTGTAACTTTCCCGAGGCTTCCATCTAACCAGCCGAGAGTTGGTTCTGAGAAGAATTCTTAGAATAAATATCAGCAAGACCAGAATCCCAAGTGAGCCTTTTCCTGCAGTCCTTTCAATAAGCCCAAAGGACCCTCAGGTTTCTCAGAAGAAACACAGAAAAGTTTGTGTCCTTGGAATTAAAGGATCAGACTGGCCATGGACTCAGGACAATTCGCCTGCCTCAGCCTCCTGAGGTATTACAGGTGTGCACCACCACGCCCAGCTTATGTGGTGCTGGGGAATGGAACTCGGGTACTTAGTGCTGTGTAGCGCTTGCTAGGCAAGCACTAATCACTGAGTTGTTATTCCTCCAGCTGTGGTCATCATGTTCTGAAAGGGACTGGCTTCTGGGCCAGGTGGGGAAAAAAAAAAAAAAAAACCCTTTTTTGAAGAGGCAATCTTTTTTTTTTCTTTAGGAAAGTAGCTGCTTCAGACGCTTCATTCCTCCCTTCCCAATCCTGTCTTAACCCATAGGAGTAGACTGGCTACACTCTTGCCACAGGCATCAGCCAAGGTCAGACCCCTGTGTCTCCGAGACCCTGTGCTCTTGGTATTGGCTGTGAAACACTCTTTTGCTACATGACCAGTGATATCAGGGTTTCCCTGTTATAGGTCCTCTTGTCTCTTGTTTTCCTGTACTACCTTATTTGCCTGACTCTAGGCCTCTGCCACCAGTTTCTGTTTCTAGCTGGGCTTGCCCTGTGCTCGCCCCCACTACAACGGGGACTCTGGCACCAGTCTCTCTTCTGTGTTCTTATCCCTTACATCGAACTGAAAATTTAGCCTTAAATGTCTTTATGAATTAACACCAGTTCTTCACAACTTGTAAAAAATGGAAGCAGCAATATTTTCCAGCTCTTTCTATGCTAATACCCTGATGCCTAAACCAGATAAAGAAATCAAAAGGAAACTACAGACCAATGCTTTTTATTAATATAGACCCAAAAACTCAACAAAATATGAGCAAACCAAATCCAACAACACAGAAAAAACATGATATACTAGGCCCACTGGGATTTAAATGTCCAAGAGTGGCTTGTATGGAAATAAAAGAACAGAAATCAGATTAAGCAGTCAACAAAATCCAACACCGCTGATGGTCTGGTGGCTGGTAGCACTTCATGCATGACACCTGGGAGAGTTTTTATTGTTATAATCCTTGGTTTCATATCTTTGGGTCTCCCAGGGGGAAACACCTTATCCCTTGCTTGATGAAGGAGTCATGGAAAGGCAGAAGGTCTGCCTACTCTCTAGACACTGCAGGCTTGAGGTGCTTCAGGCATAGTAGATGTGGCAGGTGACCACGAGTACAAATAAGATGATCCCACTGACATTGACTACCCACCTCTTGAGGGGTTTTTCCAGTGTGTCATCCCACTCTTTAGTTTCAGTCCCCTCCATGGTCCCTTTTTTCTTCCCAGGTTCCTCTTCTGGGGCCAGGACTTCTGCATCTTCTAAAGTGTCATCATGCTCCACATTCTCCTCAGTTGCCTTCATCTTCTTGGTGGCCTCATCAGCGGCCACCTTAGGATTCAGCCATGGCTCCAGGCCAAAGAACATTTCGAAGAGCTCCCAGAAGTAAATATGGGAACCTTGGAACATAGCTGGAACAGAGGGAACATGTAAAAGTAAGGCATGTAGCCATGGCAAAGGAGTACCTTATAGAGACTTATTCTCAGCAGTGAGTCCAGTATGAAGTCCAATAGACTCACTCCTAATACACCAACAAATAAACAACAGTCTTCAGTCTGGATGTAGAATGCTTATAACCATCCTCAGAGACATGACTTGAGAGAGAAGGTGGGACAAAGTATTATGGGGGTGGAGTGGGGCTGCAGAGCTTTCAGCTATGCCCAAATCCTCTTGAATGGGCAGCTGAGGTGAGCATCATCAGAGCAGAGCCTGCTCACATGCCCCACATTATATTGTGACAATGTCCTTTCCTGTTTCTATAGGTCTAGGGCAGGTAGAGGCTGTTCCTCTGGGTGCTTCCTCTCTAAGTATTACTTTCTGGAGTATGGAAGAAGCCCCATAAGTCCTGGAAATGGATTATTGTTGTCTTTGGTAGCTTCTTGGGGAGTGACTTCTCTATGAAGGTGACCTTGTCAGAGGCTACCTTGGAGTTCTTTGGCGTACTCTGTCAGGGCCTACCTTCCAGTCTCTGTGCTTGGCCCAATAAGACGTCTGCAAATACCTGGGCCCTGGGAGACACTCCTAATGTTGTGTGAGTTTGGGGGGTGGCAGCCTGGGGGACGGGGAAGGTGTAGGAACTACATGAATGCTACCATACATTTCTTTAGGCAGAACGAGTGGGAACACTTGAGTGTTACCCCAGTGTCTGTCTGTGGTGCTGATCCAAGTCTGCCCCTTGGGTCCTATACAGGCTCAGATCAGCACCATGGCCAGCTCCAACACACCAGCCTGGGCCCTGCCATGCCTGGAATGTGACCTTTGAGCCATTCCTGAGACAGCATCTCTCCTGGAGGATAAGATGATCCTGGATTTCAGTCAGAATGGCTCTATGATGTCTTCTAGTTCATCTCATTGGACAGTCTCCAAGGCAGTCTCTTGGGCATCTATTCCTGCAGCTAAGGCTAGGGAGGCATCAGAGATGATGGAGGAACTCTGGTTGCAAGAAGGGTATCTGCAGGGAAAGGACTCCTAAGTCAGCAAAACAGATATCTGATGTTGGGACTGAGACGTCTTGACCACTAACCACTCTCTTGCTTCTGTTCTCAAATGTGCATGTTGTCATACCATTATGCAGCTTCCAGTGCCTAGGAGACTGCTGGGAGAGGCTTTGGAGCTAGTATAGAAAAAGCAACTAGTCATTCAATCACAACTCAAAGGTGTAAAAGTCACCCTAACCAGCCAAGGCTGTATGATGGGCAGCCGGTTGGCTCAGGGGTGATGGTTAACATTGTGGAGCAAGACTGTCACTGTTCAAATCCCAGCATTACCACTGATTTATCTGTGGTATCTGATTTCGAAGTGCCATACTATCCCCAGTTCTAAATTAACATCTAACATCTAACTACCTGCCACATATAAATTTTGGCAGCACCCTGGGCATAGGATCTCATGTCCAAAAGAGTCTACCCGCCACTGTACAGAATTCCACAGGGCCTTCCCTGAGCAGGTGCCCATCCTTTGTAGGTATCAGAAAAGAGTGCAGGGCCTCCTTGGGCTCTGAACTTCCCTGGTAGGAGTGCAGAGGGGATTCCAGAACTCTGTTTTCTCCCCAGGCAGGCTCTTTGCTTCTCTCTCCCTTCCTCCTCCAAACTCATAGCCTCTTCACTACTCTCTGCTCCAGTCTCAGGACTAATCTCATTATGTCCTTTATCCCTGATTGCGTCAGGGGCTGCAAGAAGCTCAGGTCACCTCACCCCCTACCTCCGTGGCCCAGAACACGCTCCTTTTTTGACCCTACCTGCTGAAATCCTCCCCTCGGTTCGCTGGAGGCCCCAGAGACTCGCCTGTCCCAAATAATACTCTCTTCTTTCTTGGTCTTAAACCTGATTCTCTGCACACTTGCTTCTGGGGTGCCCTGTTACTCTCTTTCCTCGATCCTGTATCCCTACTGCAGTGGGACATTGCTCACCCGCTTCCAGAGGGCCTCTGCAGCCAACTCCCTCCCTAGCACCATATCATCAGATCACTCACTCTACTGGAGGCACAAACTGGTCTCTGTGTGGCTGGACCCAAGGGCCAGCCCTCTGGAGTTATTTTTACACATTCAGCATTTGCCTCAGTGGATGACCCTGTCCCTTTGGATACTTTTAAGACACCAGACACTTCGGATTTTCTGTCTCCTTGCTGGCTCCTCCTCATCACCCCGGCACCCCTTGACTCATACAACCTCTTCTCTCTTCCCCTTCCTCTACCTCTAGGGGCCACCCAGTGCACCTGCTACCTTCTTCCAAGCTCAGCTTGCGCATCATTGCCTCACAACCTGTGCATGCCCTAACCAACTCCAAGCAGCATCTTACAGAGAAGGAAATCTGGGGCTCTGCCTTGAGGCGTGTTTCTGAGTGTGAGGTTAGCAGGGAAGAGGGGTGTTGGGGCAACAGCATAGGCCACCCACCACCCCAGAGCATGCCACACAGGGACCCTTCCCAGGGGTGGATTTTCCTTCTTACTTGGTTTTGATGTGAGTCTGGGGAGTCTCTCCCACTTTCTACCTCCATCCAGATCCACTCTGTCTTCTTGGCTCTTGCGTAAACTCCAGCACAGCCTGTGGAGCTAGGGGTGTGTGAGGAGAGAACAGCGACATGTCACTTTGAAGTGTTCTTCATTGCATAGCAAGAGGTTGGAGGCAATCATCTCAGGGCTCCATCCTGTTAGGAGCATCCAGCAATGTGCATACCTTTGGGACAGCAGAGGCTGCCGTCATCCTGGGTCTACTTTATCGGGCAGTGTTGGGTAAAGCCCTGTCATTTGATGAGGAATACATGGGAGACGATAGCTGCTGTCATTCAGTAAGCCCTCTTCGGGACTTAAGAGAGCAGTGTCACCATGAAGGAGGGTCTGTCTGTACCTGGGCTTGGGTTCAAAAGGACATTTGTAGATGCCAAAGGGGAACACTCCATTTCTTTTCCAGTCTCTAATTTTTTTTTCCCTTGTCCTAAAAACATGTGAAATTTTGGGAAGTAACAAAACAGCCAACTGTTGCCTTTTTGGAGGAGGAATAAGGGTAGCAAAAGTGCAACTGCATGACATTTCCCCAAGTCTAAGTCTATCCTGGAATAGACGCATCTGAATCTGCTACACCAGCCTCACTGTAGGGATAGGTGAATCCCTGCCCTGCGTGGTTTCCGGCTAACACACAGTAGGGCATTTGTGAGCCTCACAGGCTGGGCAGCCTTCCTCCTGCTCCACCCTAAGATCAGGCCCTGCCTAGGTCAGACCGATTTTGTTGTGTTGAATTACAGAGGCTGGCTGAACATTTCACTATTCCCTAATGATTCCATGTGTGCACAGTTTGCCTTCTCAACAACACTATCAGCCTGTTGTGATGAGGCTGCTGGATACCCTGGAAGGGCATGAGTTCCAGCGCTGCACACATCTGTGGGCTTCTGAGTGTGAGCAAGCTGGTCCAGAGCCTCTTCTCCCCTGGTGTGGTGATCAGAGGTGCTGTGTTGAAGGGCCTAAGCCTGTGGCCAGGACGTTGTCACTGATCCATAGATGTGACTTTTCCTTTTAGCTCCTCTCCTCTGGGCAGCTATTCTGTCTTCTCCAGGGCAACAGTGTACTGTTAAGCAGCTGGGAGACATTCAGAATACACTTGGCTGATAAAGGAGCAGACACAGCACAAAGTTGAGAGCAGTGGAAGAGAATGCCAACAGTCTGAATGATGAATAGTCTGAGCAACAGGAAGCTGAAAGTCAGCCAGCTCCATTATCTCAAGGTGCTAGGAGCGGGGTGGGGGAGGACAGGGGGAGTGTCACCTATGCTTGGTCAGATGCAGGGAGAATTTGCTGTGGTGTATAGTGCCCGGCTGTTTGTCCCGTTTGTTCTGCTCTTCTTCCCACTGGGCTGTGCATGCAAGACAAGCATGAACCAAGCGGAAAATGCTGAGCAAAGAGTGGTCAAAGGGCCACTGGGGAACCCTGAGGCTTGCACGTCTTCCAAGTTTACCTTGTGACTCAACTTTTGATGATGAAATATCAGTTTTTGTTCAGACTCCAGGTAAAATTTTAGGAAAGGCACTAGTTCTTACATACCCATTCCTTTCTGAGCAACCCCATTAACTGCAGGCTTCATTATTGTTGGATGGACTCTCCCTCCTGCTGCTTTCTCTGGGCGGGCCAAGTGCCTGGCCTGTCAAGGTGCCAAAGGTGGGGCCAGTGTGATCTCTAGAACCAGATTGTGGCCCCAGATCTGTCACTTAACTAGTTTTTGTTATCTTGGACAAGTTACTTAACTAACTTAGACTTTTTCCCCCCATTTTATTGATATGTATACGTGCAAAATTTAAGGTTTACATTGGAGTTGAGCCTTTTATGCACATATGTATCTTGTCAAGGTGACAAGGGCTTTCCCACTCTCCTTTTGTCCCTCCCCTTACCCTCCCATCCCTCCCTCCTCCCCTACCCGACCCCCCTGTTTCACTTTGTTTTTCATTTTAAGTTCCATAGGAGTTGTGTTCTGGGACTCTCATATCAGAGAGACCATTCGATGTTTCACCTTCTGCTTCTGACTCACTTCACTAAGTATGATGTTCTCAAGCTTCATCCATTTGCCTGTAAAAGCCTCCACACTGTTGGACTTTATAGATGCATGAGTTAGACTTTTTTTAAATAACTATTCCAAAACAGGTAATTGACACTTGCTTCTTGGGAAGTAGAAAAACATTTGTGAGGAGAAGGCTGTGAAGCACATCTAGTACCTGCTGCCAGGGTGTCAGCAGTCCTGTCCCCTTCTTTTTCCTGGTGGCTTCATCCCCTACCCATGATAGTAGCTCAACTGTCTTGATTATATTAATTCAGGCTAAGGTTAGTGAATTTAACTCTCTGACAGAAAATCTGCCTTTTTTTAAAGGCCAAATTTTTAATCTAAGTGAATACCTATTTGATAGTTTATTAAGGAGCTTTTAGTTTTTAGTTCTTTTTTTCAGAGCTAGGGACAAAACCTAGACATTCCCACATGCTAGGCAATGCTCTACGGCTGAGCTAATCCCCCAGCCCCTAGCATTGTTGTTTGTTAAGGCAGAGTCCTTTCTGTGCTACTTGCCTATTTCTGATTGACACCAATTCCCAGCTGTCCCACTTCCAAAAAGCATGGAGGAATCCGGCCACCTGTTGCAGATTTACTGCCCCCCGGGAACTTGGGGTTACCCCAGAACATCCTAACAGCAGCACTTACATGTTTATCTGGAATTGGGTCTGTAAAGAAGGAGATCACCTGCATGCTGAGAAGACTGAACAGGAGGAGGACTGTGCCAAAATAGAGGTAGTGTATGCCGCAGATGAGCACCGGGCACTTGCTCTTCTCACAGGTCCTGAGTCCATAGGCAAACTCTGCCACCAGCCGAAAGAAGCCAATCGCAGTCCCAAAGGTCAGCCCCCAGAAGGCACCCTGCCGAGCAAGGAGGGTCTGAAGGTTACCTGGGAGCAAGGTGGCTGAGCACACAGACCAGCGCCATCGCCACTGTCCCCCCTTTCTGGGTTTTCAAGTTAAACTGGTTGTCATGACATTGATGCCTCACAGAAGTGGGGGTGAGCAAGTAGGGAGATGCCCAGACAAGGGTACTGGCGCTCTCTCGTTGGTCAGAGAGCTTACAAAAATTGGAACACATTAATGTGAGATTCTGAGCAAGCATCTTAAACTGAAGGTGTCCAAAAGGGATGCCGTCGCTGCCCTTTCCCTAAGTGGCACTCCTCTGGCTGTCTGGCCGAATCCCAGGTGCCATCTCTTGGTCTTTTTTTTTTTTTCCATCATGCACTACCACCAACCCCTCAGCAAACCCTCTGCCTTCGTTGCTATGGCTACCACACAAACCCCACTGCACCTTCTTCTCTCACATAGGTGGGCTTCTCCCTTTGTTTTCTAATTGTGCCCTGGCCCCACAGAGGCCAGAATGGTCTCTTAAAGCTTACTCTAGAAAATGTCACATTTCTGCCGCAGGCTTTCTCAGCAACCATCATCAGACCCAAATCTCAATCCCACACGACAGCTGACCTCACTTGTCTCTGATGCCTTTCCCTTGGTCATTGTGTTCTGGCCATTACAATTGTTTCTCAGCCCTGCCTGCTTTGCTCTTGGCTTGGGTCTTTGCATTTTCCTTCTCTCTGCTTGGACTTCTCCTCCAGATTTTGGTATTTCTGGCTCATCCTTCAGGTTTCAGATTCAAGGTCATTTCCTTCAAAATGGTTCTTCTTCCTTCACCTTAGTTAAAGTCTTTGCTCTTAAACATATCTGTGTCAACTATCAGAAATCTTTTTTGGATTGAGCCCTGGACCTTCACATTGAGGTACATCCCTGGTCCATCTTTAGTTTTGATTTTGAGACATGGTCTTGCTGAGTTACTAAATTGCCCAGGCTGGGTTTGAATTTGTGATCTTCCTACCTCAGCCTTCTGGAGTGCTGGGATTAAAGGCCCATGCCACTGGGTCCAGCTACTATCAGAAATCTTTTATCTGTTTATTGAGCGTTGTCTACCTCCTTCAATCAGACTCTCAACTCCAAGAGAGTAAGGTCCTGGTTTTGCTTGGGAGTTGTATCTGACTCGGTAAAAAATGGATGTCAAAGCAGAGAGGGAGAGGGACAGGGAGAGAGAGAGAAGGGAAAAAGAGAGGGGGGATGTGGGGGAGAGAGGCAGGAGCCAGATGAGTATGCTATCTGAAATAGGTTGCAACTGAGAGCCTGGAAGAGTGCACTAGGCCAAAGACGGTACATACTATATGCCTGCAACTCTGGATCTGCGATAGTGACATAGCCCCTGATCAGATTCCCCGATTTTGTTTTTTTTTTGGTGATATCTCTAATAATCCTGAGATTATTGAGGAGAAAGGTAGAGTCCCTTGACCACTGCCATTCTTCTTGCCCATGCCCTTTCCAGGAGAGCTTGAGAAGGAGCTGTGGGACCCAGAGTGTTCCCATGCTAAATTGAACCACGGTGAGGTGGGTGGAACTGAGAGCACTGGCAGTGGCAGAGGATTGAATACTCGAGTTGAGCCTGGGAAAAAGCTTTGGCAAGGGAGAGTAGTAAATAAATATTCCTGGCAAGGCAAATAGTGTATACAAATGAAAGCGGGCCAGGGGGATCAAGGGACAGTTCAGCAGTCAGCAGTGTGTGATTTTTGGCGTGAGTGAGATGTACCAAGGGGCTGTGCATGTGGGCAGGGCTAGATCACAGAGGGGCTCAAGTACTGTGCTCAGGAACTCACGCAGGAAAGGCCCAGCTTCCCATTGCTGTCCATGGAACAAGAAGTTCTAAGATACAACTCAAAAGAAAAAAAAATTAAAAAGAGAAAATGTTCAGACAAACCATGCTTTCAAAGTCTCTGATGAGGAGCCAGCTGGGGTAGAGGCCCAGTGATTAGCAAGGGCCAAAGCCCTGAGTTCGATTTTCCAGAACCACATAAACTGGGTATGATGATACGTGCCTGTAGTCCCAGCACTTGGGAAGCTGAGGGAGGATTGCTCTGAGTCCAAGGCTAGCCTGGGCTACATAGTGAGTTCAGAACTGGCTGCGGAGAGAGTGAGACCCTGTCTCAAAACAAACAAACCCCCAAAAGCTCCCCCCCAAAAGTCAAAGTTTTGATTTTAAGTGTGGCCAAAAGAGATGATCCAAACAGTGGCCTCCTTAGTGCAGAAATGGTGGAAGGAGCCATTCCACTGTACACCCTCCGTGTGTGTGGGATCTCTGAGGATGACACACCTATATACATTGGCAATGCAGAAATATTTTCCCACCACTAACTATGTGGGAGGGAGGATCATAAACAGTTTTACGTCATTACCTTTGCAAGGTTAAAGTGATCAGCCTTGCATGACATGGCTAAAAGTGGATTATATCATACAAGGAGCAAAACAAATGAGAGATTCCCCTTCACAAGCGTGAACTTGGACCAAATCCACCCAGGACATGTTCTCTTAGAAAGCCATTGATGTCCCAGTGTGAACTCATGAAGTGTAAGAGCCCATTCTCCCCCACTCCCTGTGTGACAGCCCTTACAAAGATGTCCACAGCAACCTCTCACACCTGTCTGTGTTAGTACCCACCTGCTCGTTGACTCTCTTGCTGAATACAGCAAGTACGAAGAGGGCAGTCAGAGGCGGAGTCAGGCAACTCTTAATCATCAGCATATATTCAAACAGCCTTTCACTGAGAGCTGTTTCTGTAATAGGGATCCAGACAATAGTGGTAGCAAGTAAGGTTATAATAAAAAACCTGCAAATTAAACCAACAGCGAAAATTTTATGTTTTTTTTCCTGCCAGTAAAACCCAAAATCCATAAACTTAATTTGTTTTGCAATGCTATAGACCATGTTAGGCAAATGCTCTGCCACTAGGCAACATCACTGGCTTTATTTCTTAGTTTAAAATCAGCTGCCCATTCATAAATGTGAGTGGAGAGGAGACAGCCACACCCTTAAAAACATACAAGTGCTACAGGGCTGTAGATAAAAATCCTTCAGCTTCTGAACACACAAACCTGGGTATCTGTTCCCCTGTTAACAGATAATAGATACTTTTTAAATCACATTTGGAAGGCACGTTTAACCAATTTGGAGGAATACTCTGCCTTAAAATATATGACACATGGCAAATATTAGTTTCTTGAGGAGTAACCCATTTTAACATAATTTCAGACAGACTGCTATGGCTCATGGTTTAGAGATTTGCACAAGTTAAGTTCAGAAACCTACTTTGTGCAAAATAAATTATTTTATCCCAGTATACAAAAGAGGTTCAATATTAGAAAAATCAATCAATGGAACAAACAAAATTAAGACATTGAAAGGGGAAAACCAAACCCAGGCTCTATCTCAACTGCTACAGCAACGCCTTCAACAAAATCAAAACGCTTTTTTCCACAGTAGAAGTAAAATACAAGAAACCTAGAATACTTGGAGCAGAAGGAAATGACCTCAACATGATAAAGATACTTTATGAAAAAATCCACAGATAATAAAATATTCAATAGTGAAAGGTTGAAAACTTTCCCTTTGAAATCTTCAAAAAGGAACTAGTAGAGGCTACACATGTTCATTATATTTTATAAGAAAATAATAATACTATCATGATTATTATTATTTTGCATACTGGGCTATGAACCCAGAATCTTTCTACTGAACTACATTTCCAGTCTTTTTATTTTTTATTTTGAGGTAGGGTTTTGCTAAGTCATTAAGTTGGCCCAAGTTGGGCTTGACTCTTTGATCTTATTGACAAAGCCTTCCAGAGTTCTGGGCCTACAGGTATGAGCCATCATGCCTGGTTAAGAAAATGTTTTTAATGTATATCTCTATGTAGAATTGCATTACATCAAGAGTTAACCTAAAGATGAATAAATCTTAATTATATATCACTAAGGGTTAAAACTTATAATTTTGAGACAATGAAAATAAACTAGAAAGGAGGACTAACTAAATTAAATCAAAGTGGAAAGAAATGAGTTTGGCTGCAGTAATGATTGAATAGCTGCCATTGAACTGACCTTCCTAAACTCCTGGTCACATATAAAGGCTCTAAAGAGCAGCCAAAAGGAGGTAAGTGGAGAAATACAAGATATGAGGGAACATTTTATTAGAGAAATGGAAATTCTGAGAAATCTAGCTGAAATTCAGGATATGAAAAATGCACTTAAAAGCAGGGAAAATCAACTCAAATATTGTGAGGAGAGAATTTTAGATCTTGAAGATAAGGCTGAGAAAACAAATGCTATAATTAGGCAAAACTCCAAAATTAGAAATGAGCAAAGTAGTGGATACAACAGCTGATGGATGACTTAAAGACAACCCATCTTAGAATTAGGGGTGTGAGAGAAAGAGCAGAAGAATACAGCACTGAAGGTATAAAGAATTCAATCACTGAAATCATGCAATAAAATTCCTTAAAGCTAGGGAAATAAATTTATTTTCAGACACAAGACCATTATAGAATACCAAATAACATCAACCAATGTATCAGCAATGATACTCATCGCAACATTAAAATCAAAATCTCAGAAATACAATGTAAAGAGAGAATATTAAAAGCAGCAAGAGAAAAACAGATAGTGTTCTACCAAGGCACACCCATTCAAATTACCACAGATTTCTTAATGCAAACCTTAAAGGCCAGGAGAGCCTGGAGCAAAATATTTCAAGCTTTAAAAGACAGCAAATGTCAACTCAGGTTGTTGTATCCAGAACAATTATCCCTGAAAATGGAATGAGAAGTAAAAATATTTCACGACCAAGAATCCCTAAAGAAATTTGCAACTACTAGCTCAGCACTGCAGAAAAAACTTGAAGGAATCTTAGAGAGAGAGACAGAGAGACAAGCAGCACCAAAGAACATGGAGGAAAGGAAGCATCGAAAGAGAAAAATGTAACAAAAAAGTAGACATCAGTCATTTGACTGGTATCCTACTAAAAGAGTACCAACTTTCTTATAAGATCTGTGGAACTTCTCCCCATAATTATTATTTTTATTAGCATATTAGTTTGCAAAATATAGTAACTATATTCAACATGAGGAATTTGTATAAAATCTTAATCTGTGAAACTTTCTTGATGTGTATGATGTGCAAAGTTATTTAGCTAGGGTTGGAGTGACAGAAGGCGGTGGCTTTGATTTAGGATATTATTCTAAAAACAGTAAGAGTTGATAAATAAGTGGTTCTTGTGGTCTTTTCCCTGAAGCTTTTATTGAGTGGTAAAGGTAAAAGATCACGTAACCTTAGTCCATTGACTAAGAACTCAATCAGCTCTTTGTTCAACTATGACTCTTAAACTTTTCAATTTCATGCTCTGTAACTATATTTGTAATAATGATCTTACTCATTTCTTCCTGCTTCTCTTTGGGAAAGAACTCTTGAAACAATTCTGAAATAACTATGCCATTATATCTATTGCATTATGTGTGATATACTTTTGTGATACAGACTTAAGTTCATTTAATGTAGTGATTCATTTATTTGGTCTTTGATATAAGTTTAGCCAAAGAGATCTGATTGATGTAATGATAACCTGAATTTCTTTGGTATAGCAGCACAATTGGTATTAGCCAAATCTTGGAAGAAGCCAATATGCCTGAGTACAGATGACTGGATAAAGAATTGCATATATATATATGCATGTAATTCTTATATATATATATATATATATATATGTTTATATATTCATATATATATATATATAATGGATGGGGGGAAGAGCAGCTAAAAGAAGATGGAAGTGGGAGGAGATTCATCTTTGAATGAAAGAGTGTTCACTCAGATTTTTTTCTAAGAGCCCTCTCTAGTCCCCACAGTGAGAGAGGACGGAGGTTGGGTTGGATTTGGGGGTGAAATTATAAAGGTGAATCATCCGCAAAGAGAAGGAGTCCAAATCTGCATATAAAATTTCCTCAGAGCCCCAGCTGATCCCTGAATTGTGTATGTGTAGGAGAATCTCTAGAGTTTGCTGACAAGCCACTGTTGGAAGGCAGGAAAAGCTTGGCAAAGATTTCAGTTAGTGCCTACACCAGGGGAGTCAGAGATTAACTTGGAATCCCATCACATTACAGGGGCTAGGTAACCACCTCCAGCTTTTCACTGACATCCCAGAAGGCCACACCTGAGATGTTCAGACTATATCTCAGGGCTGAGAGTCTGCCCTGTGACTAAGCAAAACTGAAACAGCTCACGTGAACAGAGTTTTAAAAAAGACTTCTATAAGTTAAAGGAGTTAAGCCAGTAACTTATCCGAACATCAGAAAAAGTCAGTATTTTTCAGAGGAGTCAGATCCACAGTCTCTACACTGTATTAGCCAAAATATCTAATATATGTCAAATATACGGGGCATGTAAAGAGAAGGAAAATATGATTTGTAGTCAAGGGGAAAAAAAGCAATGGGGGAGGGGGCATGGTGGCACATACCTATAATCCCAGAGCCCTGGAGCATGGAGCAGGAAGGTCACAATTTTTAAAAAAAGTATTTTTATTTACATATCACTTCCTTTTCACCTTACCTCTTACGCTCCCTTTCCTTTTCCCTCTCCACAAAGTCCATCTTCTTCCTTTCTTCCGTATCTCTGCCATTTTTTTATGGTTTGGTTTTTTCATATTAGAGAAACCATATGATATTTAACTTTCCGGATCTAATTCATTTCATTGAGCAAAATGACCTCAAGGTGCATCCATTTTTCTAAAAATGACCCAAATTTGTCATTCTTATTGGCAGAGTAATACTCCACTGTCTATGTGTACCACGTCTTCTTTATCCAGTCTTCTGCACTCAGGCATAGTGTCATCTTCCAAGATTTGGCTATTATAAATTGTGCTGTTGTAACCATGGGAATGAGTGTATCTCTATAGTATGATGACTTTAATTCTTTCAGGAAGATACCCAGAATAAGTATAGCTGGGTCAAATGGAACATCTACTTTCAGTATTTTGAGGAATCTCTATACTGCTTTCCCATAGTGGTTGTACCAGTTGACAGTGCCACCAACAATGTGAGAGGGTTCCTTTCTCCCCACAGCCTTGCTAGCATTTGTTGTTTTTTTTTTTTTTTTTTTGAGTTCCTGCAGCAGCTGTTCTTACTGGCATTAGATGGAACCTTAATGCTGGTTTAGTTTGCATTTCTCTGATGGATAAAGATGTTGAATATTTTTTCATGTATTTATTGGCAACTGGGACTTCTTCTGAGAACTGTTTATTTGTTTTAGGTTCTCATTGTTTGATTGGTCCTTTAATTTAGAAGGTCTAATTTTTTTCAGTTCTTTGTATTTTCTTCATAATAGCCCTCTGTCTGAGGAGTAGTTGGCAAATATTTATTTTTTCCCCATTCTGTGGGAGCCCTCTTAACTCTGTTCACTCTGTTGATTGTTTTCTTCATTGTGAAGATTTTAATTTCATATAATATCCCATTTATTGATTCTTGGTGTTATCTCGTGTTCATTTTTTTTATTTGTTTTTGAGAATGTCCTTGTCTACATTTGAGTCTACGTTTTCAGGAAGATCACAATTTTAAGATCAACTTAAAACTTTGACTTAACAACTTAGTGAGATCCCGTCTCAAACAAACAAAAAAAATCTAAAAAAAGAAGGTCCTAGGCTCAATTCCCAGTACTGAGAAAATAAAGCAGTCAATAGAAAGTGGCTACAGGTTGGCTTAGAAATTAAAATTAGTGAGCTGGAGGAATGGGTCAGTGTTAAAGTTCTTGCTTTGGCAATTGCTAAGTACCTGAGTTCGATTCCCCAGCTTATAAGTGGCTCATGCCTGTAATCCCAGCACTCGGTAGGCTGAGACAGGAGGATCGCTGTGAGTCCAAGGCCAGCCTGTGCTCCACAGTTCAGGACCAGCCTGGGCTACAGAGTGAGACCCTGTCTCAAAACAAAAAAAACAATAAATAAATAAATAAATAAATAAATAAATAAAATTAACAAGGTATATTAAAGGCTCTAAAAGAAATGATGATTATGGATGAACAGATGATAAACCATAAAACAAAACTGAACACTAAGTATATGTGTATGCATTATAAAGAAATCAAACAGAAATTTCAGTTCAATATCAGAAATGAAAAATTCAGTGGTCTTGATGATAGAAAACAAAAAAGAGGACTAATGAGCTCAAATACAGACTGGTAGAACTAAACTGAAGAATACAGAGGAAAATGATTTTAAAGGAGCACCCTTAGTTATTTGTGGGATAGCAAAAAGGCTCATGTGTATGTAAATAGTCACAAAAAGAGAAAAGAGCAGAAGAATATACAAAAAACTAGTAGTCAAAAATCTCTCAAATGTGGTGGAAACCTTTAATTTACAGAAGCTGAGAAAAACATAATCACAACACACAGACAACGACATATCATAATGAATGAAAATTAGAAACAAGAAAAAATCTTGAAAGTCATAGGAAAAGATTTATTACATACAGAGAGCAACAATATGAATTATATGCTATTTCTCAGCAGAGACAGAAGGAAACAGAAGAGAGTTAACAGCATCTTTAAAGTGAAGACAAGTGCTATCAACCTAGGCTTCCACACCCAGTGGAAAATATATAGGTGAAATCAAAATATATAGGTGAAATCAAAATTTTTAGGTAAATATAAACTGAGGATCTGCCATCAGCAAACTTGCATAATAAGGCAGGAAGAAGCAAGTTTCCCAGGGCAAAAGGGAATGGTACAGCTAGAAACTTGGATCTCAATGTGTAAGTGTAAAACTCAGAATATTATTCTTTATTTGGAAAGCAACTGAGTGATTATAGTGAACAATAAAGCCACTTATTATGAAGTTTATATAATGTAAAATGACAACAACCACACAGAAAATGAAAAAGAAAATAGTATATATTGTTGCAAGGCACTTACATACAATTTAAGTGTACATAATTACTATATTAATAGTTTAGGGATGCATATTGTAATTCTTAGAGCAACCAAAAGGGATTAAAATGTAAGGTTGAAATATATTTCTAATTATATTAATGATCACGTTAAATGCAAATAGACTAGACACTTGAAAGGCAGAGAGATAGCTATATGTTGTCTACAAGGACTCATTTTAAACCTATCTACAGGCTCAGCAGCCTATGTTAACAGTCAAGGGAACCTCAAGATAAGGAATATTATAAGAGATAAAAAGGACTATTTCATAATAATGAAAGGGCTAATTCCTTAGGAAACCATAATAAGCATAAATGTGTAAACACCTAGTACCATAACTTCAAAATATATGAAGCTGATATGAAGGGAGGAAAGAGGGAGGGAGACAGAGAGAGAGAGAGAGAGAGAGAGAGAGAGAGAAGCACTATTGAAAGGGAGACACAGAAAATTGCATAACTATAGTTAAGTTTTTTTGTGGTCTGAGGATTGAACACTGAATCTTCACCAAGCTGCATCTCCAGCCTCTTTTTTATTTCAAGACATTCTACATTTTGCCTCCGCTTCCCAGAATGCTGGAATTGTGTGTCACCATGCTCAGCTGTAATTGAAGATTTTAATGTTCTTTTCTCAGTACAGAAGACACTATGTTTGTGTGCATGAGTGTAAGAACTAGATGACCTGGAAAAAACTCAGTAACATACAAGAGTATCAATATATTTCAAAAGACTGAAATCTCACAATTTGTTGGGTCACAGAGGAAATAAATTAGAAATCCACAACAATAAGATACTTAGGAAAGCTCCAGATTCTTGGAAATCAAATAGCATGTTTTTAATTCATCCATGGATCAAGGGGGAAAATCAGAAAATATTTTGAACATGATGCAAATACAACATATCAAAATTTAGGGCACTCAGCTAAAGCAGGGCTTAGAGGAAGATCTCTAACTTTAAGCAGTTGATTATAAATAAAGTAAAATAAATAGTAAAGAAAGGTCAATTTAAACCAGTGCTTTGAGTTTCCCCTTTAAGAAGCTAGAACAAAGAAGAGTAGAATAAACAAAAGTAAAGAGAAAAAAAGGAAACAATAAAGACTAGAAACCAACCTGGCATGGTGACACATGCCTGTATTCTTTGCAACTAAGCTTGGGCAGCAGCTTGGAGAGGTACCAGTGATACTGTCTCGCATGACGACCAAAAGGATGTGACTGAGGAGCAGAGTGCTTGCCTAACACTAAGTGTGAGGCTCTGGGTTCAGTCTCCAACAATCTCCAGTACTATCACCAAAAAAGTATGGAAGCCAGTGGGTAAAGACACAAACAGAATCAACAAATTCAAAAATTGGTTCTTTGGAAAAATTGCTAAAATTGGTAAGCTCCTAGGCGGATTTGAGCAAGAGGGCAAAACTAAACAGGCCCCATCAACTACGGATCTCAAGCATGAAAGTGAAAGGAGACTAATACCAGAGAGTCTGCAGATGTAAAAGGCTAGTGAGAAAAAAATTAGCAACAACTAGCGTTAACTAACAGCTCAGACGAAATGGACATATACTTTGAAAAATTCAACTTACCAAAACTAACATGGTTCTGAAGAGCTGCATATCTACTAAAAACCACATTCATAAAGAAAAATATTCCCACAAAGAAAAACCCCTGTCTAGCTTCAGTGAAGAGTTCTGGTCAAACGCACTGATCACGTAAAACTCTTGTAGAAAACAAAAAAATTAGTTGCTAATTCATTTTATGAGGGCAGAATAAACCTCAAACTAAACCTGTCAAAGACATAAGAAAATTATAGACCAATATTCTTCATAAGAGGAGATAGAAAAGTCCTTGGCAAAATATTAGCAAATCAAACCTAGTGATATGTGAAAGAAAATAATACATGATCCAGCTGGGCACAGGTTTGCAAGATTAGCTTAAGAGTCACCAATCTCTAACTGTAATTCACTGTGTTATACAAGGTAAAAGAGAAAAAACCCTCAGATGATCACTTTAATAGATGCAGAAAAGCACTGGACACAATTTAACACCTTAGAAAATTCAACTCTTCTCTTGAGAATATTTTCATTTAGCTCTTTGGCCTCCCACGATGTAGGAGTGTGGAACTCAGCAGAGGCCTTGTGGAAGAAACTTGTGCGTGTTGAGACCCCTCAGTTTGGCCAACTCACACGGCTTCCAAAATTGGTACAAGCTTCTCTTTCTCCTAGAGGTGTTCATGTCTGGAATTTTAATCTGGTTCCAGCTCCTCTGACGTCCTACGAACACAGGGGAACTTCCCCAACACAATAGAGAGCCTCAGTGAAAACTTGACAACTAACATCGTATTTGTTGGTGAAAGATTGAATACTTATCCCTGACATTGGGAACAATGCCCTTCTATTGAACACTGTACTCAGGATCACATACACAGCAATAAAGCCAGAAAATAAAAATTCAGATACGAAGGAAAGACCTATTTTGATTCTTGAAGGTACAATTGTGTACATAGAAAAACCCAAGAAATCTACAGAATGTGTATTAGCACCAACATGCTAATTTTGCAAGGTTTGCAAGGCATAATGTAAATTAAAAACTATATTTTAGACTAGTAGCAAACAACTGAAAATTGACATTAAAATCATTTCATTAAAAATGGTTTTAAATCTACAAGATACTTAGGAATAAAGTCTAGTAAAAGAAGTGCAAAATCTCCACACTGAACTCTAGAAACAAAGTATATTAGAGAAGATGGAAGTGGACCCTACTGTGCCAAGGTCATGGATTAGAAGACTTAGTATTAAGGTACATCTCTGCATATTGACTCCAGACAATCCAATCAGAATCCCAAAATACTTTTAAAAAGTAGCACACAAATTCCAAAGACATAGATGGAAAAGGAGAGAACAGAGAACAGGCAATCCAGTTTTGGAAGAGTAAAGTTGCAGGACTCACACAACCTGTCTGTTCCGTGTTGCTACAACAGAGCGTTACCTAGTGGGTAATTTATGAAGAGCAGAAACTTCTCACAGTTCTGAAGGCTGGAATCCCAAGATCAAAATGCTGGCATTTGGCGTCTGTGGAGGGCTTCATCCTCTGGAGGGCAGAAATGCTGTCCTCACATGGCAGAAGGACAAGAGAGCCTAAAGCTGCTTAATCCTATTCATGGGGGGAGATCTCATACCTTAATCACATCTGAAAAGCCAGAGGCCTGGTTTTTTATTTTTTCCTTGAGATGAGATCTTGGTATTGCTCAGTTTGACCTCACAATTTACCCACCTCAAGCTCCTGAGTAGCTGGGACTACAGATGTGTGGCTAGGCCTGATTTCTTTTTTTGTTTTTCTAAGATTTTCATTTTTTTATTTTTTATTTTATTTTTTTGAGACAGGGTCTCACTCTGTGGCCCAGGCTGGTCCTGAACTCACTATGGAGCCCAGGCTGGCCTTGGACTCAAGGCAATCCTCCTGTCTCAGCCTCCCGAGTGCTGGGATTACAGGCGTGCACCACCACACCCAGCTTATGTAGTGCTGGGGAATCGAACTAGGGTACTTAGCACTTGCTAGGCAAGCGCTTTAACCGCTGAGCCATTCCTCTAGCCCCCCTCTGATTTCTTATTATAAGTTTCGACACCTGAAGTTTTGAGGAGATACATTCACACTATAGCACTATCTACATCAAGACTTATTAGAAAGGTATAGCAATCAAGACGCTTTAGTACTGGCATCAGGACCAATGAGTCAGCTACAGAATAAAATAATCAAAAAAAAAAATAGATCCCTATGTATATGGTCAACTGATGTTAGCCAAAGGCAATATCAGAAATGTTGGCAAGGACACACAGAGCCACCAGAATTGCTACACAGTGCTTATGGGAATATTTTGTTTTGTTGCTTTTGTGGTACTGGAGATTGAACCAGGGACACTGCACTTGCTAGGTGAACACTCTGAGTTACATTCCCAGCCTGCTTATGAGAATGTAAAATGGTACAACTCTTTGGGAAATTGTTTGGCAGTTACCTATAAAGTTAAATGTGCGTCTCATCCTGGCCTGTCAAATCCATTTCTAGATATTTATCTCACTGCAGTGATACTTATATCCACAAAGAGCCTGCTACAAGAATGTTTAATGGAGCTTTCTTCATAATAGCTCAAACTGGAATCAAATGCTCATCGCAGAATGGCTCAACCGGTTGTACAGCAGCACATTTACATAATGAAATTGTACTTGTTGATTCCCTTTCTGCCTTTCCCCACCTCAAGACTTTCCTGGTTTGTAGTTTTACTTTTTGAATGTTTATATTAATTAAAGAGCTGGTTTGCGTTTTCAAATTTTTATTTTATTTTTAGCATGGGAGATTGAACCCAGGGATTTTGCAATGTGTTTTTCATTTTATTTTTAAAATTTTGATACAGGGTCTTTGCTAAGTTACGAAGTCACTAAATTGTCCAGGCTGGGTTTGAACTTATATTTCTCCTGTCTCAGTTTGCCGGAGAATTACAGCTGTGTGCCACCAGGGCCGTCTACATGTTGACAGTGATTTCTTTGTTCTTGTTGGATCTATGGATTGAACTTATGGCTTTGAGCAGACTGTGAAAGAAAGCGCTCTACCATTGAGCTAATTCCCTACTCTGGTTGGATTGCCAATTTTTATATTAAAAAAAGGCCTACTGCAATTTTGCCTGGGAATATTTTGAATCAGTAGAACAATCTGTACTATTGTTAACATTGAATTTTCCAATTAATAATCGTGATATATATGTATATATATATATATATATATATATATATATATATATATATATAGTTGTCATTAGTACTTTTCTCAACAATGCTTTGTCATTTTTCAGCAATTTGCTCACATTCTGTGGGAAATTTATTCCTGGGTGTTTGATATGGTTCAATGGTGCTATAAGTGATAATGTGTAAAAATGTGATTAATACTAATTCCATTACTCTGGGAGGCTGAGGCAGGAGGATCATGAGTTCTAGCATGGGTAACTTAGTAACTTGGGGAGAGCCTGTCTTGAAAAATCAAAAATCAAAAATGGGCTGCTGGGGGGAATGTAGCTAAGTGAGAAGGCCCTGGGCTTGATCCCCAGTACCGTACACACACACACACACACACTCACACACTCACACACACACACGCACACCAAATGCAATTAATTCTATTTTGATTTTGTATCCAGTCTTGTTAAATTCACTTTTAAATTTAATAATCTGTCCACAGTGTTTTACGGTCAGTCTATTTCTTTCATCTTTGTCCTTATACAGTTTATTTCCTTTCCTTTCCTTTTGAGTCTAGGTACACCTTCAATTCAACATTGAATAAAAGTGGTTTTATGTGTCTTGTTCCCAATCCCATACATAAAATTTAAGTACAATAAATGCTATATTTTAAAAGTTTCTTTATAGTCCTAACTTATTGAGATTTTAAAAAATAGGCATTAAAGTTTTAAAATGATTTTTTTCTATTGGAATGGTATTACTTCCTCTTTCAGTTAATATGATTGGGTACATTGACTATTTCTTAAATTTTATTTTTGACTGATACATAATAATAATTATACATATTCATGAGCATGTATGATACATATATGTATATATTGTATAATGATCAGTTAAACTATTTTTGTATAAATTGATGGATTTTAAAACAATAAACTATTCTTGCATTCATGGAGTAAACTCCAGGTGGATTATGCTGTATTATTCTTTCTCTGTGTTGCTGGACCTGAAATGTTAATATTTTGTTTAAAATTTTTGTATCTATGCTTATAGTTGCATGTTATATATTACCCAGGTTTTCTTTAATATTTTCTTCATTCTCATTGGAAATGTCTTCTAAACAGAATGTGGTTGGTTTAAACATATATAAACAGGCTGGTAACTCAGCTTTTAGCACAGGTATTTAGTCAGCTACCATACATTTCATGAAATTACTGGTACATCTGGGTTTATATGCGCCATCCAGTCTTACTAATCCGTCGCAGGGATAAAATACCCAACATCCACAACTTAAGTGAGGAAACACTTCTTTAGCTCACAGTTTCAGAAGATCTCACACAGTCTATTCATGGGCAGCTGGCAATGGTGGAAGCACGTAGTAGAGGCTGGAGAGCTGCTTATGGCACTGCAGACAGAAGCCAAATGAATGAAGAGCTAGTCTATGTCTGGAGACTCCAGCAAAGGCTAGGGCTTTCCCGGGAAGAAGCTGTAACAGTGTTTCTTCTTCCTTCTTTTACTCAGTTCAAGCTGCCACTTGGGCCTCCCACATCCAGGATCGGTGCCTCTCCCTCCTTTCCCACAATTTCACCAGATCAAATTCTAAGTATCTGCCCCTTCTAGCCAGGCCCTACCTCCCAATAACTCATGATTCCACAGTTATGCCTCTACATCCAAAAACATGAGGCTTTTGGGGGACAGTCTAGATCTAAGCCATTGCATATCCTATTGCTTTTTATATTTAACTCATTTGTTTTCTATTCTGTTCATCCCTTTTTGAAATTCTTTTGGGCTACTTATATAATTAGTTATGCTTCTATTAAGTTGTCAGTTAAACATTCCTGAACTATTCTCTTATTGATTAGAGATTATATGCAACCCTATTATATTACAGTCTGGTACAAGTTTTACTTTCGTCGTGTCCCCAATAATTGTAGAATTTAAAAATTTTTTCTATTTTATTAATATGTATATATGTGGTACATAATGTTTACATTGAACTTGAGTATTTTGTGTACATATATATCACATTCGAGTTACAAACCCTTTCGCTCTTCCTTTTTTGACCCTCCCCTACCCTTCCCCTTTCCCCAAATCGATTTAGTTCTATGTTCTATGAAATGACTGTATTCTGGTTTTTCATGTTAAGAGAAAACATTTGATATTTAACCCTATGTCTGACTCACTTCACTGAATGTGATGGTCTTGTGTCCATTTATCTACAAAAGTCTCAAAACTATCTGTTTTTATAGACTAGTAGCACTCCACTGTGTACATACACCATAATTTTTATATCCATTGGTCTGTTGATGGGTATTTCAGTGTCCTCCACATTTTAACTATTCTTAGTTGTGATGTTATGAACATAGGCATACATATATCTATTTTATATGATGTTTTTAACTCTCTTGGAGCGATTCTCAGAAGAGTTGTTGTTGGATCAAAGGAGATATTTATTTTCAGCTTCTTGAGAAATTTCCAAACTGCCCTCCATACTGGTTGTATCAGTTTACAATCTCACCAGAAGTATAAGGGGGTTCTTCTTTTTCTCCACAGCCTTACCATCATTGACTGCTGTTGGGAATTCTTGATATATGCCATTCTCTCTAGAGTCAGATGACATCTTAGTGATGTTTTGATTTGCATTTCTCTTATAGCTAAGGATGTTGAACATCTTTTCATGTATTTACTGGCCATTTGAACTTCTTCATCTGAGAATTGTCTATTCATTTCTGTTGCACATTTTTTAATTGGATCTTTGAATTTTAGTGGTCTATTTTTTCTCGGTTGCTTGTGTATTCTAGTTATTAGCCTTCTATCTGAGGTATAGGTGGTGGAGGAAATTATCAACAGAGTGAAGAAAGAACCAACAAAATGGGAAAGAATCTTAGGATTTTCAAGTGTCACTTAGCCTCTTCTTATTCTCCCTGCTCCTACTGTCACATATTTTACTTTCACAGATTATAAATCCAGACATTTTTCTCTCATTGATGTTTTCAACAGTCAGTATTTATTTTTGTTGGCCACATCTCTGATTCCCTTCATTCTCCTCTGAAGTTCAACTTTGTTTGAGTTATTTTCCATCTGGCATCCATATTTTCTGTAGAAAACTCTATCAGTCTCTGTGTTGCTTCTTTGAAGGTAATGTGATTTATTTTTCTTTGGTTGCTTTAAATATTTTCTCATTATCTTCAGTTTTTCAGCAGTTTCATTTAGAGATAGCAGAAGTAAGGTTTCTTTGATGTTTATCTTGCTTCGGTTTTTGGAATTCCTTAAATCTCAGCTGCCCAACAGTTGTGAAAAGACTTTGCACATTGTTTTGTGAAAATTATTTTTATCCAATTTGTCTCCTGCCCCTGTGATTTTTAATCACACATATTATTACTCTGATTGCATTTCAAGAGTGTCTTGTTTTGTGTATTTCAGTTTGATATTATTTGTTGGTTAATATCCAGTTCAATATTATGTCTTCTGCTACATCAAAACAGATGTTAACTCATTTGCTGAATTCTTAATTTCAGTTATTTATTTTAAACTCTAGAAAAAAGCTTTCAAAATTTTATAAATTCTAATTCTCTGGCAAAGTCCTCAATCTTTTAAATTTATTTTTATTTTATTTATATGTATAAATATATACATATTTCTATATACATACTTATATATATATGTGATGCATAATATTTACATTGAATTTGAGTTTTTTTGCACATATGTATCACAACAAAATTACAGTCTCTTACCCTCCCCTTTCTGGATGCTCCTATATTTCCCTCTGCCCTAACTCCCACTATCATCCTCATTTTTTTTTTTTACATATCACTTTCCTTTCTCCTTCCATCCCTCTCTCCTCCCCCTTTCTCTTTCCCTCTCTGCAAAGTCCTTCTTACTTTCATCTGTCCCTCTTACATTTTTTATGGTTTGGTTTTCTAATATTAGAGAAACCATTAGATATTTAACTATCTGGGTCTGATTCATTTTACTGAGCATCATGGTCTCAAGGTGCATTCATTTTCCTAAAAATGACTCAAATTTGTCATTCTTAATGGTAGGCTACTACTCCATTGTGGATATATACCACATCTTCTTTATCCAGTCATCTGTATTCAGACATATTGGCTTCTTCCAAGATTTGGCTAATATCAATTGTGCTGTTATACAAAAGACATTCTGTTATCATTACATCCATCCCTTTTCTTAGGCTAAACTTATATCAAAGACAAAATAAATGAATTGCAGTATTAAATAAACTTAAGTCTATATCACAAAAGTATATTACACATAAAGCAATACTTATTTATTTCAGAAAAATTTGAGAATTCTTTCCCAAAGAGGAGCAGGAAGAAATGAGTAAGATTATTACAAATATACTTACAGAGCGTGAAAACTCAAGAGTCACAGGTTGAATTAATAGCTGATTGAGTTCTTAGTCAATGGACTAAGGCTATGTGATCTTTTGTCTTTACCACTCAATGACAACTTCAAGGAGAACACCACGAGAACCACTTATTTACCAACTCTTAGTGTTTTTAGAAATAATAACATCCCAAATCAAAACCACTGTCTTCTGGCATTCCACCACCAGATAAGTATCTTTGCACATTATACACATCAAAAAAGTTTCATAGATTAATATTTTCTACAAATTCCTCATGTTGAATATAATTAGTATGTTTTGCAGGCTCATATACTACTAAAATATCTTATGAGAAAGCTGGTACTGTTTTAGTGGGATACCAGTCAAATGATTGATGTCTATTTTTTTTTTTTGTTACATTTTTTCTTTAGATATTTCCTTTCCTCTGTGTTCTTTGGTGCTATTTGTCTGTCTGTCTAAGATTCCTTCAAGTATTTTCTGCAGTGCTGGGCTATTAGTTGCAAATTTCTCTAGGGATTCTTGCTTATGAAAAACTTTACTTCTTCAATTTTCAGGGATAATTTTGCTAGATAGAACAACCTCGATTGAAATTTAATGTCATTAGAGCTTGAAAGATTTTGCTCCAGAATCTCATGGCCTTTAAAGTTTGAACTGAGTAATCTGTGGTAATTTGAATGGGTTTGCCTTGGTAGAATACTGTCTGTTTTTTCTATTGCTCCTTTTAATGTTGTATCTTTATGTTGTATTTCTGAGAGTTTGATTATGATGCACTGTGGCGAGTCTCATTGCTGGTTGAGGTTATTTGGTGTTCTCTAAGCATCATGTACCTGAAAATTAATTTCTTTTCCTAGATTTGGGAAATTTTCTTGCATGATTTCAGTGAGTGAATTCTTTTTATCTTCAGTACTATCTTCTGCTCTTTCTCCCTTAGCTCTAATTCTGAGATTGGTTCTCTGTGAATCATCCATCAACTGTTGTATTCAGCTACTCTGCACATTTCTAATTTTGGAGTTTTGGCTAATTATAGCGTTTATTTCCTCAGCCTTGTCTTCAAGGTTTAAAATTCTCTCCTTACAATGTTTGAGTCAAATTCCCCTTCTTCCATATGTATTTTTTGTATCCTGAATTTCAGCTAGATTTTTTAAAAGTCCACTTCTCTATCAAAATGTTGCTTCATATCTTGCATTTTTTATTTACCTCAGCCAATTTTTTGTGTCTCAGTAAGCTTTATATCCATGAGGACCACTTTGTTCAGTAAGTTCCTCTTAAACCCCCTGATCATTGCTTGCATTTCTTTGAGAGTATCTTGTTTGAACTGGCTGTTTGACTTATTTGCTTTTTGACTTCCTTCCATATGAGTTTTACTACTTCAGGGCCCATGACATTAGTTTCTGGGGTCTCAGGCATTTCTGTGTGTATCCTGTTTCCTATCTTCCTCCCATGTTTCTGCTGATGCGAGACCTTAGGTTAAAGGCCTAGCTGAGAGGTTTCTTTGAATGGCTATGAGTGTTTTGGGGGGAGCCAAAATTCCTCTGAGTTCCATGCTGGGAGTAGGCAGCGAGGGAGTACTTAACAGTCCCTTGGCCTCTGAGGTGTCTTGTTCATCACCATCCCTCTCAACAAAGTTCTCCCACCTGTCCTGGCTTCCCTCCCTGAGGGTGGGGCTCTCTACCCTCGGAGGTGCTCCTACTATTACCTGAGTCATTCCAGGTGTTGGTAGCCTTTATCTTGTGCCAGTTTTTTCCTGGGCACTGTTTAAGTTGACCCCAAAAGTCTTGGTGTGCTCTTCTGAGCTTTCTTTTACTCTGAACAGTTCAGTCTTGGGCTATTTATTTATTTATTTTGAGACAGGGTCTCGCTCTGTAGCCTAGGTTGGTCATCAACTCTCTATGAAGCCCAAGCTGGACTTGGACTCACGGAAATTCTCCTGCCTCAGCCTGCCTAATGCTGGGATTATACGCATGTGCCACCATGCCCAGCTTATGTGGTGCTGGGAAATCAAACTTGGGTACTTAGTGCTTGACTTAGCACTTACTAGGCAAGTGCTTTAACTGCTGAGCCATTCTTCCAGCCCCTTGGGCTTGTTTTTTAAAAAATGGCTCCTGCTACATCATTGCCTGTCATGGCTGTTGAGCACTGTTTCTGATCTATGTTCCTGGAGGCCTTTTGTAGGGGGAGCTCTCATTACATTTGCAGTTTGCACTCCCTGTAGGCTGTTTTTTGGAAGCTGGGGCTGCCAGCTGCTGTCAATTTCCCCTTGTCCCAGATCCATGCTTACCTGGGTCTGAGGTTCCAAGCTCTGGGTTTTCCTCTGCTAGCAGCTCAGACAGCTTGGGGCTGCTTTCCGGGCTGCTGATTTCCTCTACTTCTGATATGTCTTCAGGATTTCTCACCTTCCGCTGGCCTCCTTTCAGTTGTTGGGGTGCTCCTTCCTCTCCTATCTCAGTCAGAGGTTTCAGGATCTGAGAAGGCTTCCCTCTGTCTGTGGATGCTGGGGCTCATAGCTATTCACAGTTGTCCTGGGGCTGATTCCTAGGCTGCTGTTTACCTCCACTTCCAATGTGTTTTTGGGGTTTCTGACCTTCCTGTGGCCTCCTTTCAATTGTTGGGGCACTCCTCTTTGTCCTAGCTATATCGAACAGGCGGGTTTTTTTTGGACTATATTCTCAAGGTTTTTTTTGAGACAGGGTCTCGCTCTGTGGTCCAGGCTGGTCCTGAATTCACTTCAGAGCCCAGGCTGGCCCTGGACTCACGGCAATCCTCCTGTCTCAGCGTCCCGAGTGCTGGGATTACAGGCGTGCACCACCACGCACAGGTTATGTGGTGCTGGGGAATCGAACTCGGGTACTTAGTGCTTGGCTTAGCGCTGGCTCAAGCGGTTTAACTGCTGAGCCATTGCTCCAGCCTATTCTTAAGTTTTTAATGAGTCCATGAAGAGACATTGTGCAGCTCTGTTACTTGGCTGCCATCTTTGATTTTTCTCTTTTGATCTGTTAATATGGTGAGTTATATTTCTGTATTGCCTAACACTGAACAGTCCTCTTTTTTTTGGGAAAAAATCACATTACTTTTTAAATGTATTATTGGATATGTGCCTGATATTTTTCTTATTTTTTGCATTGACATCTAGAAGTGAGATTAGCCTCTAGTTTTTTATTTTCTGTGCTATATTTGTTATGCTTTGGCACCACTAGCTTGAACTCCCTAAAATGAGTCTGTTTTCCATTTTTCTTATGTTCTCTAACAATTAAATAAAACCAAAATCTAGTTCGTAGAGCTTCTCAGAAAAATGTCATTTTATCCATCAAATGTTAATAAAAATGAGAGGGCAAACTCAAATATCTGCTGGGGCAAGACACACACAATAGATAATAGACATAGTCTTTGATACAAGACAAAGGTAGTGTTTTAAGCCCACTGTGGTAGTGACCACCTGTAATCCCAGCACTCTGGGAGACCGAGGCAGGAAAGCTACAAATTTTAGTTCAGCCTAAACAACTTTGCAACTCTGTCTTAAAATGACAAATGGACTGGAATTGTAGCTCAATACAAACGTCCTGGATCAATGCCCATCTCTTGGGTGGAAAAAAGGCAGTGTTTTAGATGTAATGTAGATCATGTCAGAGATATGTAAGTTGGATGTGGCTTACGACTGGCCTGTGTCAAACCCTCTAGAAGGAGCCTTTTAAAGACAGGGAGCTATTAGATGTCATGTGGGCATCATGTTTACTTCTTTGGCCCTAAGGCTGGCAAGTTTGCCTACTTAATATATGATCTCAGGTAACTTCATTTCCCCATTTGTAAAATGAAAATAAGAACAGTGAAGCTATGTAGCAGTTCCCCGAGATAAATGTACTTATTAAGTCTCACAAATATATACTAATAAAATAATAATTATGGGAAAAAAGAATCCTGAAGCTCACCTTCAGTGGCTGTTATGAGGACCCACTGAGCTAATAAGTCAGTTTATGAAAATTTCCCCAAAAGGACTATTTTGGGGATCTATTAAACTATGTTCATTTTTATCATTGTGATTATTACTTTTTTAAGAAGTAAAAATAATTTTCTTTGCAATTATCAAACCAGTATATCTTCATTGCAAAAGAACAGCAATAAAAATCCAATCAACCTCCCAAACCAACAAGGACTATATTTAAACAAGATACTTCTATATACAGTACCACAGTCCCAATTTTCACATGACAACATGTTGTGGGTGACAGGCCACTGACAATATGAACTGATGTGATTAGAAGAACACGCACCTTGCTGTTATCATGAGCTCATTTTCAGTGGCCCTAGGCCTTATGCAGGTATAGATGTTCATTGTGAACAAGGCACTGACACTGCTGAATGCTGACGTCAAGGAGGAGAGGATGGCACCACATACTGCGCACAGGATTATACCCTGTGGACCTGGAAGAGAAAGAACATTTCTAGACTTTCAGCCCTCTGGGCATGTCACATGACTAAGGCCTCTTGAAAAACGTTTTCAAAAACTGAAATTCCTCCTACAAAACCTTCAGATTTTCTGTGGAGTGGAATTCCATCTAATATAGATTGTTGCTTTACATCTGTTCTTGCTTAAGATAAGACTTAATAGCTTCCTGCTGTGTCTTCATATATTAACAGGGGCTAATATCTCTTGAGTTTTTGCCTTAACATTCCTTCGGGCATCGTTCTGTGCCCTCCTAGCTATATCCCTTTGAGACAGATGCCATTGCTTGCCCCTATTTCATGTGTGCAGAGTCAGAGCATAGGCAAGCGATAGGGCTCCTGGTGCCTCAGTGTCATCATCTGTAGAGTAGGCAAACAGTACCTGCCACATAGAGCTTCTGTTAAGATTAAGGTAAATTAAGTAGATGAGTTGGCACATTGGTCATATACAGCAAGTAGTCATCAAATGTTTGTTATAAACAATAATCTGGTGTTGCTAATTGAAAGGTCGTGTGGCAGGACATGAACTGCTCTGCTTGAAGATTTCTTTTCTATGTGCTGCTGGGAGACTCTAAAGATAAACAGCACCTCAATTGGGCGACTACTATGGCGATGCCTGGAAGATTTTTAGTGTGCTGCTTGGAGCAGGCAGACATAGTCTACGGTCAGTCCAGGTATTTGCCTTCCCTCAACTGCCCACGCTCACTTGCAGCCTTAGTTGCTTGAAGCCAGGGCATTTCTGGAGGCTTGGCTGGGGAGTCCAGATTATTCAGTTTCTAGCTGTGGGATGGGCAGTATTTCCTCAGCCTGATTTCATCTACACTGCTTTTTATGGAAATGTCTCAACTGTCCCAAACCGCTGTTCTCCAGAACTAACAGAAAATTGTTTCTTTAAATATTTATTTGGCTATTTTAATAAGATTTGGGGAGCAAATAAGATAAATGGATAGATTACCATCCCAGGAGGTCCTTGACTGTTGGGTCACTGCCCCTTGCCATGCCCATTCCACTGGGTGGTGGGCTTTTTGAGGGCAGGACTATCTTGCTTGTCTTTGTATTTTCATGGCTTAGAACAACACCTTGCATGGTGTAGAACACACTGTTTTGAATGAATCAGAAAGGGAATGGACTCAGAAAGTGACACAAAGAGTGCAAATGGCGTGTGCAGATTGTGCACCACTAGTGTGCAAGTAATGGAGAGGGAGGAGGTCCTGTGCTTTCCCTCAGGGAAGGCAAGATTCCTGCATTTCGTGCAGCCTACATTTCCATCCAAAATGATGAGCTGGCTGGTAAAGAAACCACCCCGAAGCCCTTGCTCCTCATTGGCCCTTGACAGCTTGAGGACACAGGCTTCGGAAAGGATTCCATGGCCAGGCAGCATGGCTTCTTACCATCAGGCAACAACATCACCAGCTTCGTATAAGCAATGGAGCTACATGTGGCTTGGGATCCGCAGTGCTTTTCACATTCCGAAGGTACAACACATGCCACTTGGTCTGCAAAGAGAAGTAAGAGTCACATCAACATGCTGGCCTTTGAGCTCTAAACGAAGAGCCCATTACGAGAGAAGCAAATTAGGCAGTACGTATTCACATGTCGAGTTCATGGTCTAGCAGTGACTTTCCAACCTGTAATCCTATAGCATTTCAGGAGCCTGGGCTAGAAGAGACCAGTGAATTGGTGTTTCTGTCAATTGACTTCATGGCCTTGGCAGGTCATGGGACATCAATAAATCTTTCAATAATCCCAGGGAGAAAATAATAGTCTTAGTGGTAGGAAAGTCGATGGATTATTTGTCCCACACTAATGTGTAACTCCTAACCTTACTCCTCTGAAAATAATGTGAGACTCCAGGTCTTAGAGAGCAGAGGGGTCTGTTTTCCAATTGATGAATAACTGCCACCCCTGAGACCTAACCGATTGCTGTTTGGCAGCTGAAGACCAAACTGGGCAAAGTTGAGACTTTTTTTCAGTTAAAACTGGAAATTGGGGCTGAAAAAGAGGCATGCCCCAGGGGGCAGATTGAAAGGCGGAGTTATAGTTAGAGAGGCCAATTGCTTGTGATTGCACACTGAAAAGCACTCTTTGTATGAATAGATCCACTACTCTGAGAGATAGGATGCTCTGGTAAAGCCAACTAGTTGAAATGGGAGTGGGTTCTATCCACAGCTTGTTAGAGGAGTCAGAGATGCTTTAAAAGTACTTAGTGGAAAGAATGTGCATCTCTCTGAGTCAGGGTCACTTTGGTGGCTGCGTTGAGTTTCTTCCAATGTGCCTCAGGAGTTCACTGAGGCCATGAAGAGTTGGCCTTGGAGCTGTATAGCATCCTCAAGATCCTAGGACAGTGCCTGTCACAGTGCCTGGTATTATGTTGGGGGTATGACGGGGACAACTCAACCTTCCAACAGACTGTGTCCCAAAGTTAAGCTGCTCAGATGCATTCTAAGGAAGCATTCTTGGGTACCCCAATAGCCGGTATACCAGAGGAGACCTGATAACCCCAAATGTCCTCTAGATCTGTAAAAGAAGAACAGCTGAACAAATCAAGAATTTACCTGGGTATAACACACGGCTGATCATTCCTGGCATCACCATAAGGAACAAGGGCAGCAGCTTTAGGTAGCCATACAGAAGGATGCCACTTTTCATATGAGACATGTTCTTCCCTGCCAGGGCCCGCTGGACAGAAACCTGCCAAAGAAACACAGGTCAGCGAGGTGAGTAATGGCTGTGTCAGGGTGTGTAAAACCTGGCCCACCTTGGCATATACAGGACAGTTGTGGCCTGCTACAGCAACAGGCTTTACCCTTTAGTTGGTGTTTGATAAACTGCTCACCCCTTCTCCAAACATCTCTGGGCCATCTGGGGCCTTGGAGACACGTGATCAGCGAGCACATTTTGTGCAGTGCACAGCTGCCAGAAGGGACAGGGATGATGCGTGTGACTCTGGCCTCATTGCCAGCGCTGTGCCCCAGCCATGGCAAGGCAGGGCTTACAAGCTGTTTGCTGGCAAAGAGAAGCCTCCCTCCTGGAGGTCACAATTTATTTCTGCCAGTCACAGTGAGGAGGTCCTTGTGATACAGTGGAGCTAGGGACCTGGCAATAAGAGTGTTTCGTACATAGATCACCTTCATGCTTCTACACTGAAATGAACTTATACAGCTCTTTAAAATTCAGACTCTTATTCAGGACCAACTCCACAGTGCCAGTGTCGGAAGAGGCAACATGCTGCAAGGCTAAAAGACACGTTACAGCCAGCAGGCAGAGGCACCTGGAAAAAAGAAAGACATGTTCTATAGCATCAAAACAATGTACTAAAAATTATGCTCTTAAAAAAACACTCAAATAATGTGGAAAATGTCCAAAGTGACTGAAAGGCACTGGATGTAAACAGTATTTACACTTGATTTTGTGCCTGCAAAAAACTATAGGAATAACCTAACATGATAATAATGGTTAATCTTGGGGGGAGAGGATTAGCAGGCGTGATTTTCATTTTCTTCATCATATTTTCTTTGTGTTTCATGGAAATGTTCCTGTTTCCAAGGGGAATGAACTCAAATGAATTCTGCCCCATCCAACAGGTTCTAGTTCTTGGAAAAGCTATGGGCCAGCCACCACTGATCGGGTGGAAGGCACACATATCTGCAGTCCTGGCCTTTGCCTAAGCCTGAACCTAGAAGCAATGGTCTTTCTTTTATGGAGGAGATGAAGTAGTAAGTCAAGGGCATAAATTTACCTCTATATTGAGGAAAGCGTGACACAGAGACATCAAATCATTTCATGTACAAAGTCTTAAGTACTTGAGCATATCATCTTATATGGGGAAGGAAGGAATTGTTTATGAGTGGTGGTGGTCAAATAATTTTCCATCAGTTTATTGGTTTATTGGTTTCTTAAGTAAAAAATCTTTTTCTTAGGTCTGGGGATGTAGCTCAGTGGTAGAATCCTTGCCTAGCATTTGTGAGGACCTGGGATCAATCCCAGCACTGCCAAAAAAATTTTTTTTTCTTAAACCATTTTCTTTACAAGCTATGAAGTTACATATTCCACTTTTATGCTTTCTTACAATTATCCTTAAGATCTGAACATGGATGCAACTTAAAGGCTGAGGTAAATCATGTCCTCTATCTTCTCCTAAACAATTTAAGGTTCATAGACAGATGTAATCCCAAACTGTGGTCTCATGTTTTCTTGCTTCTTACTTCTCATTTTAGAAATGAATGAAAGTTTTATATTTAGTGCTTTAGATATTCTCATGTGCCTACCAATGTTCATTTTGATGACTCTTCCTTCTTGCTCTTCAGAGAGAGAGAGAGAGAGAGAGAGAGAGAGAGAGAGAGAGAGAGAGAGAAAGCCCAGGGTATCTCTACCATTGAGCTACATTCCTATCATTTTTTAAAATTTATTTTGAGATAGGGTCTTGCTAAGTCATCGAGACTGGCATAGAAGCTATGATCCTCTTGTGTTAGCCTCCTAAGTGGCTGGGATTTTAGGCAGGCGCTACTACATCCAGCTTGCCCTTACTTTTGGACAAGGCTTATCTGTGCATGTAATTTAGAATTGACGTTTCTCTCAGTATTTTGAAAAAAAAAATCCCTCCACTGCCTTCTTACAAACTGTAGCTTCTCTGTTGTTATTTAAACTGTCTACTGTCTGCATTTATAAATAAGCTTTTTCTTTCAGCTGGCTTCTCAAATTCCCTTTGCTTTTGATATTCTGGAAGTGTGTGTTTGATGTGTGGCTCAGTCATTATTAATTTGAATGTTGCTTCTCTTTTGCTCCTGAAAAATGCCAATGAGATGTGTTTTACCCCTGATGTTGTTTTATGTATTACTCTCTCTTTCACAGTTTGAATTTTTGTACTTTGTGGGCAATTTCTTCAGTTTGATCTTTCAGATTAAGTTTTTTTTATTCAGCTGTGTTTATTCTGCTATTTAACCTTACTGAATTTTACCTTTTAATAAATCTATTTTTCATTTCTATAACTTTGAATTTTATATTTTGACTGATTTTATTTTTGATAGAAATTTGTAAATGTTTTAGTTTTTACTTTTTAAAAACTTTTTACATTATTATCAATTAGTTTGATTTACATTTATTATCAATTAGTTTTCTGAAGTTTGGGGATACTAATTCTGCTTTTTACTCACTGTGGCTTGACTCATGTTTTCTAATTTTAATTTAGGTGTTTAGGAATTTAAGTTGAACAAGAATTTATTGATGTAGATCTTGCAAGACTTCAGTTGAAAGTTGTGTTAATTTGCTCTTGTCACTATAACAAAATACCTTTGGCTGGGTAATTTATAAATAATAGACATTTATTTTTTTTGCAGGCTGGAGGCTGGAAAGTCCAAGATCAAGACGCTAACAGATTCAGTGTCTGGTAAGGGTTTGGTCTCTGCTTCCAAGATGGTGCCTTGAACACTGTTGTTAATGGTAGAGGGGAATAAAAGACACAAAAGGGCCTCGTTAATTCTCTCAAGCACTCTTATAAGGCACTAATCCTGCCCCTGAGAGTAGAGCTCTCATTGTTTGATCAACCACTAAAAGCCTCACCTCTTAATAACATCTTATTGGGACTGAAGTTTCAACCTGAATTTGGGAGGAGACATAAACATTCAGACTACAACTGGGATACATCCTACTGAGAGAATTTACCATTACTGATGCTAGGTCAGTGCATAACCATAACAAATTTACGATGTGATGAGTTAATGTCTTTGGTTCACATGGGATTTGCCACACAGTTCAACTAAAAACCAAATATTTAGGAAACCAGGCTTTGCTTTATGGATTCTCAGAGTTGACTTGTTTCCACTTCTAGAATCCACATGAAGGCACTTTCATTTATTATTTATTTATTTATTTATTTATTTATTTATTTATTTATTTATTTATTATTGGCTGTTGTTGTTTCTCTTTGCTGGTGAGTAGGCAGATTTTCTTTCCTAGTCTACCTTTTCAATGAACCTAAAGGCTCCAGGAATGCAAATTCTGCATGGAGGGTTTACTCTTCACTAGCCATTACCTGGAAGCCTTTCACCTGTTCCCACAAAGCTGCTCAAATCTCAGCCTTTGAAAACTAAGCTTGGTAAATGCTATCAGGGCATCGTTATTGGTGTTCTTATCAGTTTAACTCTCTTGATTTCAACTCTGTTTTCAGCCTCTGGAGGTTTTCTTCTTTTTGAATGAGCTTCTCCAAGGCTTTAAGAGATGTTTGACCCAATGAGGTGGTGGACAGCTGTAACCCAGCACTCTGAGAAGCTGAGGCTGGGGGATAACAAATTCAAGCCGGGTCTGGGATACTTAGCAAGGCCCTGTCTCAAAATAAAATATGCAAAAGAACTGGGGGTGTAGATCAGTATAAAGGCTCTGGATTCAACCCTGGGTACTGCCAGAAAAAGTTATATTTTATCGAATGTTCATAGGCATTTAGATTGGAAGGTATTCAGAAAATATGCTTTACCTATTGCTAGAAGTGGAAATCTCAGAGAAAGCTTTTCATGTCATAGAGAAATTGAAAAGAAACAGAAAGATTGAAACATTCTTTGCTAGATACAGTGGAACAATTAAGGCACAGGGGTTGGGGGTGCAGGTCCGTGGGAGCTGGCAGGCATTGCCCAGCCCTGGGTTCAATCCCCAGCCACAACAGCTTCCCCCAAACAAAACAAATCAAACAACCTCTCAGTAAATAGATGGGACTGAATAGAAACAAAAACACAGTACAGAGAATAACCATATAGTAGGCTCTAGATTTCGTTAGTGACTTGTCGTCTACTCAGCTTGCTCTCCAGATCCCTCGGCTGTGTGTGCACCCAGCCTGTTGTTTCCAACGGCGGCATTAGAACCGTGCAGTTTTACCCCTTCTTACCTCATCTACCCACTTTCCAGTCACTGACAGAGTCCATACAGTGATGGATGTCGGGGACACAGGCCCTTAGGAGCTCGTGTGAGGACAGTTCAGGGAAATGGTGGGGTCATGGCTGCTGGGCAACAGTTCAGTATGTGTAAGTGTTGTAGAATCCCGCAGCGACAGGCTGCACTGGTCTGTAATTCACCGGACGTCCAAGAGGGTTTCCAGACACCTGGAACCTTTCTAAGGGGTTGGCATCCTGTAACTTCCTAGTGTTTCTAGTTGTTCTTTCCTGCTAACTTTGCATTACATGCTTGTTGGTGTTTACATGTGAGTTTCCTTTCCCAAAAATCGGCCATCATCGCATGTACGTTCCTGTTGCAACTTCTCCTTATTGATTTTGTTATTAGACTCTTTGCCGTGCTGATATAATAATCTTCCCTAATCTGTTATCTGGTAGCCTCATCTGTGGTTCTCTTTGTTAAAAGTACGTCCATGTAAAGTAATCAAGTCAATATGATTTGTACTTTCCCTTCTGTCTAAAACATGTTCTTAAAAAGTACTGTCTCCCAGTTTTACTTTTCAAATTTAGTTTTTAATCCACCTGATGTCTACTTTTATAGGAATATTAATGTGTTAGCTTTTCATTACTGTAACCAAATACCTATGACAATCCAATTAAGAAGAGGACAGGAATGTTTTACTTCAGAGATGTGCAATTTTCTGTTCATGTTGATTTGGCCTGCTACTTTGGGGCCCGTGATGAGACAGCCGGGGGTGGGAGGCACATGGCAGAGAAGCTGTTTTCCTCATAGCTGCCAGGAAGCAAAAGAGGAGGAACAGGCCGAGACCCCAGTATCCAGTGCAGGCTCCCAATACTAGACCTGCCTCCTACACATTCCACAGTTCCCTCTAGTGCCCCTGGCTGAGAGCCAAGCCTTCAACATATGGATGTTTGGGGACACTCAACACCTGCACAATGGCAGTTTTAATGGGAATGAAATTTTGTTACTCAAAAAGTAAGCTGTTGTTTCTAACCTCATCAAAGTGTTATTAGTATTTTCCCCCCATTGACTTGTGGAGCCTCGTGAATACACATTAAGTTCTCATAAGTACTTGAGTCTGTCTCTGTGCTAGTTTGTTCCATTGGTTTATGTGTGCATTCTTAGTAACTTCAAGGCATTTTTATTATTACTGCTTGGTTTGAATATCTTGTAGGGCAAGTTCTCCCCTTTTGTTTTTCATTTTCAAACTTGGGTTAGATATTTGGCACTAGTTTTCTTCTACAAAATGTTCAAACCTAATTTATTGTGCTATCATACAGGAAAGTATGTTAAAAATACATAGTTGTGTAGCTCATTAGAAGTCACACAGTGTAACCATCACCCAAATGGGACAGAAGCTTCCCTATCATTTTAAAAAATTAAGTTGAAATTCACAGAACATTCTAGTAGCTATTTTAAAGGATTTAGTGCATTCACAGTATTGTGCAATGGCCATTTTGCTTTAGCTTCAAAACATTTAAAAACCCCAGAAGAATGCCCGTATCTACTAAGTCATCATTCTCCATTATTCTTTCTTTCCCTCCTAGCAAACACTAATGTGATTTCTGTCTCTATGGATTTGCCGGTTCTGGATATTTTACATAAAAGGAATAATCTGAACAGTGACCTTTGTGTCTGGTTTCTTTCACTCAGCATAACACTTTGCAGATTCAGCTGCATCACAGCGTGTGGGAGTACTTCACTCCTTCTGCGGCTGAATCGTATTCCAGTACAGGATATGCATTATTTTTATCCTTCATTCATTGATGACTACTTGCTTTGTTGGCACCTTTTGGCTGTTGTAAATAGAACTGGTGTGTGTGCTTCTTTTCAACCTCAAATCCTTTCCTCCAGAAATGACTGTTTTGACGACCTTTATCTTCCTTGTTTTTAAAAAAGAACTGTGCCACAGGCTGTGCATCACATAACTGACCATTGCGTGTGTGTTGAATCTTTTGCAAATGTTATCATGCAGCCTACAACGTTCTGTGTCTAGCTTTGAGGTTCACCTGTGTTGGGTACAGCTGTACAAGTGGCCTCTGTCAGCAGATTCTGCTTGTGGTTATTCAACCAACTATGGATAAAGAGTATTTGTAAAAAACAAACAAATAAACAAACAACCCCCCCCAAAAAAACCCCCAAAAAACCTCAAACAAACCGATGCATCTATACTGAACATGTAGATTTTTTTCTTGTCTTTAGTTTCTAAACAATATAAAACTACTTACACAGCATTTACCTTATTGTTTTTTGGTTTTACTAGTTATCTCTACTTTTATTATTTTCTACTTCATTGATTTCTGTGATTGACTTATTATGTTATTTCAATTTGCTTCCATTTCTCTTTTTCCCATTTTTGTCTGTAGCTATTTATCCAATTTTTGGGTTTGAATGTTGTTATGGTTTAGATCTGGAATATCCCCCAAAGCCCCATGTTTGGAAGGGGATTCAATCACAGGGCTTACTTCATTGAGTTCCTGTGCTATTAACCCGTGTGCGTGAGGGTGCTGGTTAAAAGGGGCGGATCACTGGGACCTGATCTGGCAGGGTATACGTTAGTTCTGCCCTTCCTCTCTTAGCTTCCTGTCCTGCCAAGCTGTGAGCAACTTCTTTCTGGCTAGGCCTCTGCCAAGCCCTTCCACCACTGCCAGCAGCCCATGAGTGGACACAGAACTTCTGAAACTATGAGCTGAAGTAAACCTAAGTTGTGTCTGAGCAATGAGAGAGTGACTGAGATGAACATTTAGCTTATGGTTAAACTTTCATGTCTACAATTTGCTCAAGGATTTGACATATATTGTCACTGGTATTCTAAGTACATGTTTTTATAAATGAATTTCCAACTCACAAGATATTTAATAACATGTCCCGAATTTTTCAGAGATAAGAGAATTAAAAACTACAGTTTTATATTTTTCCTTTTTTGAATTAGTCTGAGCACATAGTTTATATAATACTGGCCCAAAATAATGTAATTAGACTTCTTTCGCAGCATAATTGTGGTCAATAGCTATAAATATGCTTGAAAAATGTTTATTTTCTGTTTGCTGGACATACAACTTTGGGCATTTAAGATGTACAAATTTACACTACTATATACTTAAGACTGTTAGTGACACGGCTTACATTCCAGATAACTTATTCTTGTTTATGTTATGACTTTGTTTTAGAGAAGAATGCTAAAATCTCCAATTTCTGTTGACTCTTTACATGTCATTATATGTTGATATCTAAGTGGCACAGAGAAAAAGAAAATCAAATATTCAAGGAAAGGAATGGAAGGAATAAACCCTTCATTCGACACCTACAACATTTGCACAAAATTATTAGGATTATTGAGATTAGCAAGGTGGCTGGATATAAGATATATATCCTAAAATAAATTTGTCTTTTTGTACATAAGTCATTAGGAAATATAATCTAAGAAGTACCATTTATCAAAAAACCCTCCAAAAATTATAAGGTAGTTAGTACATAGACATGTGTCACAGAGATACATGCCTAAGAGATGTCTAGAAATGATGTCACAGCATCAGGGTTCTTTTTCTTTCTTTTTTTGTGGTTCTGGGGATTGAATTCAGGGTTTTGTGCATGGACAAGTGCTGTACTACTGATCTACAGCCCCACCTCAACATCTGTGTTTTTAATGGTGAACATTGCAAACTACCTAGTATCTGTCAACTGGAAACTAAATTTTAGAAAGTTACAAAGCAGAGAGACTATACTGTCATTAAAAATAAAAATGTTGAAACTTATATACTGACATTAAAAGATGTGTATAACGTGTACTTTCTGTGGAGCTGGAATTGAATCCAGGGTCATGTGCATATGAATCACATGTTTCACCAAGCAGCACCTAAAACTTTGTTTATTTTGGTCCAGAAGATTAATTCTAGGGCTTTCACACTGAGTTAAATGTCCGAGTCTATTTTTTATTTTTAATTTTGAGAAAAGTTCTTTGTAAGTTGCCAAGTTGACCAGGCTGGGTTTCAGCTTGTGATCCTCCTGCCTTGGCCTCTCAGGGTGCTGGGATTACATACAAAGCCTGTGCCACTTAGACCTGCTTGAAATCTGTCTTTGAGTAAAAGGACCTAAGAGGTGACAGGCAGCAACAATAGCTTAGCTTCATTTATGTAAAATAACTTATACATTTGCATTTGTTTATATGTATTGAAAAGGGATCTAGAAGTATGTTCACCAAAATACTGTACCTACCGCTTCATTTTGTTTATATATTTATGTATTCTGTGGTGTTGAGGATAGAACCCAGGGCCTCATGCCTGGTAGGGAAGTGCTCTACCTCTGATCTATATCTCAGCTTCTCTATTTTTTTTTTGAGATAGAGAGTTTCTAAGTTGCCCATGCTACCCTCAGATTTGTCATCCTTGTGCCTCAGCCTCCCAGGTAGCTGGGATTACAGGCATGTACCACTGTGCCCAGCCAAAACTATCGCTTCTTAATGAGATTTTGGAGTTCATCTTTGAAATTTTTTTATATTATGACTTTTAACAGTAAAGATGTGTCATCTTCATTCTAAAGTGATGGCTAGGTTCTATTTTTAACTGGGGTAAAGGTCACAGAGATGCTCACAGTATTATTCTTTAAAATATATGTCTATGATGGTACACTACTGTAACCTACTTACCTGGGAGGCTGAGACAGGTTGGCCAGTTTGAGCCTATCCTGGGTAACTTAGTGAGACTCAGTCTTAAAATAAAAAAGTAAAGAAACGGCTAGGGATATATAGCTCAGTCACACAGAGCCCATAAATTTGATCTCCAATACCCTATACACACAAAAGTACATGTGTCATATAGTATAGTATTCTGAGACATATATCATGATACAGTAATGATTGTTTTAAAAGACAGTGGTAGCAAAACTTAAGCTATTTTTTGCTTCCAAATTCCTTGCTTTTTAGGCAATAATAGGGAAGATGGGAAAGAAAGAAAAAGAAAATGAGTGGATATGTTCTAGATGGGATTGGGGAAGAACTGCTTTTAAAGAGAATTTCTTGCAATGCTATTTAGTCAACAAATAAAAATTGAAAGGAAACCCTGACGATGGAGAGCAGATAAATCATAGTCTTCTGTGGGCTTCAGAGACCATGGCCAAATATTGAATGTCCCAAGGGCCCCAGCCCTCAAGATCTATTGCTTTAGTGACAATTACCTGATCAGCACAACCATAGAACAAGGAGAGAGTTGTAGCACCAAAGACAAGGCTGGGCCAGGAGAAGTCTCCAGAGCTGGGATCTTGGAAGATACGGAAAGCATCCTGGTGAGGAATGTAACACTCTGGCCGGGCAGTCCAGTTCCCTTTGCTGGTTATTTCTGGGATGGCCTGGAAGTAATCCTGCAGCAGAGTCTCATATCCTTCCTCGTTTATAAAGGCTTAAAAAAGAAGGCGTGATACTTACTATTTTTATTTTTAAAGAGCAGAGTAACACATATGTGAACTAATATTGCAAACTAAGGCCCATTATGATTGGCTGTTCTGACACTTATCAAGTGTAATTGAGTAAAACATTGTCAAGACTTCCTGCAAATTATGGAAAGATTAGTTTTCCCAAACACGAAGAATAGAATGGTAGACATTTCTGGTTGTGCATCCAACACCCTTCCTCCTGCTTCTGAACTCAGAATCCCTTTTTCCAGTTGTACTCCATTGTGTGTGGTTCAGACTGGCCCGAGCCAAATGGTCCTCTATTCCAACGTGGTGCATGACCAAGCCTGGTCAACATTCCGTCTCCTGGGCAACAACTGATGTGTGAATAATAGAAATGACACCCAAATATGAAGATTTTTCTCTAGCATTCTTCTGCTGATAAAAGACTGTTCCTTTCCACTGCTTTTGTTTGTTTGTTTGTTTGTCTTGGTATTGGAGACTGAACCCAGGGTCTTCATGCTGAGCTAAAACTTATTTTAGGGTATAGATTTTGTATCCAGTCACCTTGCTAACCTCAGTAATTCCAATAGTTTTTGTGGAGATTTTGTAGGTGTCTAACTTTCTAACTTTCTAAAAATTTGAGACAGCATTTTGTTAAGCTGCTAATTTGCCTAGGCTGCATTTGAAGTTGCTATCCTCTCGCCTCCACTTCTGCCTACCACAGTCCTGGAATTATAGGCCTGTACCTCCATGCCTGCCTCCACTGGGCTCTGAGATAGTGTGTAAGTCTGAAGCTCTTTTGTCTTCCTGGTTTATTCAGAGCTCGAGATTTAGCCATGACTGAAGGAAACGTGTTCCTGGAATTTTTAACAAAGCGAACCAAGAAAGCATTTATTTTCCTATACCAGTTTTGAACTACAGTTTCATCCCATGTTATTATTTGGATGTACAAGGTCTCATATATTTTTAAAGAAGAAAACGGTCATTCTATTACTTTGTAAAAGTATTCTTCTCAAAAATACTAACCTAGATATCCCAATTAAAAATTCCATTGAATCACTCAGTAATGAACATATAAATATCCAGAAATATAGTTGCTAACACTAAATGGAATATTTTGCATGCTCCACTCATTTTTTTTTTTCATTTGGATGCCTTTGCAACTTTTGGAGTGGACTTTGTTAGGTTTAAAAATATTGATATTTAGCACTATCACACAAGTAGGAATAATGGTTCGCTGTGTTCTGTAGCTTATAATTTTGTCACTGAAATTGGCCATTGCTTCCCAATGCATCTCAAAGTGGTCCAACTCCTCAGACCACACCTGACTTGTGGTTTGGTTCTAGCAACATAACACTAAATACACTTCATGGGATACTAACGCTTTCTGCATGCTAAGACAGAGAACCGTGTGGTTCTGTTTGATTCTATCTGTTCTCATTCCATGATGTAAAGAGCATACTGTATGGAAACATAATCCTTCAATTGTGTCCACAGATCATTTCCTCACCACCCCAAATCAAGAGCTTTTCTAGCTAGACTCCTGCCAGATTTGTCTATGAGCCATACAGCGGTGATCTCACTAAGATCATCTTCCTATTGGTGGAGAGAAATTCCCATTTTAAAGTAAGTGTGTTTGTCATTACAAGTACCATCAGTTTTTTATACATCAGGCTGTGTTGTTAAGAGGTCCAGCTTTTGCTGTGTATTGTTCTTGGTGTGTCCCATGAGGAAGACACTTGAGATTCACTTTCCTCATCTTTAAAATGAGGATAAGTCAAGTAATTATGCTTCATGGTGACTGTGATAATAAGGCAGTAGATAAATGCCTACAATCCTGACACTTCATTATCAGCTATCATTTTTATTTTTATAACTTAATAAGCACTTACTCATTAAGTAAGTACCTACTGCATCAGGCTGTACTTTGTGTAGGAGATACTCTGTGGGGTCCAGCCATTTTGGATCTGGGGGGGGGGGACATATGATTTATGTATGTGACGTTACTAGTGAATCATTCAGACGTGCTTTGAAATGTGAAATTGTGCTGTAGTGAACAGAGTCCAGAGAGAAAGATGTGTTGATGGAGTAATAATGGAATCACATTTTGGGAGTGGATCTTCCACTGATCTTGACAGATGCATTTACGTGAGTGGTCAAAAGGAGAGGGGCTTCCAACTAGATAGGAAGAACAAAGCAGAGGGCTGGGGATGAGTGTAACAGACCAGGACACTAGAGTTTGTCACCTCTACTTTACTTTTTGATTCCTTTTACTCCCCAACTTTCAGCATGATCTGTCATGATGCTCTAGGTTTCTAAAGGCTTAAGTCTCCTCACCTGTGAGATGAAGGTGCTATGGCCCCATGCATCTCTGAAGTCAAACATTCTACCACTAGTATAATCTTTTCAAGGCTTACTTACCATAGGCCATTAACACGGATGTGCCCAAAATCATAATACCAGCATGTAAAGCCTCAGTGTAGACTACAGGTTTCAAACCACCTGAGGAGAAAGAGGAAGAGACACGAAAGGCACATTTGATTCTGCTGAGAGTAACTCCTTAATCACTTGTTATGTGTGCCATCCTCCTCCCAGCCCACCCCACTCAGACTTTTCATCCCTTTACATCAACTACTTGTGCTTAGTTTCAGCATCTGCTCTATTTTCCCTTTAACATCCTTCATGATCATTTATGGGATTTTTATCTGACTCTTATTTGTCCCAATTTTCCTACACTTTTTCTCTAGTTTTATTTTTCCCCAGGTGAATGAAAATTTGGATAGTTTTCCTAAGCAAGAATGTACAACTTTCATTAGAAAACTCAGTTTGAAAGCAACCACTAGCAGGCTGCCTGGCACCTACCCACTAAATAACTGGAAATGCCTGCAAACATTATCAGGTATCCCCTGGGAAGCAAAGTACAGTTTCTACCCCCTAACTGCTAAGCACTGATTGAACACACTCTGTTCCCTGCTCTGATTCTATCCATTTAGATTCTGGTGAACTGTGGGGAACACAGAGTAGAATCTAAGATTTCACTGTGGCTGAAAGAAAAAGACAAGTGACAACAACTCCAACTCCCAATACCTTGGTAGAGGCTTCCTGGGATAAAACTGCCTACATAAAAATTCCCATCTGGACATTTGGCTGGGTGGCCTGAGGCTCCTAATCTGTTACTTGATGGAACTGCAACATGTGGCCTACTTTGGTCTGAACACAATCACTGTTGACTCCGTTAGACCCCTTGGAGAGACCTTGACACCCATCTCTTATTTCTAATGATAGGAGACTACTTTGGTACCCCTGTCATCATTATTTTCCCTGTGATGCAGTCAGGGAAACTGTAAAAAGTTGAAGATGACTCCCTCAATGTCTACTAGAGTTCTAACACCTGGACATTGTTTGAATCACTTTACCTGTGATGGCATAAGTGCCAGTGAGCATTAGCAGTATCATGGTGATCTGGTATACATCCATGTTCCAAGCCATTTTCATAAACATGGTGCTATAGCAGACCTCCACCTGAAATGAGTATAAGGTTAGCAGAGTACAGTTTCATTTCCAGCAGCATCAACAATTCCAGAAAAAAAAAAAAAAGGCCTTGTGAAGCCACATGCAAGAAGTGGTCCCTGGCTAGTGTTTCATCACTGGTGAATGCCACCTGAGGTCTACGCAAGATTTATGTCCCACGGGTTCAGCCAAGGTCAATATACCATCAGAATTTAAGTTAACCCAATTCACCCAGCTAACACAATGTACCCTCTCACTCTCCAGCCTGAGAATGGGGACTGTGCTCAGAGAGTTCCTGCAGCTGTACCACTGGGAAAAAAGCCATGGGGACAGCTTTTCAGGGGTCAGCAACTGTTCTCCCTATAAGACCAGATGGTAAATATCATAGGTGGTGTGAGCCATACACTGTCTCTAGTTTTTTTTTTTTTTAACAGCCTTTTAAAGCTCTAAAAAACATTCTGAGCTCAAAAGCTTTGCAAAGCAGATCATTAGCTGGATTGGCCTGTGGACCAGATTTATTGACCCCTGGCTTAGTGGTCACTGATTTTGAAACATCTGCACATCACTGAACTGGCTAACCCATTGCTCAAAGCCAGGGATATAATGGGTGGGGATCTGTCTGTCCATTTCTTCTTTAATGAATGCATGTCATAGACACACAGCAGGGCTGAGAAGACACAGGATTATCTGTTCAGTCTCTGTCCTCAAGGTGCAAGTGTTGAAAAAAGACAAGACCGCTATACATGTATGTTCCATGAGGTATGATAGATTACACTCATTTGGTAGCAAAAAATATACATATCTAAAGTGCATTAAATGTTCAGCATTTAAATGGGGTAGTGCAGTAAGTCAGGAATGGCCCTTGGCCTCAGGAAACTTGCGCAGAGGCAAAGAAAAGAAAGGATTCTAATGTGATAATAACCAATACAAAAAAGAGAAGTAGTTGTGGACCAGAGACTGACCAGGTGTGTTACTGGAAAGCCTGTTCATGGGTGGCATGTTTCCTTGAACGAATGAAGAGGAATGAGCCGTGTAAAAATCTTGGGGAAGAGCATCGCAGAGTGGAGGGCAAGTGGAAATGGCTTGAAGTGGGCATAAACTGGCCACGTTTGAAAATCAGTGAGTCAGTGTGGTGGTTTGGATCCAGAGTGTGCCCCAAAAGCCTCATGTTCCTATGGATACTGTGTGGGGTTGGGAGGTGGGGCCTGATTGGAAGGGGCAGGTGCTTAGGGATTGAACTGGAGGGGCGTGTGCTGCTGGTTCTGCCCTTCCTCCCAGTCTCTCTCTGTACCACTGTGTTGTGAGGATCTCTGCCACTGGAGCTCTGACTCTGGCCCTGGTCTCCTGCAGCTCTGCCCTGTGCTTCTACCATTTTCTAGCTGCCACCTGTGAGTGGACTAAGACCTCCTGAAATTGTAGGCTACGATAAATCTTTCCTCCCTAAATTGTGAATGTTGGGTATTGAGTCACAGCGACAAAAATTAACAAAGACAGGCAAAAAGTACGTGGAAGGGGAGGAAATAGAGAAGTAGGATAGAGAGGCAGGAAGGTGCTAGAACAGCCAACCCTTACAGTCTTACTTGAGAATTAGTTTTTCTTTTAAGGGATTATTTTGAGCACATTACCTGATGACAAGAGACAGGTAAACCCAAGTTTCTGTGGAAGTACACAGGAGGAATCTGTAACCTGTGTTTGAGAGGTCCAAAATATGCCTCTGCCTTTTTGTTTTTTCAAAGTGTTTAAACTAGTAACAGAGACATTAAGCAGTATTAAACTATTCTAACTTATACAGCAGAGGCCAATAAGTAACTTACACAGCCCCATAGTAAACCACTGAAATTATTTAGTGTAATGAGCAGGACTTGTTTTTGGATTTGTTCTTTTCTTTTGAGTGTTGTCTTTCTTGGACCATCTTTTATATAACTCACCAAGATCCTACTCATGACATCGATGAGTATGGACAGAATAGTGAAGAGGACCTGGATCCGGACACTACCAAACCTCTTTCTCAAATATTCTGGTAATGTCACCACCTGTACAAACAACAGGACAAGTCACCATCAGATAATGAGTGTAGAAGAGTCAGACCCACAGGAATAACTGTTGCCCACAGTCCTGGTAGAGACATGGCTGAGGGATGGAGTGGCATGGGAATACAAGTGTGGGGTCAAGATGAAAAAGGAAGGAGAGGCACTATTACTGTTTCCAATAAGCCTGGAATTCAGCCCCCTGTGCAATTTTGGGATGCAGAAGGAATTCAGTCTAATTGAAAAGTCTAACGATGTCAACCACTTTTGCAGAATAATCGTAGAGCAAAATAAGTTCCTTATTATATGTTATGAAGATAGCTAGTGCTCGAGGGACATGGAGACTGACCCCGCAGATTTCCACTCTGTCGCTGCCAACACCACCAGATGCTGGTGTCTCAGATGGTCCTGCTCTGTTTTTCCATTGTTGCTTTAGTATGGGCACATCACGGGTGCAGGGACCCTGCCATGCCTTGTGCTCGCTCTCTTCCTGGACCCTGGCACAGTACCTGGCTCATGGTGGGTGAATGAGTGACCGCTAAACACAGTCCCACTTTCTCTTGGGGATAGCCTTATGTGCTCTTGTCCGTCTACCTACCCATGTCTACTTTCAAGTTCTCATTCAAATTCCACCTAAATGATGAAGACTTATTTGGGAGCTTCCCAGGGACCATGTGCCCATTCTAATCATCTATAACTTTTATTGTTTTCACCTCTTATTTGGCTCTAAATCAGATCCTTCCGTATGTGGCTCACTTGTGTAGTGAGGTTCCAAGCTTCCCAAGCTGCCCTTACATATACAGCTCATCCGAGTTTGCTGTGGTTGCAGTGACCAAGTAGGACAGGTGGGGTGGCTTCAACAATACAAACTTAGTTCTTCGCAGTGTAGAGGGTAGAAATTAAAGATGTCAGTAGGTTTGGCTCCTTCTGAGTGCTGTGAGGGGAAGATTTGTTTTAGGCCTTTCTCTTGGGTTTGTCAATGGCTGTCTTTTCTCTCTGTCTTCACTCTGTGCTGATGTGCACCCAAATTTCCTTTTTATAAGGTGGTACTGAATTAAGGCCCATTCTAATGGCCTCAGTTTAACTCAATCACTTCTATAGAGAATTTGTTTCAAGATATTGTCAAGCTGGGCCTGGTGGTGAGGGCTACAATCCCGGTACTGGGAGGCAGAGGCAGGAGGATCACAAACTCAAGCCCAGGCTGGGCAACTTGGTGACTTAACAAGACCCTGCCCCCCAAAATGGACTGAGGATATAGCTTAGTGCAAAGGCTCTGGGTTATATCTACAGAGTCCCAAAACAAAAAATATGATCACTTTCTGAGATAACTATTTCAGACTTACGGCATTACAATTCCAAGTGTTATACTTTATGGCAAATGAGGTTTTCAAAGTTTTATTTTTCTCTATACATTTATTTGACATTTTAACAGCTTCAAGGCATAATCTATTCACAGGATAATTCTTCTGTTTGGAATATATGGTTTGATGAATTTAATAGAATGTATGCATAGTATAATCACCCCCATCCTCATGATAGAAAATATTTGTAACAAAGCTCCCATGCAGCCCCTCAGGCCTTGCAGTCAAGGCCTTCCCTCCACCTCTGTTTGAGAAAACTGGTGTCAGCTGGCACAACATTAAATATTCTAGAATTTCAAATAAATGAAATTTTATAGGAAGAGTTTTTCTTTTTATATCTGGCTTCTTTTAGTTGGCATGATGTTTTTCAGATTAATCCATGTTGTTCCACAATTCCTTTATGCTGAATACTCTATTACTTTAAACATATTCCTATTGCTATGTTTTATATAATTTCTCATTGCTGGGACAAAATACATGATATCCACAACTCGAGGGGGAAAGATTTATTTTAGCTCACAGTTTCAAAAGGTCACAGTCCATACATGAGCAGCCAGCAAAGGTGAGCACACATGGCTGGAATGCAGTTGGAGAGATCTCCATGGCATCACACATGGGAAGCCAAGTCCAGGAGGAAGGGTGGAGTCACCCTTCCAGATAGTTTGCCCCTTCTGGGTCAAGCCCCAGTGTTTTGCCCCCTTCAACCAGGCTACACCTCTCAATAGCACAGAGTACCAATAGGTAATCCACAACATCCAAATAGATGAGGCTGTTGGGGGACACTGCAGATCCAAACCATGACAATCCACCCCTGGTCCCCAGAAGTCATGTCCACCTCCTTATACAAAATGCTTTTAGTCCTTCTTCTAAGAGATGCCAAAGTCTTAACAATTTTATCACTGTTAAAAAATCCAAGTCCAAAGTCTTCTCTGACACGCAAGGCAAAAATCTCAGCTGTGAGTTCCCGTGAAGATCGAAGACAAGGTAAACATTTCCAACATACAATGGCCCAGAGTAAAAATTTCCATTACAAGAGATAGGAATCTGAGGCTAGAAAGCAACTGGACTGAAACAAGTTCTAAACCTGGTAGGCAAGGATTAAAATCAGGTAGTTCTGTGTCCAGTACCCGAGGTGAACAGAGTGGAGATATGAGCTTCAGGGGCCTGAGTGATCCCGTCCCTGCACTGTTGCCTCCTATGCAGTCTTTCTATCTTCTCCTTTGGGCTGGCTCTACTTGTAGGCTGTAGCTTTCCTCAGGACACAATCCATGTTTCTAGCATCTCCAAAGGTTTTTGGGTTTCCATCGCACCCTGGGCTTTTCCTTCACAACTTCATGATTGGCCCTCTAAAAGGCATACTACCTGGCCTCCCAGGCCTTCCTCTGAAGTCTGAGTGGGAGCCTCAATGACCCAGTTCTTGTTCTCTGCATGCCTGTAAAACCAGGACCACATGGTTGTTGCCAAGCTCGACCATTGGCTTGAGCAGTAGCTTGGCCCCCTTTGACAATCACTATTGAGGCCTCTGTGTTCTTAGATGGTTGAACTGCAACAAACATTTTTCTCTTTGGCCCTATGGGAAGCCCTAGGGTACTATTTTTGGAGCAAGGCCCTTTGGTTCTCCACCTTTTAATTGATAAAGGGTGGCTTCTTTTTGACACTTGCTGAAGGTATTTTTTATTGACTTACTTCCAAGCACTTGGTTTAATCTCTTTAACTTCCCTGTGCTCTTCTGCCATTTCCCCACCCCCACCCCTGCATTTCACCATAGATTTGGCTAAAAGCTGCAAGCAGTACCCAAGGGACAGTGTGAACATTGGATTGCCTTGAAATTTTCTCTACCAGAATAAGTAGTTCACTGGCCTTAATCTCAGTTTCAGGCAAAGTCTCTGGAAAATGGCAAAAGGCTGGCACACTTTTTGCCACAGCATAGCATGTGTGGCTTGTACATCAATTGCCAATAAAAGCCTCCTTCCTACCTGAAACTTCTTGAGCCTGGCCTTTCCAATCTGTAATTCTCTTCAGCATTCTCATCTTCTGAGACTTTCGCACCAAGCTTGGCTCACAGCATTCTAAGGTTTTTTTTTTTTTCAGTTGACATCTTTAAACCTTTCCAAACCCCTCCCACAGACCATTTCCAAAGGCTTCTAAAGCACATGGTCAGGTAAACTCACAGCAGTGACCCCATTTCTGGTACCAATTTCTGTTTTAGTTACTTTCTTGTTGCAGGGACAGAATACCCAACATCCACAATTTATGGGAGGAAAGATTATTTATTTTACCTCGTAATTTCAGAAGGTCATAGTCCATATATGGGTGGTCCCCAATGGTGAACACGCATGGGTGTGGGAGGGGGTGCGAGTAGCCAGTGAGTTCTTCACAGCGTTGCAGATGGGAAACCAAGTCTGGGGGAAGGGTAGAGTGACACTCCCAGATAATCCCTTCTGAGGCAAGACCCAGTGTTCTTCCCACTTTGACCAGGCCCCATCTCCCAACATCTGTTTGTGTTTACATGAGGTTTTTGGTGGACACTACAGAACCAAACCATAGCATGCCACTTCTAGGTTTAGAAATTACCGTGCACCTTTGTGTACAAATATGTATGTGTACACATGCTTCATATCTCTGGGAATGGAATGGCCTTAATGTTGAATTTGCTAAGAAATTGCCAAAATGCTTCCCAGCATGGTCAGCCATACGATTTTGCATTGCTTAGGGAAACCTAAGTCCTATTTATTCTAACTTTTTAAGCTTTTTGTAGTATCATTCTTTTTTCTTAGCCATTCAGGATAAAATACTTTAAAATTTTTGTGAATCATAGTGTCTTGACATATTAAGAAAATCTTTCTGGCTGGGGAAAGACTGTCCTTCCAAAGATGTACTAATTCATAAAAGCAACGAAAGACCCAGCTGAAACATGCCTTTGATATATAAATTAACAAATCTGGAGTTGAATCTTTTCAATCTGGCCTATGCAATCCCCAGAACAACATTCCTCTGCCTTGATCACCCTGGGACCAGTACAAGGGAACTAGAGACCACATCTACAGCTCAAATCTGTTGAAATTATGCAAATTTAGGCAAACCTAAAATATTCAATTTGCTCTTCCATGCCATTCCCATGGAAACCTATGTGTGGGCCTACATCTTCCCTTTACTCCTGTCTATCACCTGACCATCTCAGCTTACTGCCATCATGGGCTTGTGAGCATGCCACTTCTGGGGCCCTCTCCCATCTATGGGACCTGTGGGTGTTAACAAACTGGCCTTTTCCCCTGAGACTTCCTATTTTTAGCCTTGTGGCTGAACTCAACTGAATAGTTTGTAATAGAATATATTTTCTGGATGTAAGTGTATCATTGTAAATAAGATTTACAAGTATTTCCTACCAGTCTCAAATGTGACCTTTCATTTTCTTAACATCTTTTAAAATAAATTTTAGAAATGTATCAAGTCCCAAACATCAATTTCTTTTTTTATGGTTTGTGGTTTTTGTATCTTTTTTTCTTATAATGTGAGGTTTTTAAAATATTTATTTATTTATTTATTTATTTATTTATTTATTTATTTGAGACAGGGTCTTGCTCTGTATCCCAGGCTGGTCCTGAACTCATTGGTGTAGCCCAGGTTTGCTTTGCCCTGGAATGAGGACAATCCACATGCCTCAGCCTCCTGAGTACTGGGATGACAGACCTGCCTCACCATGCCTTATGTGGGGTTAGGGAATTGAACTCCGGGCCTTGCGCTTGCAAGACAAGAGCTTTAACCACTGTGCAATTCCTCCAACCCTCATTTGTGTTTTTTAAAACCACTATGTACCTCTTAGGAAAGCTAGCAGGATAGACAGGACAGAATAGGGAAGGTCTTCTGCAAGATGGCAGAAACCACAAAGCTGAACACAAGAGAGGAAGGAAACACCTGCATTTCATCTCAGCCTACACGACTCAAGTCACACACACATCTAAGGGTCTCTGTGTCTTTGCGCTTAAAAGCAAGAAAAAGGAAGATGTTGGGTCTCTCTAAAAAAATGTTTAAACATAAAGAAGAGATGGGGAGTCCAGCTCTTGATCCCTTCTTAGCCATTGGAGAGCTCTGTTCTTTGCAAATATATGCCCATCTTTCTTTCTTTCTTCCTTTCATCTTTCTTTCTTTCTATCTTTCTATCTTTCTTTCTTTCTTTCTTAAATATATGTCTTTCTTTTGCTCTTTTTTCCCCCTAAACTGGAATGAGATGGTCCAGGACCCAGGAGTGGATGGTTGCTGATCACCCAGCAGAGGCTGCAAAATTGTGGAGGCTTGTTCAGGATTTAAAGAAGTCCCCAAATCCACAGAAAGACTCTGATGAGGTCAGAATACTAGCCTAAGCAGGGAGCGACTGTGCACAAATCGCTGTGGCCATCCAGCACTTTTTGTCACCTTGCTGTCTGGGAGACCTCTCGACCATGCTTAGCATGGTCGCCCTCCATGGCTGAGCCCCACAAAAAGGGAGCTAGGCTACGTAGGGGCTGGTAATGTCGAGACAGTTGGCTCTATGTATGGCGAGGTGGCAGATCCTCTAGGTCCTAATAGAGAGATTATACAAATTTACCTAAGCCAAGAGACTTCTTGAGAACCTGGCATGAGTATGTATAGAGTTTGTCCCCATACCCATTGGCTATCCTTCTATACTTCTTCAAGACCCCTTGGGAAGAAACCACCGACCCCGATGTCCAATTAGTTTTACAATGTTTGGGACCTTCCTTAAAGGATTGGGCTTTCTGTCATCCTTTTTGAGACCTGGGAATCGTCACCTTCTCTCTGTTTTGTTATGGACATATTGGGATGAATTCCCTTACCACCTGGTACTCCATGGCTCCCCTTGGACCAGCTGCTTTCTCCTGAGGGACTGCCAAAAGGAAGAGGTGACCTTTTGCCTAGCTTTTTATGCCTTCATGATGGATGCGAGCAAAAATAGGGTTAGTCCTGGTAGATTTATGGTTCCATACGGCCTGGGAATTAGTAATTGGACAGGGATTCACTCTAATAGCACTTTCACAGGGAGATATCTTCCCAAATGGACAACTCCTAGTAGTCCTAACCCTCCAGACAGTAGCAATTAGAACGTGTTTGATTCCCTTCATAAAAGAAGTCTGTTGGCACTTGATAGCTTTCTTTACAGGGATCCATGAACTATATAAAGGCCATAAGAACCATTGTGGACACCGCCAAGGCTTTTAATGGTAGTCAGAAGAAGAAAAAAGAGACACAGAATGCAACAGGAATCTCAAAAGTACCCTGGGATCCCTGGGAAGGGATAAAGACTGGTGTGAGAGGCCTGCCATCCTGAACCTGGGTATGTGTAGGGAAGTCCTGACAACAGGATGGGAGAGAGTCTTCAGTGCCAGTAGTGGGCAAAGGATGCCACACCCTAAAAGAGAGGCCAACAGAACTCGGGAATATTTGAGTGCCATTGGTAGTTCAAACTTCCTGCTCTCCCCGTTAGATGACAGGTATCCAGTCTCAAGTTCCTCCTCATTTGCCTTTAAATATCTTCTGACTCACTTAAAGAATTTGGATCTCCCAAACCTAAAGAAGGGGACCTTAATCGTCTTCTGCACCTGTACCTCGACAGGCTACCCTGGGGAGATTAGGAAGAGTGGCCAGATAGAGAATCTCTTTTAATTTCTTTCTGCACTGTTTGTTTTGCAAGGGGGAAGGAAAATGGACGCAGGTTGCTTATGTGCAGCTTTTCTTCTTTTTGAGGGGATATCCTCACCGGGTAAAGAACTGTGGTTAGATCCCCAACTGCTGGTGGTAGCTGAAGTCCCAGCCCCGATAAGTACAACCCAAAGTAATTGGATAAAAGGAACAAAGGAAAGGAACTTGATGAGGGATCTAGAGATCTACTCCCTGAGACTCTGCTGGAGTACTCCCATCCCAGACCCACAGCACCTTGGGAAAACATCCTTCCTGTTTGTCCATCCCCTAAAGGGGGGTGGATGATAATTCCTTTCAGTGCATCTGAGTAGGAAGAAGAAAAGAAGAAATTAGGAAAGTTCTCTGATGATCCTGATGGATACATACATGCTTTTGACTTTTTGGGTTCCCTGTATGATCTGACATGGGGGAACATTACTGTGATGCTAACCAAAACTTTAAATTACATTGGAAAGGAGTGAGTCTGGGAAGCTACCATTCAGGTAAGGATTCATCTTATGTTGTCCACTGTACAGAAGAGGCCAATGTCAAGCACATGTCTACAGGGCTGCAGACATGTGCACAGGGAAACCTAGATCCAAATAATAGACCAAACAAGTGGATGGAGCATCACTTTATTTACTGCATAAAGGAAGGGATTTAAAAGGCTAGGGCTAAGTCTGTGAATTATGCAAAAAAAAAAAAAAGACCTGTGTGTGTCAGGAAGACAGGGAAGCCCCCTCTGTCTTCCTACAGCAACTCAGGGGTATGTTCACTCTTGTGGACCCTGAGTCTGTAGCAGAGAAAATTCTTCTCAAGGACAAGTTTCTGACTCAGTCAGCCCCAGCTATGTGCCAGAAACTTCAAAAGCTGGTGGCTGAGTCTAGCGAGACCCTCCCTAGAAGATTTGCTTAAGGAGGCCACTGCAGTTATTACAGCTGGAGCAGATGGTCCAACAGAAAGGGACAAGAAGAGTGAGGAGGTGATAGCAGCCTTCCTGGGGCTTCAAGGGAAGGGTAGAGGGCAAGACAAGCCTGTCTGCTACCGTGTTGCCAGCTAGGGCACTTTAAGAGGGGATGCCCAGAAATGAAAAACATCCTTGGAAGAGGGAACGCTCTCAGACTTTCAGGAGCACAGGGTCAACCTCAGAACAGTGATGGTCTCCAGAGTACTCCGTTGTAGCCCCTCACCCCAGTTCAACTAGAGGAGGCCTGGGTAGATGTTTCCCTAGTGTGTGTGTGCGTGTGGAGGTGGGGGGAGCTTCACTCTTATCTTCTCTGTTGACACTGGGGTTCATTTCTCTACTCTAGCCTTTCCCCCCATCCTCATTCTAGTAACAGAGTGACTAATCAAGGCGTGTCTGGCTGCCCCGTAGTGCAGATGTTGCTCTCAGCCAGTTGCTTGTACTTGGGGAGACCTCCATTTTCAGTCCATTACTGGGAGTTTTCCCTACTATAGGTAGTGTTCAACTACTACTATCCCCAGGTGGAGAGGGATGCTTCCCTTGGACAGAGCTAGCTATAGTTTGGATCTTGAGTGTTCCCTAAAAGCCTCATATATTTGAAATTGTGTGTTATTGGGGGCCAGAGGTTGGCTGGAAGGGGCAGCATTTGGGGGTTTGACCTGGAGGGATTGTATCAACTTGTTGAGATTGTAGGTTGCTCAGGGCAAAGCTTTCAGGTGTTTGCTATTGACTTGTGGACAAGGAAATGGAGAGGAACACCACTGACATCTTGAAGTTATTACAGGAAGGAAAAAGACATTGTTGCAGCTTCTTCTTGGGAAAGCTCTAGCCTTTTCCTGAGTCTACAGACTCACTTGGCTTCTGTCTGAAATGGGATGAGCAGCTCTGCAGCCTCTGTCTCGGTCATGTACCTCTACCGCTGCCAGCTGCCCCATGAGTGGACTGTGTGTGTGAGAGAGAGACCTTCTGAAACTGTGAGCTAAATAAATCTTTTCTCCCTTAAATTGTGGATGTTGGGTATTTTGTCACAGCAATGATGAAGTAACTAACACAGAACTAGAAGCTGATCACAGGTGTGGAGTAACAAAAACACTGTGGGCAAGGTGATCAATGCCACCCAGTATGAATTTCCCTGAAGGACTCTTCTAAATACCCTCATTAGAAACAATATCCCCTTGAAAAAAATCTTTGCTAGTTACTCCTTAGAAAGAGGACTATTATCAAGAATATACAAAGAACTGGGAAAAATTAGACACTCCAAAATAAAGGACCCAATCAAAATATGGGAATCTGATATAAATAGTGCTCAGAAGAATTCTGAATGACAAATAAATACATGAAAAATGTTCACTATTTTTAGCCATCAGAAAACTGCAAATCAAAACAATACTGAGGTTCCATCTCACTCCAGTAAGAATGGCTGCTATTAAGAACTCAAAAAACAAATGCTGGTGAGGCCATGTGGAAAAAGGAACCCTCCTGTGGTGGTTTTGATCTGCAGTGTTCCCCAAAAACCTCATGTTCCTAAGGATACTGTGTAATGTTGGGAGATGGGGCCTGGCTGGAAGGAGCAGATGCTTGGGCTTGACCTGGAGGGTCATGGGCTGGTTCCGCCCTTCCTCCCTGTCTCTCTCCTGTGCCAGCATGCTGTGAGGACCTCTGCTGCTGGGGCTCTGGCTCTGGCCCTGACCCTTCTCCAACCCTGCCATGCGCTTCCATCATTTTCCGTCTGTGAATCGACTGTGACCTTCTAAAACTGTGAGCTAAAATAAATCTTTCCTCCCTAACTTTTGGATGTCGGGTGTTGAGTCACAGCGACGAGACAGTAACTGAGACACCTCCTAAATTGCAGGTGGGACTGTAAGCTGGCACAATTACTATGAAAAGCAGTATGGAGATTCCTCAAAAAGCTAAAAGTAGATTTTCCATTTGACTCCACTATACCTCTTCTGGGTATCTTCCCGAAAGAGTTAAAGTCATTTCACAAGAGGGGTATATGCACATCCATGTTTATAGCAGTACAATTTATAGTAGCCAAGTCTTGGAAGTAGCCAATATGCACAACCACAGATGAACGGATAAAAAAGATGTGGTATATTCATACAATGGAGTACTCTGCTATAAAGAAGGACACATTTGAGTCATTTGTAGGAAAATGGGTGCACTTTGAGACCATTATGCTTAGCAAAATGCATCAGACAAAGAAGGCTAAATATATGGTTTCTCTAGTATGAGAAAAACAACCATAAAAAAGTAAAAGAGAGATGGAAGAAAGTAAGAAGATAGCTTTTGTGAAAGGGAAAAGGGTCGTGAGGAGTGATGAGAGGGTGAAAAGGGGAACGATGTGCTATGTAAATAAAATAAAAGAAACAATATCCCCTTCACCCAGAAATGTGAGAAGGATTCAGGTTATTGTCAAAAACCTTTTAGGCCAGGGACTGCTCCAGGAGTGCATCAATCTCTGTCAACAATAATCGGAGTAGACAAAAGGGGTCCAACAAGTGGCGACTGATTCAGACCTTGAGGCTTGTTCACGAGGAAGTTTTCTGTTACATCCAGTGGTACCTAATCTCTATCCCCTCATAGCTTAAATACCAGGGGATACTAGTTTTCTTCTTTCAGTCCTGGATCGTTCCTTCATTTTTTTTTTGTATTGTCTTCTTTTTATCTTTGTGGGTTTTTAAAAATAGTTTTTAAGTTTTTTTTTTAAATCTATTAAGACTGTTGTTTTTTAAAGTTGTCTTTGAACTCACTGAGCATCTCTTGTATTTATTTAAGTATATCTTGTTTAAGCCCTTTCCATACTAAGTCCACTCGTTTTTTTTTTTTTTTTTTCTTACTTTCCTGTAGGTTCTGCTATCTTAGGGCCTATGGCGTCAGCCTCTGGGGAGTTGGGCTTTCTCACAGGTGACCCGTTGTCTTGTTTTCCCACAGTTCTATTGCTGCGGGCTGTAGAACATATAGCGTCAAGGGGTTCTTTTTCTGCTAGAGTTTTTCATTAGACTCTTTTCTTGGAATTTCCTTGAGCTCATTCAGATATTAGTATCTATGTTTGTCTTTAGCTTATTCAGCTATTAGTTTGGGGAACTTCTCAATGACCAATCTTCTGCTGGTTATCTAATCTTCACTTTCTGGTGGAGGAGGAACAGATTACAGAGCTGTGTGTGGTCTATGGATAAGACATTTGTTGAAATATATTGGGTGTCAAGATCAATGTCTGTGCCATCATCCACAATGTGGATAAAGATTCACAATAGCATTATAATCTAATACTAAGAAATTATTGACACAGCCTGCTAACCAGTTGAATACTACTACTCTTCTACCTTTAACATTAAAGGCACAGCCTACATTATTGATATATCTAGTTAAATAAACCTAATATTGACTTAAAATATTCCATTATTACCACTGTCGCTAGTAAAATAATCCTCTGTATTGCTTGCCTATGATAAATAAAACCACCAGAAGTTATCAACTCTTGAAAAGATGCATTCACTACACCCCCTCTGACAGTAGGAGAGATATTCGTTATCAGTGTTTAAACTTGATACATGCCGGTAATAGACCTATGACAACAGTATATCAACTCATACAACCATTCCACTTTTAACATTAGAAATGTGGTCTATACTACTAATGAAGGCTTCTATGCAGATTGCCTACTAACATATTAGAAGAGTTTGTTGAAGGAAATATTAAAGTATTATTGATAATATAGAAAAAACCATCTAAATTATGTATGTCTAGATAAATAATGTACAATTATTGCTTCCCAACATGTCAAGCCCTGTGAGTTATTGAAATTTAACAAAAATACTAATTAATATGAATAATGGGGATAGGGAGAGATCAGACTAATGTTTACCTTTGGGTGTTTGGTAGAAAACAGCAGAGTTTTTATAAAATAGAGAAAAGTTTGACAGGACTCCAACTGCAGATTAGAAGAAAGTAGATGAACTAAGCAATAGAAACAACAGTAACAAAAAAAGAGTTATGAGTAAAATGGAGTTTATCTTCAGAATCTGTCAAAAGGCTTTTTTAAAAAGGTCATAAAGAACAATTCAAGAAAGAAAGAAATGCAGAAACTAACAAATAACAGCAAAAATAAGGAAAAGGAAACAAAGTAAGAAAAAAATAAAAAATAAAAAACTCACAAATCAATAGCAGAAAAAAATAAGTTCAATATACCCATAGAAAGACCATTGAAGTGAGCCTGAAGTCTGAAAAATTATTCCCTTGGGTTATGGTTTGTATGGGAATTCTCTATATCCAAGACCTTGGATCCTTCTGACCAAGAGGGGAAGTTGTAACCAGTTCCCCCTCTTTTCCTGTGTCCCAGTCTTCCAGGATGTACTGCTGTGAAGTATTTTCTATCACCCCTGTGAGGTTGGGTTGAGTGAGAGCAGGATGGCCCTGTGTGCCCAGGTGTTTACACTCCCCTCCCCCTGTGCACACCACACTGGGTAAGACGACTCCTTTCAAACCTGTCTCAGTTACTTTATGTTGCGCTGACTCAATACCTGACATCCACAAATTTAGGGGAGGAAAGATTTATTTTCGCTCACAGTTTCAGAAGGTCACAGTTAATTCAGGGGCAGTAATCGAAGTACACGGCAGAGGCAGAGGTGGAGGCGGCTGCTCCCGACATCACGAACAGGCAGGCAAGGTGAGACTAGTCCTCAAGGAAGGCAGGAAGCAGCTTACCTATCTTTCCAGGTCTCAGCCCAGCGATTAGCCCCTTCTGGATCCAGGTGTGGGAGGTGTGGCCACTACACGCCGTTAATCCTGACTTACATGCCATTAATCCTAACTTATACGCCTGTAATCCACCCCTGCAGATCAGGTCCCAATCCACCAACAGCACATGGTTCCATAGACAATCCATAACATTTAAATACATGAGGCTTTTGTGGGACATTCCAGAGCCAAACCACAATAAAACCTGTGCTCGGGGTGGGGATGACCATTGCTTTCTGAGATCTAATCTCATTGGGCAATGATTTTTCAGGAGGAGCAGTCTTTCCCCTCCTCATTGGTAGCTCTCTTCCCTGCCTAGTGACTGGTAAGGAGGGTTCCTGGCCTCTCTTGGGAAGGTTTACAATGTGCTTCCAATTCTTCTCTTAGCGCCTGCCAGTGGACACTGGCTCTGATTCCAACACCATGAGTCCAGCACTGTGACTCCTTGGGCTGGCCCTCAGTTAACAGCACCAAGTTTTGATGTCTTACAGATAGGCACACTCCCTTCTTCACAACAACAACTGAAGTGACTCAGCATTCTGGCTGCTGTTGGGGACACAAAGCCACAAGATTTACTGCTGCCTCCTAGGCTGTGGTCCTTGCTGCAGTCCTTCCACACACTCACCACCTGAAGTCCACAGAGCCTGCCCTCTGTGGCTCCATCCTCTGTCTGCCAGCCTCAGCCTAGGCTCTGTCCTTGTCTGGGAGCTTGTGGTCACCTGCAGGTGATCGTCACTGCTTTTCCTCTGGTCCTGTGGTCACCATTCAGGTCCAGTAAATCTGCTTCCTAGGCTAGGCTAGAGAAGAAATTTCTTTACTAAACCTCTGTCTTTCTGCTAAATCATGTGGAGCCACTGAAGAAACGATCCTTTACTGTTGCCATCTTGGCGCTGCCTCTCCTAACATCTAATTTGTATCTGCATTTCCATTTCTTCCTTACCAGGTATACCAGGTCAGTAAGAACAGTGACACTCAGCAGGGTCTCTGTGACAAACAGTGGGCAAGAAGCCAAGAAAGCTGAAGATGAAAGTGCTCCACTACAGATTGTGAGTAGAAGGACTTTCTGCATCCTCCAGACTTTTCAGCCAGGGAAACATGGGGCAGTCATTATTAGCAGAACAGAAGTGTTTTTATAAAAGTATTCAGACATCTTTTAAGACCTTCAGGGGTTCAGGTAGTGGATGATCAGATTTTGTGCTTACTGGAGGCTGTAGTTGAGATTAATTCCTGGTTCCCAGACAAGGGTTCTGTGGAGTTAGCAATTTGGGATAGAGCAGGTCAAAATCTTCCCATAGCCCATGAGCAAGGCAAGAAGATCCCAGTGGTGGTTTTGGTGAATGGGGATTGGTCTGCACTGCCTTCTTGCCACTCAGTCAGGATCAGGAAAAGCATCCTGTTACTGCCTCCATGATCCCCCTGTGCTCCTTTGTGTCCTCCCATACCCACCCTCCCGGGGGCCCACCATCTTCCCTTCATGTGCTTTTCCTCCCAGAGCCCATCAGGCTCCCTTTCCCCCCAAGCAGCTCTGGCTCAAGCTATTCAGTAGGCTATACTAAATGGGGATCTGTTGACTTGCTCCCTGACCATCTAGCATAATCAACATGTTTAACACTTGGTTCACTGGGAAAATGGAGCTGCTATCCCCTACACATGGGGTCTTATTAATTCTTTGGGTAGCCAATTTATATGACACCTTGGAATTGGTCAGTCTTAGCAAAGACTTGCTTAAAGGGCTCACAATATCTGACACGGAGAGCTGAGGATAACAGGCTGTGTGTCGAACAGATTGCCTGCAGTAACACCGTGGGCATCCCCGTTTCGGCAGATATGCTCTAAGGTGGAGGTCCTTATGTTGATGTTCAAGCTCAAGTACAATCAAAGGCCCAAGCCCAGGCCTTTGGTGAGTGTACCGCATGTGTCACTCGTGGATGGGACTGAAACCCTGGCAGTGGCACACAGTGCTCCTTTCCCAATATTTGCTAGGGGCCTCAGGAGCCATTTACCACCCTTGTAGATAGATTTGAGCAAGCTTTTTGGAGGCAGGCTTCATTTACCCAGGCAGCTGACATTCTGCTACTGCAAATGCCTTTTGAAATTGCAAATTAGGATTGTAAAATGCAATGTAGGGTATCTGTGCCAAGGATGCCATGGTGGGGGAATTAATCAAAGCCTGCCGACTAGTGAGAACAAAGGCTCACAAGGCTGGGGTGTGTGCCACTGCTATGGGCACCGCTGATCGACAGATATGAAAACATTTTCAACATGGTAAGCCTGGTCATATGAAAAGGGGATGTCACCCAATATTTGGAACCCCATCTAGGGGCTCCTGGCTCCAAGAATGTGTCCCCATTGTAAAAGGGGAAACCACTGGAAAATCAATATGGAAAGGATGTGAACCTTCTCTGCTAGCAGGGAAATGGGAAACAGGATTACCCTAGGGCTGGACAACGATGAGGGCCTCTCCAAGCAGCTTAGTCTTCAGAGCTGGATCTTCAAGCCCTGCGGAGTGCCCACAGGTGTGTAAGGACCATCGTCTAGGAGAACAGTGGGACTTCTGCTGGGATGATCTGGCCTTAGTGCCAAGGGAGTTACTGTACTTTCTTGGGTAATTGATAATGACCTTTAGGGAGAGATTCAAGTCCTACTTTTCTGCCAAGGTGTGCACACGCTACCAAAGGAACCAAAATTGCCCAGTTATTGATCCTTCCTTTTTACAGTTTTGCTATATGCTTGATCCACCTACCAAAGAACAGTTCTATTATGCTTCTTAATAGAAACTCCTTCTTATTCACTCTGGCTAATTTAACCCAAGAATGGAAAAACTCCAAAGCTTTAATACTGATAGAAAAGGCCCTGTGCCTCATCCTAGCCCCATGCTGTATAGGAATGCTTATTGCTGCTATAATTGCTTCTATTTTTATATTGTCTGCTTCTACTGCAGCTATAGTCTCTCTGACCCAGTAGGTACAGACTGCTTCCTTTGTAAACCAGGCCATTTCTAATGTGACCAAGACCCTTACTATCCAATCTAACATCAATAAAAAGTTATTGACTCATCTACACCTGAACAACTACACCTTAGAATTCCTTGGAGACCCACGGCAAACATTACAATTAAGGTCTGATATGGCCTGTGACTGGCAGCGTGAAGAGTATATGTGTCACAGGACTCACTTGGAACCAAACAGAACACATTTGGGATCAAGTTAAAAACATCCACAAAGGTCTCTTAAGGACACTAACTTTCTATATTTCTCAAGTAAACCAAAAAATCCAATTCTCATATCTGGCAACTCAACAACAAGCCTCTGCAGAGGCACAGTTTGCCAAATAAAAAGACGATTTTGAGTGGCTTAGCCCCCAAAATTGGTTTATGGAGAGTTAGAAAGGAATTCTCATCATTGGGTTGCTAATTTTCTTATGTGAGAAAAGCAAGCTCAACATCAACATCAAACAGTTTAGTGAAGAAAAAGAAAAGGAGAAATGTGGATATTGAACCAGAATGCAATAGGCTAATCTTTGGTTACATGATAAACTGTGGAAACCATAATGACCACTGGGAGAGATTATGCCAATTTGAGGGAATTAGGAACCATGCTTGGGTTAGGGTTTAGGAACCACGCCTAGATTAGGCAATTAGGAACCAACCTGGATTAGGCAGTTAGGAACCAGCCTGGATTAGAGTGTGAGTGATTTGTAGGCCAGCAAATGAGGAAAGAGCACCCACCTGGATGTGGGAGGCCCAAATGGGGACTCGAATTGTGTAAAAGAAAGGAAGGAGAAAGTTTGTTACAGCTTTTTCCTCTGGGGAGAGAATGGACTTGATAAGACTTGGCTTCCTGTGTGTGATGTCCTGAGGAGCTGCTTCCACCTTTACTTCTGCCATGTACTTCCACTCCTGCTGGCCGCCCCTGACTGAACTGTGACCTTAGGAAACCGTGAACTAAAATAAACCTTTCCTCTCCTAAATTTGTGCATGTTGGGTATTGAGTCACAACAATGAAAAAAGTAGCTAAGATAGCCATGAACCATGGTGGTCAACTTCTGAAAACAGAACTTGCACTGACCCTGTGCAAATATTACCTGTTTGTTCCTACTTGATTAGAACAGTAATTCTTGGAATGATAATACAGTTAAAAACACATTGAGCAAAACCCAATCATTTCCTTGTAGCTGTGTTCTTGCATGTAGCCTTTCTTTGTTCCTGCATAAATTAGCCCTTAATAAACTCACGTTAGCATTTCATTTTGGCAGAGTCCCCTGGCCTCTCATTGGCATCCTATTTGCACCTGAGTTTTAATTTCTTTCTCACCAGGTATACTGGTTGTAACTGACAATTGCTATTGGTTTTTGATTGGTTTTGTGTTTTGAATCTGTGTAACAATTTTGGAAGTATGGCCACAGAGAATATTTGCTCTTCCTATTCAAGTACATGGACTGTCTTTACATTTTCTGAAGTCCTCTTCCATCTCTTTCTTCAGGGTTCTGTAGTTTTCTCTGCAGAGATCTTTCACATCTTTGATAAGGTTTATTTCTATGTATGTATGTATGTTTGTATGTATGTATTTTTTCACTGTGTAGTCTAGGCTGGTCCTGAACTCACTGTGGAGCCCAGGCTGGCCTTGGGCTCATGGCAATCCTCCTGCCTCAGCCTCCTGAGTGCCGAGATTACAGGCATGTACCACCATGCCTAGCTTATATGGTGCTGGGGAATTGAACTTGGGTAGTTAGCAGTTGGCTTAGAGCTTGCTAGGCAAGCACTTTAACCACTGAGTCATTCCTCTAGCCCCTATTCCTAAGTATTTAATTTGTTGTTGCCATTATGAATGGAGTTGATTTCTTGATTTCCTTTTCACTGAATTCATTGTCGGTTTCCAGAAAGGCTGTTGACTTGTGTTGCAACCTGCTACTTTGATGAATTTGCTTATTCTAAGAGACTTCGGATGGAGTTTTTGAGTCATCAATGTAGAGGACTATGATATGTGTAAGTAACTTATGCTTTCATAATTTGTGTTCCTTTTATTTATTTCTCTTGTCTGGTTGCTCTGGCGAAACTTTCAAGTGCTGTGGTGAACAGGAGAGGTGACAGTGGTTATCCTTGTCTTGATCCTAATTTTAGGATAAATGCTTTCAGTCTTTTCCCATTTAGAATGATGCTAGCAGAAGGGTTGTTGCAGATGGCTTGGCTCAGATTGAGGTAATATCTTTCTATTTGTATTTCTTTCAGAGTTCTGATCATAAGTGGGTGTTGAATTTTGTCAAAGGCCTTTTCTGCATCTATTGATTTTTGTCTTTGTGTGCGTTAATGTGGTGTATCACACTTACTGATTTGTGTATGTTGTACCATCCCCATATATCTGGAATGAAGCCTACTTGGTTGTGATGCATGATTTTTAAAAAATGATTTGTTGCATTCTGTTTGCAAGTATATTGTTGAGTATTTTTGCATCTATGTTCATTAGAGAAATTGGTCTGTAATTTTCTTTTTTGGTTGGGTGTTCATCTGGTTTTGGTATTAAAATTATGCTGACTTTGAGAAGTGACTTTGGCAACTTTCCATCCTTTTTGGTTTCTTGAAAGAGTTAAGAGGATTGACATTAAATTTTCCTTGAATTCTGCCATGAATCAGGTCCTGGGATTCGTTAGTTGGAAGGGTTCTTATTACTTTCTATCTTTTGTAGCTGGGTATCAGTATATTCAAATATTTTCTTTCTTCTTGTTTCAGTTTTGGAGGTTGACATGCATTTAGAATATCAAACATTTTTTCTAGGTTCTTAAATTTACTATAGATTTTTGAAGTAGTTTCTTATTTAATTCTTTGGATTTTAGTGCTGTCTGCTATAGTTTTACCATTTTTGTTTCTAATTGCATTGGTATATGTTTTCTCTTTCCTTCTTTTTGTGAGTTTTGCTAGAGTCTTATCAATGTTGTTTACCTTTTTGAAGAACCAGGTTTTGTTTCATTGATCTTTTGTATTTTTTTTTTTAGTTTCAATTTCATTAATTTATTTTCTGATCTTTGTAATTTCTTTCTTTCTGTTTTGGGGTTGATTGTTCTTGGTGTTATAGTGCCCTGAGCTGCACCATCTTTTGTCTGGGATTATCCAGTTGATTTACATGAGCATTCATGGCATGAATTTCTCTCTTAACACAGCCTTCATTGTTTCATAAAGGTTGGGGTGTGATGTGCCTCCATTATCATTTGCCTCTAGGAACTTTATAACTTCTTCCATAATATATTCTATGACTCATTGCTTTATCAGTGGTGTACTGGTCAGTCTCCATTTGTTTGTGTAATATCGTTGTTTCAATTGTTGTTGATTTCTTGTTTCATTACTCTGCAATGGTAATATATGTGGAATTATTTAAAATTTTTTGGTATTTGTTTAAGCATGTTTTGGGGCCTGGAATATGGTCTATTTTGGAGAATGTTCCATGAGCTGCTGAGAAGAAAATGTATTCTGTTGTTGAATGAAACACTCTGCATGTATCTGTTGAGTCTATTTTTTCTCCATGGTGTTGTTCAGACCTGCTAGGGGCTTTGTAGGAAGTCTTTTTGCCATGCTTTCTCACCTCACAGTTGCTTTTATTGGAAGACTTAAGAGTTAACTGGGGTGGAACTCTGCAGTTGGGTCTCTAGTGATAGCTGGCCCCTTCTCTTTTATGTCTGAGCCTCTGAGACCTGAGGAATTATATTTAATCTCATCTTTGCCTCCTGTTAGTAGTGCTATTTGTGTTAATTATGTCTGGGCATTGGCTTTTAACTATGCACAGGAGCTAGATTGTTTGGGTGCCATGATGCTGTGTCCAGCTGATTATGACCATACATTCTGGGGACTCCTGCTGTGCCCTTCTTATGTGGGCGTGGGCAGTGGTTCAAGTCTCTGTGGCTGTTTAACTGCAATTCCTCATTTATTTCTTTTCATTTGAATTGAGTCTGTCTGGATGAGGCTATGAAACCGGTCTTTCTAAATATTAGCCACTCACTTCCCAGACTCTCCCAATGGGGGAAGGAGTTGGATCAGGCAGGCCCAGGCTGGGTGAGGCAGGGAGAGAGCTGGTCAGGTCTGCATGTGCCATGGGTACAAACTCCATATATCTCATCCCTGTTGTAGATGGACAGCATTTATCACGTTTTTTTTTTTTTTCTTTATCCTGGGTAATTCTTTTTTTTTTTTTTTTTCTTGTCTCATGATGTTGAGGAGTGAAGTCTCAGATGAGGGAGGCAAGGTGCATAGTCCATAGAATGGGTCTTTATTTAGAAACAAAGGACAGAGGGATAAAAGCTCCCACTATGCAGGAGGGGTTCCCTAGTGGTTTGCCCCTATCCTGGGAAAGTCTTTGTTTTCTGTTGTTTTATTTTTGAGACAGGGTCTCACTCTGCAGTTGAGGCTGGTCCTTAATTCACCATGTAGCCCAGGCTGTCCTGACACTCATGTAAATCCTCCTGCCTCAGCTTTCCAAGTAGCCATCCTTCCAGCTAATTTTTACTTGGTTCTGGGGAACCAGACCCAGGGCCTTGGGCTTGCTAGGCAAGTGTTCTATCCATTGAGCAATCCCCCCAGCTTATATTCTTAGTAATTCTGTCATAAAATTTATTCTCTCTGCTATCATTCCCAATCTGCTGTTGAGCCCCTTCTATGAATTTTTCATGACAGTTATGCATTCCAACACTGGTTTCATTTCCTCTGGTTAGAGCCTGATTTATTCATTCGTTAGTATGACATTTTCCTTCAATTTTTGACCATATTTTAAATAGCACCTTTGATGTCTCTGTCCATTAAACCATTTATTCATTCTATTTATTGCTTTTTTTTTCTCCCAGAATATGGGCCACATGTATCGTCCCACTTCTTTGTAGGTCTAGTAATTGCTGGCGAAAAACTGGCCACCATAAACACTACAATGTAGCATTCTGAGATCTGTTCTGCTCTTTCTGGGATCACTGGTTCTCGATTTAGGAGGCAATTAACTTCCTTAAACTTGAACTGTAAAATCTTCCATGTGATTGCCCCACCCACCTTAGGAGGTGTAGAATCCAGGGACTTTACACGTAGCTACATACTCAGACCATTCTTAAGTTTAGCATAAAGTCTTGCTAAATTGTCTGGGCTGGGGATGAGTTTGTGATGCTCCTGTCTCAGCCTCCCGTACTGCTGTGATTATAAGGCCTGGGCCACCAAGACTGCTTTATTATTATTATTATTATTATTCATTTATTTTTAATTTCCAGTTACTGCAAATTCAGCCTTCCCCTCTGGAGATTTCCCCTGCACCTGTTTAGTTTGGAAGTCAGCCGAGGGTGTGAGCCAAGTCTACATTCTAATTTGGCAGTTAGTGCTTGTTTATGGAGCTCCTCACCTAAATTTCCAGGTGCTTTGCCATTCGTAGTTTTGTCCTCTGACACCTCATCCTTGTAAGACTGATGTCTTCCAGTGCTTGCACAGTATGGGTTGAGGGATGTGTTCAGATGAAGTATAGTAAATTTAAAAAACTCCCCAATTGCTGTCCTATCTTTCCATGCTAGATTGCCTCCTACCTTTTTCTTTTTTCTTGCAAGGCTCCCTGGAGTCTCATGAATATATGTGTACTTCAGTGATCAGCAAGGAATTTGAAATTTTTATAACTTAATTACAAATGATTCCATATCTCAAAGATATAAAAATATTATATTTCTTCCTCTAAAAGTTTAATTTGTCTGCATTTCCCATTTAAGTTTTTAATCAATCCAAAATTATTTTGTGTAGAATAGCAATCTAATTCATTTTGTATTTTATTTTATGTGTTATTTCAGTAGTGAGAACCTTGTACATGCTAGGCAAACATGAACCACTAGATCTAATTTTTTATGTGATAATCAATTGGTCCTTGCTTTTTTTTTTTGAGACAGAGGCTCCATCTGTAGTGTAGGCTGCTCCTGGACTCATTACATAGCCCAAGCTGACCTTACACTCACAGCCATGCATTAACATGCCTAGCTATTTTTATGTATTGCTGGCAAGCTGAACTTAAGGTCTTGGCCATGCCAGGCAAGCACTTGAACCACTGAATTATACTCTCCACCCCAATTGGCTTTTCTCAGTGGTCTGCAATATCATCAGTGTTATAAAGCAAATGTCTATGCATGACTACTTCTGAGCCTTTTCCCTCTTCCACGTGTCAGAGTGTAGGTCAGTCAGCTTTTCGTTATTGTGACAAATATCAGAGACACATCAACTTAAAAAGAAGAAAAGTTTATTACAGATCACAGTTTTGGAGTTCATACCACAACCAACTGGCCCTACTGCCTTGCACCTGTGGTAGCACAGTGTGCCACAGTGCAGCATGTGGTGGAGAAAGCTGATCTCATGGTGAGAGCAAAAGAGGGGAAGTGTTCTAGAGAGGGTTCTAATATCCGCCTCAAGGGTATGGCATCAGGGATCAGGAGGCTTTCCCTTTCAGTCTCTTTCTTGTGGGCGTATGTGGTTTTGGGAACTGAAATCACAGCCTTTGCACTTAACTACATCCCCAGCCTTCACCACCCACCCCACAACCTTTTTTTTTTTTTTTGAGACAGAGTTATACAGTGTCACTAAATTGTCCAGGCATAACTTGAACTTGGGATCTTCTTGCCTCAGTTTCCCAGAGTGCTAGGATTACAGGCTTATACCAGACAAACCCAATTTCTTAAAATATCTCCCCCAAAAGTTCAGGTAGTGAAGGCTTGGTTACCAGCTCTCAGTGAACCTGACACAAGCCCTTGGTCTAAATCACAGCAGTGTGTTTATCCTGTGTTAATACCGTACTGTGTGAATTATTAGAGTTTTCTAGTAAGCCTTGACATTGGGTAGGGCAATTCTTTTTCTTTAACAGTATCTTTGGTATTCTTACACTTTAGATTGTCTACACATATTTTAAAATCAGTTGTCAAGTTCCTTTAAAAACTGTTTGACTTTTGTTTGCAATTACATTCCACACACAGACCAACTGAGGAGAGCTAACATTTTTGAAATATCAGGCCTTCCAATCATTAACATAGCTCTCATTTCTAAAGGTCTTATTTCTTAAAGAAAAAAAATATATCTTCTAGGAAAGCCTTAAGAGATGAATGGGTAATGGTGCTTGTTTACCCAAGGCAGAATGATGTATTTTAGTTATCTCAGTTTAGGGAAGTCAGTACAAGAAATTCAAGAAGTTTAACTTGTCCTCCCAGATACTACTGGTATACACAGAATTTTTGTTAAAAAAAAAAAAAGATTGTGGAGAACAGAGTTACAAAGTTACTGATAGTTGACACTTACCCCAGCCTTATTGTAAATAGGAACAAATATCCAAGCAAGTGGAAAGAGCATAAATATAGTCTGAAACCAAGAAGAAAAGGCAATTAAACCAGTGGCTCTCCTAGGTCAAACTCTATAAACAAGATACAAGCTCAGTTATTACCTGTTTTGAGTTTCATGGAAGTCTCACTATTGGAGACTTTCAGCCCAAAGAACTTAACTCTGAGACAAATGATATTTGCCTATAAAAGATTCTTAAACTGGACACAGAGACACATGCCTAAGGTCTCAGCACTGAGGAAAGCTGAGGCAGGAGGATCATAAGTTTAAGTTCTGCCTGGGTAACTCAGCAAGACCCTGTCTCAAAATAAAAAGTTACAAAGGGCTGGGGAATAGAGTTCAGTGGTAGATTGTCCCTAAATACAACCCCTAGTATCTCAAAAACAAAACAAAACAAAAAAAAAATGACAAAGAGTTTCTTAATTTCAGGAGGTTAACTTAGGCAATTTTGATGATATTTATTTTCAATTTCTTGTTTGTCTAGTCCCAGAGAGGAATGAAAGTGGTACATAATTTTAAAAGGTAGCTTTAGAAAAAGAAAATCTAGAAACCATTCAGGGAGAAGGGAGGTCATCCCCACAGAGATTTCATACTATTGAAATCAAGCAAAAGCATGATTCTAGCTTTCTGTGGGAAGCAGGAGGATGGTGAGTCGAATATAGGAAGAAAGGAGATATGTGAAAATTCTGAGAGATGAAAGGGGGATGAGGTTTTGAGTCTGTAGACATACTCTTTATTATTTTGTAGTCTGTAAGGAAAACGATGAGACTCAGAAAGGGCAGAGCTTTCGGATTTATCACACACATTACAGAAACCCAAATAATTTACATAAGATAGGCTGATAAAACTTTCTGATTTATATAATTTGCCTGAACTATTTCTATTTCCTACACAAAGCATTCCATGAATTGAATAATTAACCCAATATTTTATATGGTTGGTGGTTGAAAACGGTATTCCTGGGAGATGAATTAGGAGACTGTACTAGCTAGATAAACATTTGAAGTCAGCTACAATGTTTTTCAGTTTGTACTGCAAAAGACAAAACATACACGCAGTATTTGTGGATGCCTGCAGCTACATATGTATATGCACACATTTGTACATGTAAATATACATATAGTTGTACAGTCACTCCATATACATGTAGATATATATTTAAATGTTAATATTTTATCTTTTCCCTACCCAACTAATTTCTAACAGTTCTTTTTTACTGTATTCATCTAGTCCTTGAAACATAAACCTGTTTCTGTATTTACTAAAATGAGTATCTATATACACATACATAGATTACTTACATTCCATTCGAAGGCCCCAATAGCAATCCCTGAAGATGCTCCTATCCCAGACAGGCCAATAAAGTGACTATTGCCAATATTTGCAGCAAAAAGAGAAGTACCTATCTGAAAATCAAAAGATAGTTAGCTATGAGAACTCTAACTCCAATTCTAAGCATCACTTCTCACTAATGTACATACTCACTACATTTCAAATTTTCTCAAGAGGAATTTTACTTCCTGGATAGAATTCTCATTCCTGTTTTCTTCTATGAAACCCCTAATCATAAGTTGGAAGCCAAATAAAGAGAAAGAAAATAAGGGAGCTGGAGGAATGACACCACAGTTAAAGTGGTTGCCTTGCAAGCGCAAGGCCCTGAGTTTGATTCCCAGCACCACATAGATCTGGGTGTGGTGGCGCATGCTTGATCATGTAATACTTAAGCAACTTCACTCTTTGGAGATGCTCCTCTGTACTTTATCACAGTCCTACACCTTCATATTTTACCCATCTGCCTAGATAATCAGTTATATTGTTAACTGTTTTAAATTACAACCGTGCAATTTAGTAATATGTTACTGATTGCAAATGTACAATATCTGTATCTATGTATACAAAGCTCAAAAGATGCCCTCAGTGCATTAGTAAATGAAACAGTAGACACCACCATTCGTTGATTCAATAACAACGTCTCTTACCAACTTTGGGCCAGGTCCTGTTGTATTACAGACAAAAGCCCATCCCTGTTTTCATGAAGCCAACATGCTTTTTTGGAAAAGAAGAAAAACAATAAACATAATAAATTGAAGGATTATTTTATAGCCTAACAGTGATGAATACTATCAGAAGGTGGAAGAGTGGCTCGAAATGCTTGATAATTTGGTGGTCAGTGTTGACTTTTTAAAGAAATGAGCTGAGGAATGCCAGAAAAGCAGAGGTTGCAAGGTGTGGGGCTGTCTGGGGAAAGCATCCACATGGAGGCAGCAGGAGGTGCAAATCCCTGAGGCAGGACTACAACGGAAACATTCAAAGACACTGGCTAGAGCCGGGCACGGTGTCCTAAGAGACAAGGCCAGAGAGGGAGGTAGCTAATCTATGGCCTCACATAGGGCGTTTTAAGAGTTGAGTTTTGATTCTGTGTAAATGGGAACCCTGGAGGATTCTAGGAAGAGAAATATCATCTGAATTAAGTTTTAACAGATTCCCTTTGGCTGTTGAGACTGGAGATGGAGGAGCAAAAGCTGAAGGAGAGAACACAGAGAAGAGACTGTCACAATGAACCCAGGGAAGGGATGTTGGCAGCATGGAGCTGGGGGTAGAGCGGGTGACAGGTGGTCAGACTCTAGGTATGCTTTTTAGATTCAATCACAGGATTTTCGGGGGGTGTCTATAAATCCATTTTGAGAGGAAATGAGGGTTCAGGTAACAACAGATTCGTCAAGTCCAGCAACTCTAAGGTTGTAGTTGTGCTAATGAGATGAAGAAGAGGGGAGGAGATTTGCAGGTTCAAATCCAGGCTTCCCTTTGGGACATATTTAATCTGAGATCTCTGATAGGTCTTTTAAGTGAAGGTGTCACATAGGCAGCTAGAGAACAGTAGTCTGAAGTGGAAGGGGCAGTATGGGTTGGGATACAAAGTCGGGATTTGCTATCCTGTGACATTCAAAGCCACGAGACCAGATGAGATTGCCAAGTAAGTGGAACTGGAGAGCTCAGAGGCTGGGGACCTGGGAACCTCCAGCAGGTCTAGGGGACTCAAGAGCTGGGAAGACAGGTAAGAGCGAGCAATGGAGTCTGAGCAGGAGCTAGTTAGGCAAGAGAAATGAAAAGCCAGGTGGCTAAATGGGGAGGGAGAAAGGACTGATGGTTTCAGATGCCACAGCAGGGCCAGGTATTGTGGTTTGGATCTGGGATGCCCCCCAAAGTCTCATGTATTTGAATGTTATAGATTGTCTAAGGAACCATGTGCTGTTGGGAGATTGGGGCCTAGTCTGGAGGGGTGGATTACAGGCATGTAAGTTGGATTGCATGTAAGTTGTATTATGGCGTGTAGCGGGGTTTACCACACCTGGATCCAGGAGGGGCTGGTCACTGGGAGGAGACCTGGAAGGATACATAAGCTGCTTCCTGCCTTCATGGGAGACTAGACTCAACTCGCCTTGACTTGCCTTCCTGTTCGTGATGCCATGAGAAGCTGCCTCCACTTCTGCCTCTGCCATGTGCTTCCATGGCTGCTGGCCACCCCTGAGTGGACTGCGACCTTCTGAAACTGTGAGTGTAAATAAACCTTTCCTCTCCTAAATGTGTGTATGTCTAGTTTTCTGTGATAGCAACTAAAAAAGTAACTAAGATACCAGGTAAGAGGAGGACTGAGAACTGACCATGAGAGTAGGGGATGTGGAGCCCACTCTTTTCTGAGGAAAGTCATGGAGCCCCATCAGATATTCGCAAACTGAGCAAAAATATAATCGAAGAAACAATGTAAAATTATTCTTATATTCCATTTCCCTTCACTCATACCATAATATATTTTGTTTATTACGTCATAATCTTAAGAATGAAAAAAACCAAATCAAAATATGTACAAAATAAAGAGTTCAAAGCACATTGTCCTCTGAAAGCCATGGCAAGGGTCACAGTTATACAAGGTTTCCTGGAAGACAGATTCTTGCTTTTCTAGGTACAAAAACATCTCTTTGAGGCCCCAGAATGACTCTAACGTGAGGCCTGAGGACTCAGGCAAGTGGAAGATGGTGTTGCTAGAATCCTCCACCAAAAAATAAACTACACAGGAGACCCAGTGCAGATAGATTTTTTGCTCCACGGATCTCATTTTAAGCTGGATTTACAGAAAAGAAAAAAAGCATAATTCAGAGTTAAAAGGAGCTTCCCTCCAGTCTCCCACCTAGATAGCAGAGACAAGGCTGTTACTTTTTAAGGGTTGCCTAATCCATTAGAGATAATGACTCTGCTCCCCTCTTCCCTCAGGACCTAAGCACCTTCTCCTGAGACAAGATTTCTCTCCAGAAAGCTTTATCACCCTGTGAGAAACAAAATTCTTTCAATAAGACCAGTTAACATTTGAGGACAGAGAATAAATTATTAAATAAGGACTTGACTCTTGCCTAATTCCTAAATGCACTCTAAAATACTACAGGGGAAGCATGTGCATATTTTTGCATAGTAAGCACTTAGGTGGCCCTGCTTTGGGCTTGGCATGTGTTTCCACACCTTCTTGGGGTGCCCCACCTAACTGGGAATAGGCTATAGGGCTGTGACCAGCCCTTGCTGCTGGAGGGGGGGTAGAGGTGAGTCACTTCTCTAGTGCAACATCACTGCATAATCAATAAATTATTTAACACGCAAACAAGCAAAAATGTTTCTACCTTCTACGTCATTGCCCTCCATCTGGTATCACACACGCTGTATCCCCACACTGTGGCCCACGCTCTGCCCTCTGCCCAGAATGCCCTCACACTCCCTCTAACTGGAAACCACACACCTCCGAATCCTGCTCGCACAACCCAGCTCCCAAAGCCTTTTCCTCTACTGCTCATCCAGCAGGCCTGGCCTGTGCTCTTCCTAGTAAACTCCTTGTCCTGCACTTGCGTAGAGCAGAGATGTCTATTTTCTGTGCCCTGGAGGCTAAAGCAAGGCCTTGCTGAACACACCTGCCTCATAAATGATGAACCCAGGTGAACTGAGTGGACATTCAGACAAGAAAATATGTAGTGGACCTACTTGCTGCAGGACACCTGATCTACCACCTTCAAATTATTTGATCTAAAGTAACAAACAAGCTGGCAACTGCACCCCACCCCCATATCAGTGGACTGCCACGTACCAGGCTTACTCACCAGCCACCATGCCAGACTTTGATCAGCTATGAAGAAGCCGTTTATTGTTGCACGATTGCTGGGTAAGCCCTAAAATAAAACAAAACCCTCCAGTCAGACACAGGAAACAAGTACCCACAGATACAGGTCTCTTAAACACACAGATGTCCTTCTCTATCCCCAAATGTATTTTCTTCCTCCCTTCCTCCTTTAGTTCTTCTTCTTCTTCTTCTTCTTTTCTTCTTTTCTTCTTGGTGGTTTTTGGAATTGAACTCAAGGTTTTTTGCACCGAGCTACATTTCCAGGTGATTTTTTATTTTTAATTTTGAGACAATGTCTCCCTCTAAGTGACCAAGTTGCTCAGGCTTGGCTTGAACTTGTGAACCTCCTGCTTCAGTCTTCTGGTGTGCTGGGATTACAGGCATGTGCCACACTATCCCTGGCTTCTTTTTTTTTCTTTCTAAAACCAGAAAGTACCCTAAAGTGGAAGAGGGCCACAGCTGCCTAGCTGGAGAGGATAGCCTCTCTCATCTACGAGACTGCATGGTCACGGCCATTACTGTACACTCGTGTAGAAATAAGAATCCTATATGTTTCCCCAAATAGTCAAGGCCACAGTTTCCAGCTGAGACAAACTGTCTGAGAGACAAGCTGGTTAATGAATGTGGGGTCAGTCAGGAATGGCAAATCTGAATATGCGCCTTGCTTTTACTGTGGGGTCCTTTCCATGTAGCAAATTCTCCCTATTAAATAAGGGTCCTTGATTTTAATTGCCAAATCTGTTGTGGTGAAAAGCCAATGTGGAGGATTTCCTAGGATTAGGATGAGCCAAGGATGGCAGCTGGTTGAAATGTTGGACCACGTTAAATAGTGAACTTACTACCCTCCTTCAAGGAATCTGCATTTTAAGAAGTAGTTTCTTCGCGTCATAACTGAAAGCCACTCTGTAAACTCGCATGCATTGCATCAGTCTTACATCATGGATCCAGTAAATATTTACCAAGGTCCCACCGCGTGCAGCACTGACCTTCCCTGAGGAACCTGACAGCTGTGGGCAGGCCGAGGCACCTGAGACTTCCAAAGGAAACCACAGCATGCCCGAAGACAATGCGATCACTCTCTCATCCCATTAAAAAAAAACAGAACCAAACAGAAAGCAGTAGTCTGAGAAGACACGTTCCCCAATTCTTCTTCCTCTTTCTGGAACGACACAACCAACCATAGCAGCTGTGCTGGGGGAAGACGCGCCGAGCGCGTTCTCAGAAACCTCCGGACTGAGATTCACGGAAACAACAAAATACACCTCTTCCCCTGCCCCCAGCCATACCTGTTACCGTGGTGGCAACGACTCCCCCCACCCCACCCCCTTCCCGCCCAGCCCGTCCTTCCTGCTGCCCCTCTGCTTTGTGGCACAGCCGAGCGCGGTGCCCGGACTGACCACAGTTACCGCCTGCGGGCCGAGCCCCGCCCACGTCGCTGCGGTGGTGGCCACCCCTCCTGCCTCGCCCACGGAGGCCACGGCTGCGCACCCACGGGTCCGTCTGGCTGCTGCCGCCGCGATCGGGTCCCCGAGGGCAGCTCCAGCCGCCCAGGACCGGGACCTCCACGCCCCCGCACGCGCGTTTGCGGAGTCCCCGCGATGTTACTGGCGGCATCTGCCAGCGCATAGCTCCCGAGCAGGGACGGCGAATTACATCACTCAGAACGCGGTCGTGAGCATCTGGGCCCCGGTCCAGCAGCGGCAGGAGCTCCTCGGGAGCTGCCTCTGCCCCACGGGTTCCTGGGGGCGGCAGGGCGTGCGGCCGCGGTGGGGAGGGGCAAGTGCCCGTTCTGGGCTGGAAGGACGGGGCCAGCGACGCGGAGGTGGCCGGGCTCGGAGGGCTGGCGCGGTGGAGGGGCCACGATCCAAGCATGCGGGGATCGGGTCCCAGCCACCCAGGCCCCGGGTTCCCCCCACGCCCAGGGCCACGCCGTACCCACAGGCCAACGCGCAGGACGACAATGAGGTAGAAAGCCATGAGCAGCGCTTGCACTGTTTCCAGGGTCCCGGGGCCCACAGCGCTCCATTTCCAGAAGTGAGTGGGCGTCCCCGGGGGGCCCATGGTGAAGCTTCCGGGCTGGCCGCTCAGTCCTGGGGGCCGGTAGGTGGCCATGGCTCCAGCTCTATTTTCAGCTCTGATTTGCAGGGCATCCTGGGAAGAACGGCAGAGTGGCCGTTAGGGGGTCAGGGCCGGACGTCCAGTTGAGGTTCTAGTTCGCCCAGCATCCTGGGAAGGGTCCAGAGGCTGCTTGCTGGGCATTCCCAGCAGGCCCTGCGCCCCAGCTCGGCCCAGGCGGTAAGGAACTCCTAATCTAGGCCGGGACGGATCTGATGTGCCGGAAGTATAAAGCACCCAGTGGTGGCTAGGCCAGGCCGAATGTTGGCCATTGTCAGCCGCAATCACCTTCGGCTCAGCTAAATGCTTCAAGTGGGCAGAAGTGGCCGGAAGCTAGAGTGATCAATAATGATGCCCCTCAGGCTTTTTTTTTTTTTAAATATATATTTTGTTTTTGAGGTAGGATCTCTCTCCAGGCTGGGCATGAACTCACTATATAGCCCAGGCTGGCCTCGAACTTCCAGCCATCCTCCTGCTTTCCTCTCTATGGTGCTGGGATTTTAGGCATGTGCCACCATACTCAGTTTATGTAGTGCTGGGGAATTGAACCCAGGGCCTTGTGCTTGCTAGGCAAACATTTTAACTTCTTAGCTGTGCACCAAGCTCTGCACTGGTTTTGCTTGGCTGAAATATTGCACTAGAATATTATCTGTCTTGATTACTGAGATTTTTTTTTCTTTCCTCTTGAAGTTTTTGCACCAAGGCAACAAATTCACTCATCTTTATATAGCTCTGATTGAAAGAACTAATGGCAGAAATCTCTCAGTTTCTGTTTACTTGTTTGCTCTTTTGCTGGTAATATGTACATTTTTAAGCTGGGCCAGGCATTATTTTTGGTGCAATTAATTCTTTGTTAAACTATTTTAATAAATCTTGGCCAATAATACTAATGGTTAATAATGAGATAGAAAGGAAAGGAAGGAGGCTGACCCTTTTCCCTCTGACAGCTAGAAGGGGGCAAGATGGGGCTGACTAACCTCCCAACCAGCTCAGAGGTGGCCAGTGGTGACTAGCTCCAGGGTCTTCCCAGTCCCTCTTAGGGAACTTCAGGGATTAACCTGTAGGCCCAGCGGGCAGGATTCCTGCTAGGTTAACAGCAGGGAAGCCTTTCTCCTGCTCCTGCTCCCCTACGTGCTGCTGTCACCTCTCTGAGGGGCAACCAAGGACCACACCTCACAGAGCAAAGATGGGGAGGGACCCTGGCCCACCCCTCATATCCCTGGTATCTCTAAACCCCAAGGGTTCATGATCAGCATGGCCAGTTCTCCTTAGAAGGACTCCTTAGAAGTGATGGCAGGCATGACATCAGCACCATCCTTGTGGTTTGGATTTGGCGTGTCCCCCAAAAGCCTGGATACTGTGTAGGGTTGGGAGGTGGGGCCTGGATAGAGAGAGGTGGATAATTAGGACTTGACCTGGAGGGGCATGTGCTGGTTCTACCCCTCCTCCCAGTCTCTCTCTGTGTCACCATGTTGTGAGGATCTCTGCCACTGGAGCTCTGGCTCTGGCCCTAGCCCCACTCCAGCCCACCATGTGATTCCACCATTTTCCAGCCACCCACCTGTGAATGAACTGAGACCTTCTGAAACTGTGAGCTACAATAAATCTTTCCTCCCTAAGTTGTAGATGTCGGTTGCTGAGTCACAGCAATGAAAGAGTAACCGAGACAATCATTTTCCTGAAGACTTGGCAGCTGTCAATCAAGTAACCACTTCTGCCAGGGTTCCAAAATTTTGTTGAACCATCAGAAGGAAAGCGGAGCTGTGACCATCCTAGACACCTCTAGCCATTCTAGGAAATAACCTGTATTGGCTGCAGATGGCCTGAAATTCAGACCAATCCCAGATTACTCTGTGCCTCTCTGTCATTGCTTTGAAAGTTCTCAAGAAGGTCCAGGAAATGTAGAAAACAGCATAAGCCATGGCATTTTCTGAGTGGTGTTCCTGCTCACGTCCTGATTCCCCTGCATTGCAACACAGGTCCAAATAAAGCTTTGCCTGGGTGGTGCTGTGGGTTGGTTAGGCACATGTGCTTTTGAACAAATACTTCCATCTCTTACAAAAAGGGGACTTGAAACCTGTCAGAATGGGTGTTGAGTAACTGATTCCTTTGTAGGATACTGAGGTTTAGCTTGAGAGCCTAGCCTCTGTATGAAGGTTTGAAAAGGATAAAAAGGACCGCTAGAATGGGATGCAATCGCCAGCAGGCTCTTCAGACTTTGAAAACCAAGCTTGCCTAGGCGTCTGCCCTGGGTTTGCCTGATATGGACAAACCTCTTACCCCATCTATCTCTGAATGATTAGGAATGGCAATAGGGTCCTTATTCAAAGAATAGGAACTATTTCCTGACCAGTGCCCTGTCTCTCCAACCACTTAGACTTTATGATGCTGGGATGGCCTGGTTATCTTAAGATAGGTGGCTGTAGGCACCATCCTGGTGAGAATCTTTAGAAGTACAGATCCCTCACCAGGGTCAAGCTGTCTTAGGGCAAAAGAACATCAGCTGACAACCAGACACTGACTGTTGCAATGGCATTTAGCTTTGTACGTTTGGCTATTTTCAGTTAATGTGATATGTGACAGTTTTTAATTTCATTCATTTGCCTGCCACATTTTTTTCATTCACTTATCTGTGGGGCATCCAGGCTGTTCCCATAGATTAGCTATTGTGAACTGGGCTGTAAATGTGGATATGCGTGTGTCACTATAGTATGCAGTCTTTAATTCTTTAGTGAATATAGCCAGGAGTGGTATAGCTGGGTCAAGTGACATATTTATGTTTATTTTTTTGAGGAATCTCCACATTAACTTCCACAGTGATCTTACTAGTTTACTAATTCTCCTGAATCTTTGACAGCATTCGTTGTTTTTTGCATTCTTCATGATAGCCATTCTGAATGGGTTGAGGTGGGATTTTAAGTAATATTGATTTGTATTTCTCTAATGGCTAGAGATACTGAGTGTTTTTTCGTATATGCTTTGGACATTGCCATTTTTGAGAAGGGATTGTTCAGTTCTTTCACCCACTCTTTAAAATTGGATTTTGTTGTTTAGGGGTGAATTTTTTTGAGTTCTTTATGTATTCTGGATAGTATCTCTTTATTAGAAGTACATTAGCAAAGATTTTTCTCCTACTCAGTGGGATGTCTTTGTACTCTGTTTCTTTTGTGGTACAGAAGCTTTTCAATTTCATGTAGTCCCATTTGTTGATTCTTGGTATCATTTCCTGTCCTTCTGTTGACCTATTCAGGGAATCTGTCTGTGCCCAAGGCTTCAACTGTTTTCTTTGTATTTCTTCTAGCTGTTTCAATGTTTCTGGTTTTATATGCAGGCCTTTGATCCATTTTGATTTGATTTTACTGTAGGATGAGAGGGAGGGATCCAATTTCAATTTTCTGCATGGAGAGAGCTATTTTCCTCAGTACTATTTGTTAAAGAAGCTGCCTTTTCTCTGACATGTTTTTTTTAAAATCTCCTTTGTTAAAAATCAGATTATCGTTGATGCAGTGGTTTCTTTCTGTGCCTTCTATTCCATTGGTCTACATTTCTGGTTTTGTGCCAGCATGATGATTTGTTGTCATTTTGTAGTATGACTTGAAGTCTGGTATTCTAATGTCTTCACTTTTCTCTTTTTGCTCAGGAAATCCCTAAACCCCAACAATTCATAATCAACACAGCCAGCCCTCCCAAAGAGTAGTCATCCTCTTAAGAGTGGTAACAGTCACGATGTTAGCCCCACTGTCTTTGTGAAGACACAGGTCTTGTCAGTCAAGTACCATCTTCTCCCAAAATTCTACTGAGCTGCTGCCTCGACAGATGAGGCTCTCCTAGATGCCCTGAGTTGCTCCAGGAGATACCTACCTTGCAGCTGGCATGAAACTCAAACCAAACTCAGAAGATTCAGCCCCATGGTAACTCCTGATGATTTCATCCTGGGACCTTCAGATGACTCTGCCCCCACTGTCATTACTCTGAAAAATTTCAAGCACACCTGGGCAATGTACAAAATTGCATAAAAAGCCAGATGCAGCTTCCTCACAGTCTTCGGGTTAGTCGAAGGGATTTTCCTTTGGTGCAGTGACCCTTCTGTGCTGCAGCAGAGGTCTAAATAAATCCTCACTCAGGGGATGTTAGAAATCTACACATGATCCTTATCTTGAGTAAGTAGAGTGGAGAGAGTAGGACAGAGAGTCAGCAACCATCGGGGCTATGAGCTCTGAAGAACTCCAGAGATCTATGGTGAAGACCAACAGCAACTGATGAAGATCAGAGAGAATGGTGGCAGAGATCAGTAGGTGACAGAGAACAGCAGCATTGACTGGTGGCAAATGTTGATGAGTATAAAACCCAGAGAGGCAGCAGAAGCTGCTGGAATAGCTCCAGAAAGCTGCCAAAGGGACTATGGGGCTTGGCTACTGAGGAGCTGATGGGGATGCTAAGAGCAGTCTAGAAGAGCAACACCAACAGCTGAGAGCTGCTGGTACTCAGAGGCCAGAGCCACTAACGGAGCCAGTACTGCTCTGATTGGAGAATTTTCATCTGAATTGAGCAAAGACACTCAGCTATTTGGTGGCAATAACAATTAACATATAGCTCTTGTTAGATGCCAGATTCCATTCCATGCACTTCACATATATACTAACCTGCTCAATTTTCACAATAACCAAATAAACATTGTAAGCCAGTCAGAAATCTACGACCTCAGTTACCTGAGCAGAACTCTATGGGGCTCTAATATAAATTCTTTGATTTGTTGATTTTTTTGTGTGTTTTTTTTTGGTTTCAATTTCACTATTTTCTACTTTGATCTTTATGATTTCTTTTCTTCTAGTACTTTTTGATTTAGATTGTTCCTAGTTCTCTAGGACCTTGAGATGCATCATTAAATCATTTATTTGGGATTTATTTGGTTTTTTAAATGTGTGTATTTATAGCTATAAATTTCCTTCTTAAGACTGCTTTCAATGTGTCCCACACATTATTGTATGATGTGCTTCCTTTATCATTTAGTTCTAGGAAGCTTTTGATTTCTTCCTAGACTTCCTTTGTGATCCATTGTTTGTTCAGTAGTAAGTTGCTTAGTCTCCATGTGTTTGAATGGTTTCTGTAGATTCTTTTGATGTTGATTTTAAGTTTTGTTCCACTATGATCTAAATTAAGCAAGAAATTATATCGACTCCTTTGTACTTATTTAAACATGCCTTATGACATATAATATAACCTATTTTAGAAAAAGGCTCTGTCTTCTTTAGAAAAAAGTGTGTTCTGTTGATGTTGGGTGAAACACTCTGTATATATATCCATTAAGTCCAATTTTTTCCGGGAGTGGTTTAACTGTAATATTTCTTTGTTGATTTTCTGTCTAGTTGACCTGTCTATCTATGGTAGTGGAGATTTTTTTTTTTTTGAGACAGGGTCTTGCTCTATAGCCCAGGCTGGTCCTGAACTCACTATGGAGACCAAGCTGGCCTTGAACTCATGGCAATCCTCCTGCCTCAGCCTCCTGAGGCTTTCAGGTCCAGGGATGACGAATATTGTATAAAAAGAAAGCCTTTGTAGCATCACATTTATACATTTTTAACTCTTTTAACATTAAGACAAACCTCAGACTGTCAGCATATCTAGTCTGCAGAAGTACACATACCCAGTTCCAGACAGATAGGTTGTCAAATACACTACAATAACCTACAATAGTGGTTATTCATTTAACTAGAGTTATAAATCAACAATTTAAAAGATTTTACAACAAACCAACACTTAAATCCTCTTTCTGTTAAGACTCAATTTCTTGGGGTTGAGGATATAGCTCAGAAGTTAAAGCACTTGTCTAGCAAGTGCAAGGCCCTGGGTTCAATTCCTCAGTACCATATAAGCCAGGTGCAGTGGCACACTCCTGTAACCCAGTAGATAGGAGGCTGAGGCAGGAGGATTGCTGTGAGTTTGAGGCCAGCCTGGGCTAAGTAGTGAGCTCAGGTTCAGCCTGGACTACAGAGTAAGACCTTGTCTCAGAAAACAAAACAAGCCAAAAAACCCCAAGACCCAGTTTCTTAAGTTGTCAGAAGCCTAATGGCATAAAACACAAGAAATTATGTTGATTAAAAAACTTTCTTTATATTTCTTTATCTCTTACTGATTTTTTTTAACATTGGAAACAATTCTTACAAAATTTCTGAATTTGGACAAATTACTCCTTAAATAAGATGAAAATGTTCTTTCCTTTAAAAGAATTAAACCACAGCCCGAACTTCCTATTTTTCTTTGCATATAGAATTTCCTTTAGAATTTTAGTGATGATCCAGAAAGAAAGCAATTTTAAGCTGTTTTGACATATATCAACAACTTATGAAAATACAACTACTAAACACACATATATTGACATTTTATAGACCTTAAGAAGCCAAGAGTACTTGCATTTATATTTACTAAATGATGACTCAGATGCTCTTATATAAACATTTATCCCATTTATATTTAATTTAAATGTTTATTAGATAAATATCCTGACTGGCTGCCAACTTAGGCAAACCATGTTACCAAGATAACATACTTTTATTAAAAATATTTTTGTTCTTATTTTATCAACCGATTTAAATCAACTCATTTGTTAAAGACATAACTAAGTCGTATGAAAAAAATCAGTGTGTTAGCTATGTGCAAATTTATTTTTATAATTCAATTTGAACAGAACTTTTTGGAGGACTTCATCTTATAACACATATACAAAAAACATGTAGATATATTAATCAACATCATGTATAATGTTTATGTCACTGAATTCTAAAAAAACTTTTTTTTTAAGTTTTATGCTAGGCTTACCCCAGAAGTTTATGCAGCAATGGCTAGGCTTTAAAAGATGTCTCTTTTAACCTTTTTCGCCGCCTTTAGCCTCAAGTTTTAACCCTTGCATTTCAGTTCACGCTGGCTGAGATGACCTGTGAACAACCTGAAAGCTGGTTTCTCCAGTGAAGACACTGAGGAAACAGGCAAAAAGCCTGCCAGGAAGAAAGAAACAAAAGAGGAAAAGAAAAACATAAGATAAGCTAAAAAATGCAAAAACAAAGGAAGTGTATATAGTTTCCTTAGAAATTCTGGGGCAATTTACGTTGATGAACTTAGAATCAAGTTTTGCCTAGTAATGGTTTTAGAACTCACTTTGTTAGAGACAAGTTTTGGCCTGGGTCTATACCAGAGAGGTGTTTTAGATCAAAGTGTGTTGCTGGTAGGCATTCTTTCTCTGAGTGTATCACCCGATGGGTATGATATTTCTTTTAATGGGTCTTGGAAAAACCCAAACACTAAAGGGTTTGAGTTAACTCTAGGAACAAGGGCAACTCCCCCTTTATTTGCATCTTCCAGATAAGCTATTAGAGTTCTTTCCAACCCAGGAATGGGGTATGATCTTCTGAGGTGACTCTATGAAACTCCTGAACGTCAGGGGTTAGTTACCTCTGACACACACAGTGATGCACCAGTCACACATGGCCACCCTGAACAGGCCAGAGGGAGCACTTGCCTCTCTCTTCAGAGTCTAGAGACCCTTATGTATCTGCCGTTACCATATTTAATTTTATCCTTTATCAGGCTAATTAGTATAAGCAGGGACTAACAGACAAAAGAACACATAAGAAAATCCCATTGAACTAATAGTGAATACACAGATTAAGAGTCAAGCCAAACACATAATTACCTTAAATCAGAGTATGTACCTGTATAGGCCACACTGGATTACAAGAACAAATCATATTTTTCTTAATCATTATTTCATACATATAATTTAAACCACTCACCTAGAATTCTCCCTAAGTGGCTTCCTGAGACACAAATTACAATACTGATCTAAACACTCCAGTTCCTTAAAATACTTTCTCTCTCTCTGCTTGCTGTGTGGTACCACAATTCTTAAAGCCCCAAAGAGCTCAAACTCGAATTTCTCTGTAAAAAATCTAAATGGCCAAAGCCCAGAAGCTCAAACAATACAAAAATGACACAGCAAATTTCCTTCTTGAAACCAAACAGCTCAGCCCTGGTGCCCCCAAAGAGCTTAAGAGACAAAAAAAACAAGACAGAACAAGGTTTGATGTGGTCTTTCGCTAGGTGCCTTACCGGTTGTCAATATTCAAAGGCTTGTTGAATTCTACGACTCATTCAGTAAATAATACCAGAAAGCAGCTGATGATGGCCCAAAGTGGAAAGACAAGAAGAATTCCCCGAAATGTAATTTCAGCAGCCCCTGGGGACATTCAATCTTTCTTCCTCATCAAGGTTTAAGCTGTGAGTGGCCTGTGCCCAAAGGTATGCTTTCTCCTGGAACAGCTTGCCAGTTTTGTTACTGACATATTAGGGGAAAGCCTTGGTTGGGGACAGGGGGTTCCAACACACCAGGCTCAGCCTCCCATCCTTTTCTTGAGAGGCTAGAAAGGAGCTGTAATACTGTGGCTATCTTCAAGGGGCTTGGCAGAAGCTTTGGAATTTTATAGGGAAGGGGAGCCAAGACAAGGTGGGGTTTGAAATGTAGCAAGGAGTATAAAGTTATTGGGACAATTATACAGGGTGATAGGCAAGTGGAAATCAAACCCATTCGCTCAAATTGGCTAGAATACCCACTGGAGAAGCCAGATTTCTAGACTGAGTAAAAGAATGAGAGTTAGCTTCCACCTGCCCCAACTAGAAAAAGGCTACCAGGAAGTTTTTACATAAACCTCAGGGCCTCTGTTTTCCCAGACAGTGGCAGAAAATACAACCCAAAGAATGGGAGTGATAAAACACCATGAAGGGGGAACCCGCCCACAAGAGATGGGTGTGCTCAGGTACCTGAGAGTGTAGGCACAACATTTGCGCAGCACAGAGCAGTGAGAAACATGAACATTTTTGAGAAATTCGGACTCTGTACCTAATAAAGATCTCTCTCAAATCTACGTTTTAGGTGAAGACACAACACTCCTCCAAACCAACAGCCAGGATGCGCCAACAATTAGCCAAGACAACCAACCAACAAGGACGTGCAATTCTTGATCAGTAAAAATCCTGCCCCAAGGGAATTTCCTATGGAGGGGTTGGGGTAGGGGGAAAAAAGAGATCTGAAGAGCTGATGTTCACTCTGGGGATTCTCATCTGTGATGTCCAGTCTTTCGCGTGCTTTACCGATCTCCAGGTCTGGGAAAATCCTGCGGCCAAGATTGAGCAGCCCCCCACTGACCACCGAAAATCTCAGTGGCCAGCAAGAGTCCTTACTTCCATGACAAGAGAAATTAAGTGATCGCGAATCTGCTTTCTGTTGGATCTGCACTCAACGCAGAGGCTCTAAATTAGTGACCCCGGAGCTAGTACGAGGTCTGGGTGGCCCTAGATGGCCCTGCGATTACTCAGGGAACCTGGCCTCCCATCCAATCTCTCAGCGTCCTCCTGACACTGACACACGCGCGCGCGCGCGCGCGCTCGCTCTCACTGGAATCCGGGGGGCGGGGTCAGAACGCAAAGGGGCGGGGCCAGAGTGCGGCAGCGCGCGCAGCCGCAGTGCGCCGGATTCCTCCTCGCAGCGCGGGACGCGCGCTGCTCCCCGCAGCCAGCAGGTGGCGGCGCCCGCGCGCTCGTTTCCCCTCACGCCCGCATCGCTTCGTAGTGCGGCCGTCGCCGCCTCCCGCTGGTCCGCCTTGGGCGCCGCGGAAAGGAGAAGTAGGGGCCGGGGGTGTGCTCCCCCACCGAACAGCTGTGCTCCCTCCTTCCCTGCACGCTGGGGAAACTGAGGCCACGAAGGTAGTAAACCTGACTGTTCCACTCTCAGCTCATAAAAAAAAAAAAAAAAAAAGGCGCGGGGGAGGGGGGTGGCGTTGTACCAGAGTTACTGTTTTCGAGAGATCCTGCCCAGGGGACGCTCTTATCCCGGCCACACCCACGGTGAAGGGGAGCGCGCTAGGGAAATCCAGCAGGGCCCGGCCCAGAGAGGACCGGGCAGAACCGGTGCCCAGTGCCACAGCCCCTGTGCCGCCGAGGCTGTAGCACGGTGGCCTGGGGTGGGTGGTGGAGCCGCAGCGTCTACGCGGATGGTCACAGAGACATCCCCCGCTGTATGCTTAGTAGGCATCTCTCCCCCAGGCCACCAAGACCACGTCTTTTCCTGAGTTGGGCAGTGGCTTGTGCCCTGTGGCCTCTTCTGAACGCCGGAGGCCAGTGTGGTTTTCCTGGGGACTCTCATCGGTGATGTCCGGTCTTTCGAGTGCTTTGGCGATTTCCAGGTCTGGGAAAATCCTGCAGCCAAGTTTAGGCAGCGCCACATGGAGCGCCAGAAAGCTCAGTGGCCAGCAAGGGTCCTTGTTTCCTTGGCAATAGAAATTAACAGTGATCTAGAATCTGCTTTCTGTTGGATCTGCACTCAACCCAGAGGCTCTAAATTGGTGACCCTGGAGCCAGTACGCCTGGAACAGGAATACCTGCCTTCCTGACTCACACCTTACCTGACTGGTGTTTCTGAAGGGGTCAGCCGGCTTTATGGTTCCACAGGGAGGCCCAGGCAGCTGAGGGGCACAGCAGAGCTACTCTCTGAAGGGAGCCTGAGAAATGCAAATTGCGAATGCCCAAACCAGCCTGCTGGATGAGGGGGAAAGGAACCAGGATTTGGAAGTCAAAGAATGGATTTAGCTGGGCTGGTGCCTCAGGCCTGTAAGTAATCCCAGCCCTTTGGAAGGCTGAGGCAAGACAATGGCAAGTTGGAGCCCAGACTGGACAACTTAGTGTGGCCCTGTCTCAAAATCAAGACTGAAAATAAGAGGCTGGGGCGGCAGTTCAGTGTGAAAGCCTTGGGTTTGACCCCCCGGTGCCATTGAAAAATAAAAGAATTGGTCTGAAAGCCCGGGCACCTCTCCCTGTCTGAGATGCCTCAGTTTCCTGAGGGCTTAAATGAGAGCAAGAACAGCTCCCTTTTTGTAAAGCTATTGTTCCAGCAGGACTGTCCTGGGTTCTCGTGCTTCCCGGCAGAGCTCCAGTGCCTCTGAGTAGGAGCGCCCTGACATCCGGTGTGGGGAAACCGAGCCAGAGCTAGCAGCCAGGCTGGTCTACCTTCAACTCAGGGCTCCCCCAGTTGGACTGTGAGTCCTTAGCTAATATCTTCCTTTCTTGGGGCCTCGCTTTTGTCCATATCTGTAAGATGTGTGTAACATGTGAAGTGTCCAGATGGGCCAAACACAATATATCTGAATATATGACATGCGGGAAGTCTGTGATCGCCTGTTTGTGTTGGTGCTGCAGAATCCCCGGGGTGACTTGGCCCTGCTGCTGCTGCTGTGCAGCTCACTACCGCCCCCTTTAGGCGTCTTCAATCTCCTGCTTGCTTATTCTCAGCGCACCTTTTCTTCTGCTGTGCGGGTTGTAAACAGACCATTTTATAGCCAAAGAAACTTGAGATGTGGATATATCCTGACTTTTGAATGACGAGACAGAGGGGGGCTGGAATTCCAGGTGTCCCATGGTGACCGGTGTTATCATCCTCAGTAGCTCATTACTGTCTTTTGAAGTGGGTCTAATTAATCTTGACCTGGGCCTAGTAGTAGAGCACTTGTGTGATATATGTAAATGGTTTGATCCCAAGACACACGCACACATGAAAGTCTTGACTTCACAGGGTTCATCATCAATATTAGCTGCATTTTCCTATGGTCTGTTCAGTGAGTGAGCCAGACAGGGGAAGAACCCAGGCTGCTAGAACCCCATCTACTGACACCACCAAAAAAAAAAAAAAAAAAAGACTCAAAGGACAGAGTGGTTTGTTTTCTCTTTCCCTTGCTGACTGTGTCCCTCAATTTCCAAGGGCAGTTGTGTGCTCCTCAGGGTCCATATGAGAAAGAAGGGAATATTTTGGTGGAAGAGGAGCCTGTTCTTTCCTCTGTTCACAGGCCCCACCTCTGCTCCACTTTAAATATTTTATCAGCTGGGTGTGGTGACATATGCCTGTATTCCCACCTACTTGAGAGGCTGAGTCAGGATAATTTCTATGAATTTGAGCCTGGCCTGGGCTACGTAGTTCAGAACTGACCAGCCTAGACTATAGAGCAAGGCCTGGTCTCAGAAATTTTTTGATCCATCTTTTAATTATTTATTTAGAGACAGGATCTCCTTTTGTTGTCCTGGCTGTCCTCAAACTCCTGGGCTTAAGGGATCCTCCTACCTCTCAAGTAAGTGGAACTTTATGCATATGATGCCTGGTTTTTCAAATTTTATACATAGGCAAACTCAGTTAAGAAACTCTGAAGCTATTTAGTCTGAGTGTGCAGGCTTTGCACCCTTGGTATAGCCAGTGGCTTAAGTAACATCAAGTATAGGAACAAATAACATCAAGTGACATCCAGGGAATGGCTCCTGCCCTGCTAAAAGGGTTGTTTTTGGCCCCAGAGCATCTCCATCCTTGAGACTTTTCTGCATTTTCTCCACCATGAGCCTCTGATTTTTTTCTTTTTAGCAGAGCAAGCTAGCTAGCTTGCTTGTGTTTCTTTCTTTTTTCTTTCTTTCCTGCAGGGTTTTCCTATCATCTGTCCCTCCCAAGGGAGAAGTACATACATAATACGGTGTAGTTACCCATTTGATGTCTGTACCAGCTAGATCTAATCCCTGCAACGACCATCTGTCTTATTTCCTCAAGTGCATGTAGTAGGTGCTCACAGTACTGGTCAAATGAAGATGTGCATGGTCCAGAGCACAGCCTAGGGATAGAAGTGTGTGTGTGTGTGTGTGCGTGCGTGCGCACGCGCATGCATGCGCATGGGGTGATAAGGCAGCTGGGGCTGGTCTGTAGTAGAGATGTATGTGCCTTCAATGAATCCAGAGGTGGGGGCAAAGGTCTGGGGAGGGCTTGCTTGGGCAGGTGACACTTCGGCTGGTGCTAGGTGCAGGGAATAGGTAAGGGCAAGGAGATGGCACAGTGTTGTGAGTAATAGCCAGGTTGGGAGATGAAGCTTCTGTGGCAGCAGGAGGTAAGACCAGAGGTGAGGGAAGGTCTTCTAGGTCTGTAAGCAGTTTAGATATTATTCTAAATGTGAATAAAAGCCACTGAAAGGTTCTAAGCCTGTACTGTCCAATCAAACTTTCTGTCACAATGGGTAGATTGTACAACCCGCACCGCACAATGCAGCAGTCACCAGCTTACCCCGTTGATTGTTAGGATGGCCGTGTCCCACAGTGGGGAACAGAATCAATCTTGTTTTGTTTTTTCCCCGTCTTTTGCAGATGTAGAAGTTGAACTCAGGGTACAGCTGCATCCTCAGTCCTTTTTGTTTGTTTTTAAGATTTTAGAGACAGGATCTCTGTAAGATATTAGGCCGCCGAGGCTGTGCTCAAACTTGCAATCTTCTTGCCTCAGCCTTCCAGAGTGCTGGGATTACAGGCGCTGGCTTCAGCTCTCTTCAGTAACATTAACATAATACGTCGTTTTCTATTATTTTACTCTTAATTTATTTGTATCTTTAAAGTGTGTTTCTTGTAGCTAGTATACAGTGGGTTTTGCTTTTGTAAAAATCAGACAATGTCTGACTTTAATGAGTATGTTTAAACTTTCACACTTACTATAAGTATTGATACAGTTTGTGTAAACATAAAGTCATGGTACATGTTTTCTCTGCCCCCCATATATTCTTTTTCTTATTTTCTTCCTTGTTTTAGGTTAATTTGTGTGTGCACACACTTTTGTCTTTTTCCATAGTCTATTCGCTGTTATTTTAGTGGTTGCTTTAGGGTTCATAGTTAATATATTTACCTTAATCCAGTTTCACATATAATAGAAGAACTTTTCAATGGTACACTTCCATTTCTCTTCTCCTAGCTTTTGTATGGCAGTTGTCATATATTATACTTGACATTGGTTAGAATAGTTAAATCTTAGTTTAAAGGTGCTATTATTTCTTTTCAAAATGGTTTAATGCTCTTTATATTTACATAATAAAGAAGTCTTTTTGTTTTTTTAAACAGGAAAAGGGATCGTGCAAAGCCCGCTTTGGGGGAGATGGTGAGAATCGTTTCTCTCAAGTTGCCCTTCTCTCTGAAGACCAAGTCTTCAGCTTAATCCCTGTAGACACCATGGCTGGTATTCTTCTCTGTTCCTTTGTATATATCCAGATTTCCATCTGAGATCGTTCTTCCTGCTCGGATGACTCCCTTTAGAATTTCTCCTAGTGAAGGTCTGATAATGCATTCTTTGTGTTTTGGTACAGCTGAAAAATCTTTACTTAGCCTTCTTTTCTAAAAGATATTTTTGCCAGGTCAAGAAGTCTGGGATGAACTTCTTAAAAAATTCTGTAAAAGATGTCTCCGTAGTCTATCTTGCGTTGTTCCTATAAGAAGTCTGTATCATCTTAATCTTTGGTCTGTCTATAACGAAAACATTTTTGTGGCCATTTAAAGAATTTTGGTCAGGGCTGGCGGAATGGCTTGTTAAAGTGCTTGCCTAGCAGGCGCTAAGTCAAGTGCTAAGTACCTGAGTTCAGTTCCTCAGCACCACATAAACCAGGCATGGTGGTGCATACCTGTAATCCCAGCACTCAGGAGGCTGAGACAGGAAGATTGCTATGTGTCCAAGGCCAGCCTGGGCTCCATAGTGAGTTCAGGATCTGTCTGGGTTATAGAGCGAGACCCTGTCTCAAAAAAATGGTCTAAACAATTCAATGATTAAGGTCTGCCTTTGTATAGGTTTCTTCATCTTTTTTTGTGATTACAGCATTTTAAACTTCTTGAATCTATGATTTACAGTCTTCATCAAATTGAAATTTTTGGCCAATATTTTTTCAAATCTTTCTTTGTTTCTCTGAGACTCCAAATCTGTATATTTTAAATACTTGAAGATATTTTGTAGGTGTCACCAGTGATTTCTATTCATTGATTTTTTTTTTTTTTAGTCTTTGGACTCTAATTTTGTAGCTGTATGTCTAGTTCTAAGTTCAGTTCTCTCTTGTGATTTCTAATCTTTCGCCAATTTCCTCTAGTATAAATATATATATACATTTTAACCACAGGCATTGTAGTTCATGATTTATTTATTTATACAACTTCTCATTCTGTAGTCCAGCCTTGTCCTGAACTCACTACTCTGTCCAGCCTGGCCTGAAACTCACAGTAATCCTCCTGCTTCAGCCTCCTGAGTGCTGGTACTTCAGGCATGCACCACTGTGCCCAGTGTTGCTATTTATTTATTTTTAAAAGCCTCCCATGTATTTATCAGACATATCTAATTTTTTCTAGCTTCCTGTACTTATGGAATGGTATTATGTCAACTGCTTCAGTGTCCTTGCAGCTCATTTCATTATGTACGCTAATTCTAGATCAGTTCTGATTGGTTGGTATCTTCACTATTATGGAACGTATCCTTCCATTTCTCTACATGCCTACTCATTTGTGGTTGAAAACCAAAAATTGTAAACTTTATCATGTTGGGCAGTAACTATTTTTGTCTTCCTACAGATTAAGTTTTGTTCTGGTACATGGTTCAATTATTGGGAAGCAGATTAATCAATTCTAGACCTCTAAGTTTTTTTTTTTTTTTTTTTTACTTGACATGACAGGACATGAGGGTTATTTTCTCCACTACTTAGGTAATTTCCTCTGGGTACTCTAGTTAATGCTCCATGAATTGTGAGATTTTCTGGCTTGATGATGAGATGAAGTATAGTCTCAGCCTGGAGTTTTCTCTGGAGACGTGTACTCATTACTTGTTTCTGGGTATAAGTTTTTTTTTTTCCTTTGAATCCTCAGACTTGCAGAGTTTTCTTTCTGTCCAGCTCTTCCTCCAGATGCCTGGGTTCCTCCACAGCCCTATTTCTTCCAGTCAGGGAATTCCCTGAGGAATCTCTGCACTCTATCCTCCCTGAACCTCCACCTGGAAACATCCATACCATGGTCTGTAGCAATTGTAGGGCTTCCATTAAAACTCTTCTCTGATGGGCCATCTTTTATTGCTTGATGTCCAATGACTTAAAATCCATTTTTCATATCTTTCATATTGTTAAAAATTTTTTTTCACGCAGAAGACTAAATCTGACCAGACCCTCCGATTGCTTCTTTTCTTTATAATATCTTTATCAAGATGAGGACCCAGTGAATTTCAGGCTTATTAGGATAGTTTTTGAAGCCAGTGTGTGAAGTTTGTTCTAAGCTGATCATTTCCTTTCCAGGTTCTTTCTAGGGTTTGCCAGAATAGTTTGCATCTCTCCTGAAGCAACCAGTCTTCTCTGAATTGCTTTGTGTCAGAGCTCAGTTGCTTCAAGATGGCCTGAGGTTTGAACTTCTTCATATCCTGTTGCAAGTGAAGTCGATTCATTTAGCACCCTAAATGGTTTTGCAGCCATTTTATCAGTTCCTTTTCTCCTGGGAAAATCTCTGAGCAGTAGTGCTGGGAATGGGGACCTGAGTCAGCAGCAACCAACCCCTCAGTGATTCTCCTGCTTTGGGAGCTGGTACTTGTTGCTGGTGGGGAGGGCGCCCTCTGGTGTTCCCAGCTTGCTTCCACAGTGTGGATCCTTCACAGAGATGAGGAGAGGGTAGTGGGGGTGTGGGGGTGTCTCAGGATTCTCAGATGCTGTACCTAAGGCACAGCCTCTGTCCCCCAAAGGGGCATCTGAGTGGAAGAAAAAATCTCCCATCTATTGTTATAATCACCTGGAATTTAGCCTTTGCAACAGGTTTTATAGGATGAGAAGAAAACACTGGTGAATTGCTTCTCCTAGGAAGATACCTCAGCCCTTGCTTGGAGCTCGATGGAGAGGTGCTCTGTACTTACTTGGAGTGGTGTTTCTGTCACACTGGGCCTGCAGTGGCAAGAAGAAAGCAGATTATGGTCACAATGCCACAGACTCTTTCTGTTCTTTCTGTTTCTTTATTTGCAGTGTGCCCTTAAGATAATTCCCAAACACAAATAAATTTAACTTATTTTACACACACACACACACACACACACACACACACACACACACACACTATTGCCATACTGAAAATGGAACTCTTCCTAGTCTTCCCAACAGGTTTTCGAGACATTTGATGTCTGTCTCAGGCTGAGGGCTTACATTATCTCCCATTGCTGAAAACCTGAGACTAGAAGCCTCAGTAAGTCAAGCCTTCTATCTCCTTTTTCTGTCTTCTTATGACTCAAATTTATCCTTCTTTATGGTCGACTTCACTATACATATATGCCAGTGGCTGCCAACCTTTCTGACACTGGACACTGGCTTAGCTGACGCCTGTTTTCCGAGGCACGGTTGTTGGAGGATTGCTTTGAAATGGTGACAGCATGGGGGGAGTGGGAGTGAAGCTCCACCTCCTGGCAGATCAGCAGCTATATTAGAATGTAATGGGAGCACACTGACAGCAGGTGGCGCTCAACTCCTGTTCCTCCCCATCTGTTCTGGTGGCCTTGCCCTTCCAAGGCCATGGACCCGTACTGGTCTGTAGCTGAAGGTTGGGGATCCCAGATGTATACCACTTCTTCTTTATTCATTCATCTGTTGATGGGAATAGAGGATGCTTCTAAGATTTAGCTGTTATGAGTTGTGCTGATATAAACATGGGTATGCTTGAATCACTTTATTCTTTCAGAGGAGGTATACCTACGTCAAATAAAATTTCTTCCAGCTTTTTTGAGGACTCTTCGTGCTAATTTCCATAGTGGTTATAGCAGCTTACAGTACCACCAACAACGCAGAAAGGTTCTTTTTTCCCCCCACAACCTCACCAGCCATTTGTTGTTTTTGGAAGTCTTCTAACAACTATTCTTGCTGCAGTAAGATGGAATCTTAGTGTTGTTTTGATTTGTGTTTCTTTAATGGCCAAAGATGTTGAATATTTTTTCATGTACGTTTTGGCCATTTGTATGTCTTCTTTTGTGAAATGTCTATTTATTTCAATTGCCGTATTTTTGATTGGGTCTTTTATTTTTGGGAGTCTAATTTTTCTAGTTCTTCGTATATTTTAGATATTAGTCATCTATCTGAGGAGCAGCTGGCAAATTTCTCTCATCCTGACAATTGTCTTTTCACTTTTCAGTTGGTTGTTTCCTTTGATATTATCCCAAGATCATTATGCTGAGTGAAATCAGGCACAGAGGCTAAATATCATATGCTTTCTCTTATGTGAGAAATCTAAAAATTTTAATTAATTACAGTTAAGTAAAAGAACACAATTATAGAGATGGAGGAGGTCTGGGAAAGGGGGAGACAAGAAGGTAGGACAAAGAAAGGAAGTAATGATTAAGATGTGATATGTATATGCGCCAATTCCCCAAGTCAAAAGTGATTATTACATATGGCAAACATATACAACATATACTAATAAATAATTATGAAAAATTAAAATAACAGTTTAATTTTTTTCTAACCTCAGCAACATAGAATAAATCCCTTGCAACCTTTAATTTTGATTTTATTTTCAATTCCCTTAGTCCTTTAGGGGTAAAGAGCACTTACAACTCAGCTGACCCCAAATGTAAACCAGCAGTGAGGTAGTATTTTAGGATTCGATTCATTCTTTTCCTTTCATCAGAGGTTATGGAGATACAGGAAAATAATGGTTAAAGTGCCAGCTCGATTCCCACATACCTGCCACCTGGTGGTTAATCCTGTTTAGAACACCCTGAACTTGAATTATATTTGGTTGCCTCTGGCTCCCTCCAGTGATAAAACATCTCAGCCTAATGCTTTGTTATAGCTTAGAAACACTTCATTATTTCTTTTCCTTGAGACAGGGTCTTGCTCTGTAATCCAGCCTGGCCCTCAGTTCATCCCAGGCTGGCCTAGGACTCATGGCAATCCTCCCGCACCAGCCTCTGGAGTGCTGGGATTAGAGGTGTGTGTCACCATGCTTGGTTTATGTGGTGCTGGGGAATCAAATTCAGGTACTTAGCACTTGACTTAGTGCTTGCTAGGCAAGTGCTTTAACTGCTGAGCTATTCTTCCAGCCCTCGTAACATTTCATTTTTAATGAAATGTTTAACCTAGTGAGTATGACTGTCCTTTGCACAGAACCAAACCTCGAATTTGTTAGCTGAGGATTCAGAATAATTAACCTGTATCTATGGCCCTAAGTTGCTGTTCCATGGCGTTTTCTCAGTGGTGGGTCAGGTTTGGGCTCTTGGTGGGAGTATTCAAGGTACATGCTTGTGAGTTTATTATACTGTCTGATCCCTCTCTCATCCAGTTCAACTCGGATTTGGGTTGGTCTAATCAGTATTTGGGCTGTTTGATCACAGTGCTTGCCCTATATTGTCCCCTGTGATAGCCGGCTGTTTGCATTCTTCAAGACTTAATCCCTGGTGTCTTTTGGAACCTAGAGGATATGGGTTGAATTGGAGAAGGTGAACACCAAAGCTATAAGCCAGATGCAAAATATTGGACTATGTTCCACAGGATGGCAGTTTCCTCAAAAGTCTTTGATAAAATGATCTTAACTAGTACTTGTAGCCTTGTGTATTGTGGAGAGGCAAGAGCTTTATCCATTGATAATTGATTTATAGCTGTGTAGGGGGTTTATATTGGAATCAATAGTCTCTTCCCCTCCCCTAATTTTCTTCAGGTTTTGGCTGACTACATGGGGATATAATTGAGTGACGTGTATCTGTATACCTTTAACTACTATCTTAGTTACTTTTTTGTCACTGTGACTAAATATCTGACATTCACAAATTAAAGGAGGAAAAGTTCATGTTAGTTCACAGCTCCAGAAGGTCAGGGTCCGTTCATGGGCAGGCAGCACCAGTGGAAGCACACGGCAGAGGCAGAAGTGGAGGCAGCTCCTCATGATCTTGCAAACAGGAAGCCAAGTCAAGTCAAGTCCAGCCAGAGAAGAAAAGTGAAAGTTGTTTTTATCCTTCCAGGTCCCGTCCCAGTGATCCACCGTTTCTGGGTCCAGCTTCAGTGTTCTGCCTCTTCCAGATTTAAGCCCCCACCACATGTCTGTAATGCAATGCACACTCTTGTCTTCCACCCCACACCCATAGTCCACCCCCCACCAGACCAGGCCCAAACCTCCCAACAGCACATGGTTCCGTAGATAATCCGAAATATCTAAATGCTTGAGGCTTTTGGGGGACATTCCAAATCCAGACCACAATAAGTACCTTCCTAATGGGACTTCCCACTGCTCATCTCTGACTTATTTCTAGAAGAGATTATTTTCATTTCACTTTGAATTTTAGGTCAATTATGGCAGCAGTTTCAAGGTAACACTCTTTTTTTCTAGGCCATCTTTTGATGCTGTGTTACTGTGTCAATCAGAGTGGAGTCAGGAGAGAAATCACACCAGTAATTTGAACAGGAAACTTCTACTATTCACAATTATTAACTCATGGATAAGATTTAAAAAAAAAGGCTGCAGGAAGTTCGCTCATAGCTAACCTGGAAAGCAGAAGCAATTGCCTCTATACTGAGGATGCTGGCTCACAGATCTAAGAGCTCAGGAGAAGGACTCCACACAAGGATAAGACTCAGATTTTTTCTGAGGCAGTATGGCTTTTCAGGGATATGTAGCTGCTGGAGGCAAAAACCAACCAACCAACCAACAGACAAAATCCAAACCAAACCAAATCTTATCCCAGAGCATGGGCCAGAGCTGGTCCATAAAACAGCCAGAGGATGTGGGCCAGAGTGGGTCCACAGGGTGGCCTGTCACTGCCTGTGGGGTGGGTAGGCTGGAGCAGGCCTGGAGGAGCATATTCTGGGGTGGGGAGATGGTTCTCTGAGGATGCACTAGAAGCTGATCTGGAGAAGCAGCGGCTGGGGGATTTATATTTGGGTTTAAAATCTTTCCTTTACATCATCTTTGTAGGGTCTGGAAGATGGAGTTCTGGGCTAAGCAGATGCCTCTTTAAGGATGCTCTATGGGAGAAGGGAACATTTGGTGGTCTATTGCTGCCACCAATGGCGTTCTGGTGGCCAAAGGCTAAATGTAGTAGTTTTGCTATTTCAATAGCCTTGCATATTCTAACGTAGGTTGAGATATACAGTGCTTAGATTTAGGAGGCCAGAGTTATGCATAAGGTCAGAGGGAAGTTGTCTTAGTTACTTTCTTGTCGCTGTGACTCAATCCCTGACATGCCGAAATTAAGGAAGAAAAAGTTTATTTCAGCTCACAGTTTCAGAAAGTCACAGTCCATTCACAAATGGGCAGCTGGAAAATGGTGGAATCACATAGTGGGACTGGATCCAGAGCTGGGGCCAGAGCTGGGGCCAGAGCTGGGGCCAGAGCTGGAGCTCCAGAGACAGAGATCCTCACAAACAGAGGCCAGTCTAGGAGGAAGGGCAGAACCAGTGCACACCCCTCCAGGTCAGACCCCAAGCATCCACCCCTTGCAACCAGGCTCCACCTCCCAATACTACACAATATCCATAGGTACATGAGGCTTTTGTGGGAATACTCCAGATCCAAACCATGAGAGAAGTCTATCAAAGAAAGGCACTGAGGCATGGGGCAAAAGTCCAGGATCTAGGCAAAGTACCCATCATGAGTGAATATCTCTGGTCATGCTAGCTGAGTAACTCTTGTTTTAGGAATGCTGTGGTGACTGCTTTGGGTTGGAGATGTCCTTCTAGTAATTCTCAGATATGGGACAGACTGGGGGTCTGAGGACAGGAAGTGGAGATTTCTGCCATATATGTTACTTCTTATTCTCATCCCAAGAATTGCCCCACACTAGCTCTACCATGGAGGGACTGTTTTCTGGAGAGAAAGGGCTGGGAAAGGGAGAAACCCTTGGGATATGAGGAGGCCCATAGGGTTTCCTACTCCTTTTCCTGTACTCTGTTAGGAAACTATCTATGTGGTCTGTGATTTGCTTCCCTTTGACATCAGGTGTTGCTGTCTACTCAAGGCAGACACATGGGGGGGTAAAAACTGTCCTGTGATTGGAGCACGATGGGATGGGGCAGCTGCAGAGAGCTCAGGCTGTTGAGTGCTGAAGGCTGCTTGCACCAGCTCATGAGAGCTGATGATCAAGGGCACCTTTGCTACCTCTGTGGTCCATTCTGCACTTTTGTAGCTTGAGATCAGCCATGGTGAGAATATTTACACTAAGGAAATTAGAAAATGCCACAAACTGGGGCTTCCCATCCCACTACACCCATTCTGAGTTGGTTGTTGAACATTTGCCGGAACATCACTGGATGTAATAATTGGTGACACTGACTGAGAAAGTAAGATTTGAGTAGCTCTATTGTTTGATTATGGTTTGTTCTCTCCATAACTCATGTTAATACTTCATTCCCATTGTGAAATATGGACAGCTAGGACCACAGTTGGTTGTGGTAGTACATGCCTGTCATCGTAGCATTTGGGAGACTGAATGTGAGCCAGCCTGGTGACACAGTGAGACCTTGGTGGGATCTTTAAATGGGGATTGGCGATCTGCTTTACAAATGGATTAACTCAGACAGTCATGGTAGTACATGCCTGTGATCTCAGCACTCTGTAAGGGCTGAGGCAGGAAGATTGTAAGTTTGAGCCCAGCCTGGGCAACTCAATGATTTAGTGAGACCCTGTCTCAGAATAAAATATAAAAGGGAGCTGGGGAAGTAGCACAGAACAAAGGCCCTGAATTCAATCCCTAGAGCCAAAAACCAAAACAAGTAGATGAACACACTCATGCAATTAATGGATGAGTGGCCGGCTCTAAAAGCAGTTTGGCCACATCACAGGCACTCTTTGTCTCTTGCCTGGTGATACCTGCCGCATTTTAGGACTGTGCCGCCACCAAAAGGTCATCACCAGATGTGACCTCTCAACCTTAGACTGGTACAGTGAGCCAAAGTAAGCTACCTTTCTTTATAACTTAGACGGTTTGTGAGATTGTGCTCTTACCCACCCAAAAGGAAAAGAGACGGGCAGCCTGCTGGTTTGGTCACAGAAGGAAAAAGTAGTAAATGCGGAGCTCTGGGCCCTTGACCTGTTGGGAAGGAGAGACTTGGCCCCCAATGGCAGTGGAGGAGTTACCTGATACCTGATGCATCGTGGCTGTGCTTGTGTTGTGTGAGAGCTACGAGGGAGGGCTGCACAAAGAGCTGGGTAGCAACAGTGGAAAAGCCTGAGGATGTTAAGCATGGGAGAGATGCAGGAAGACAGGACCCTGTGCTGCTGATCAGCTGCTGTAGAGGAAAGTGCAACAGAAGATATGTTTTCCTTTCTACCCAGCAATTTCACCTGTAGGAATGATTTAGGATAGCATTATTTGCAGTGGCAAATTGTTGGAAACAGCCTAAATACTTAATGCGGGTGCACATGCACGCGCGCACACACACACACACACACACACACACACACACACAAGTTACATATTTAGATTGTATATATATATGTATGTATGTATGTATATATTTACACACATATTTAGGCTATCTGTATATAGCTCACTTACATGATGTATTATTCAGAAATTGAAATGAGTTAACTAAATCTATATTATCATGGCTAGATCTCAGAAAACTCATTTAATCAAAAAATGTAGCTGAGTAACATGCAGAGCATAAAGCCATCTGTATAAATGTCAAAACTAAGAAACAAATTAAAAATTTCTCATGACACTGTGCCATCACCTGCTACTGTCTTTGAGGTGTGCAAGTTTGCATGTTGTATCTTTTCTTCTTTTTCAGTGAGTGCTCCAGGAGGGGCAAGGACTTGGCTGTGTTCGTTTCTGCATCTACTGCTGGTTTTGTATTGCCCCTGCAAAAGTAAGATTTTATCTTTACTTAGGAAAAGAGCTTGGTGGTTGTTTATTAAGCAACTAGCTACATCTTTCATAAGATCTAGCCATCACACCCCAAGGTATTTACTTAAAGACAGCATATTCCACAAAAATCTTGTCTACAAATTTTTATTGAATACTGTGAGATATGTGGTATGTGCCCAATAGATACTTGAATGAATTAATGAATGAGGGAATGGTTGAGAAGGGAAAAAAAAAGTTGTCTGAGAGCAGGCTGGGTAATCCAGGCAGCCTGAGGCAATATATGGCTGACAGACCAAAGGGCTCCTTCCTGAGGGGAGCTGGCTATTTGCAGGGATGGGATAGGAGGACTGAGGTGGTGGGGGAAGTGATACTGGAGCTATCATGGAAGTGGTTGCCAGGGAGTCAGAGTGGGGCTTGAGTGACAAGGGGGAGCTTGCTGCACGTAAAGGAAGAAAAGCCGGGAAGAAGCGAGGTACTGTCCTGCTGTTATAGTCTTGGGGTATCCTTCTGGCACCCTCTATTGGTGGAATTCAGCCATGCACCAGACTGCAAAGTAGACATGCCACTCACCAGTGTAAGGAAGGTGGATCTGGAGCTTAGGCACTAACTTGACAATTGGGATAGTCCATCTGTTTTTCTGTTCAACATCTGTGAATACCTATGTACACACATTTGAGCTTTTAAGAAACCCAAAAAGGAAACTGTGTATCCATCTAACAAGGAGCAGCTACCATCAGTGCAAAGAAACTTTCACCCTCTCTGCAAAACATGAAAACACAGACTCCCCAGAGCTGTTGTACCACAGCTGACTTCTATTCATTTCTCCTCAAATACAGTCATAGTTCCACTGCATTGTCTGTTAACAGTGTGTAAACAGAATAGTGATAACATGATACACAAAGAAAAACTGTTGAACTTACTACAGTCCTCATGTTTAAATTGGTTATGAACAGGGCTGCCAGGTAAAATACAGGACATGCTAACAATGAATGATTTAGGATATAAATATGTCCCAAATATTATACAGGAAAAAGTTATGTTAAAAACACTACTTGTTTATCTGAAATTTAAGTTTCAGTGGGCCTCTGTAGTTTTGTTTACTTAATCTGGCAACCCTGGTGATTTTAGTTTGATTTCTCTTGTTTATTACACAATACCACAGACAGGCTAAGTCAGAAAGAAAGGAGGTTTATTTTCACTCATAGTTCTGGCCCGAAGTCAAGGGGCCACATCTGATGAGGGCCTTCTTGATGGCAGAGGCATGAAGTGATATAGGACATCACATGGTAAGAGGCAAGGCATGTGCCTGTCACCTAGCCAAACTGGCGTTTGTGATAACCCAACTTTGAGATAACCCATTAAACCACTAATCCACTAATCAAACGAATAGGTTAATTCATTCTTGAGGGTAAAACCTAATCACCTCTTAAAATTCTCATCTGTTAATATCTCATAATGGGGATTAAATTTCAAATGAGTTGCAGAGGAGAAAAATGATGTCCTTTTTTATCCAGTCATGTTTGCCTGCTCTCCAAATGGTATTTTCATTGGTCGTGGACTTCTGCCCAATGTGGGGATCTAAACCTTCATTCTTAGAGGGCTTCAGCGTGACAAACATTATGTTTCCTGCCGCTCTGGTTTGCTAGATCAGAACCCAGAAACCTACTTTTCTCTTGGTATTAAGTAGCAATCTGTGCAGCAAGAGAAGCAGCTACTTTTTGTGACTGTTTGTTCCAATACAGTGTAGCATTCCCTGGTGGAAGTATTTTATTCTGGAGAACTAAGACCTCGAAGTCAGCAGAGTTGCTGTGGCAGAAAGCAGATATTGTCTGAGGGTATGGTCAGGTTTCCTTGTGAAAGAAGCCACTCCCATTTCTATGTTTAGGTGCTCCAACCAATATAGTCTGGTTCCTGGGGAGACCGTATTGATCAAATCCTTTAAGTTTTCCTTTTTTTGTGATTTGAATATGGATCTTTGCTGGTCCTGAAGGGACTGTTCTTAGGGTTAGCTGCTCCTATTGACAGAAAACCGCACATCTCTCATATGCGAACCAAACTATCAGCCCAGAATCCCCTAACTGACTGACTTTCATACTGTGGGCCTTTATACACAGGCTCTGATCACACCTGGCTCAGGTACCAGACGACTAGGTACCCTAATTGTCACTATGTCCCAAAACCCACTGAAATGATTCAGACTAGCCAGTCTCAACCTTGTCTGCTTTGTCTTGTTCCTTCCAGGGTCTTGCCCGTGTTTCTCCTTTTTCTTTGCATCCTGACTCTTGCTGTTGCTTCTTTGTGTGGCCCTGTGTAGCATGGTTTGTCCATTTTGTTGAGATCTATGGATGAAACCAACATTTTTCTTTATACCAATGGTTTCTGTGTCTGTGTATCTTACTACACCAGATTAAAATGAATCCCAGACAACCTTAAACCATTGTGCCATCTAATGGTATTTGATTCAAAGCCTAAACTGGATCCTATGAGTCAGAGCTCACATTTATCAGCTCATGCCAGAGCTGAATCTTTAGAAAGCCACTCCATTTTTAATTAGACTGGATGCCTTGGCTGCTGTGTGTGTGGTAAGACCAGTTAATCCATGCCACCCTTCTTTTGCAGTTGGATGAGTTTCTTGATTAGACACAACAGTATGAAGGATGCAGTGGTGGTGAACATAGTATCTCAAAGATCCCAAATTGAGAGAAGCAGTTCAAGTTTGGAAGACAAATACACATCCGAATTTGTGCCTTTTCCAAGGTAGAAAGGGTGTAATGGAATAAATCTGCCACTAGGTGGCTTAGGGAGTTTAAGGTTAGTCTTTACTTTTAGCAGATGCACCACTAGGGGCACCAAGTAGCCAAATCAGCCTTTGTAAGGGAAATACCATGTAAGTCTATAGAATTTTGTTACAGCAAATGGAGTGGCCTAGATGAGTGCATGTTGTTGAGCCATAAAGCAAACCTAAACACGTTTTGAATGAGCAAAACCATATATATTCCATAGGTAAAATTCTAGAAGTCAATAACAAATGTGTAATTCGTACTCTTGAAAATAAACAAACATGCTCCCAATGATTTAGAGATACTCACATTAGAAATTAGATGACATTTGAGACTAAAGAATAGTGAGACCACTATGTAGAAGCCTTGTTGAATATAACTAAGGTAAAATGTAAAGGGAAAGTGATTGCCTTAAGGTTATCACCGTAGAAATGTAATTAAAAATAAATGAACTGAACATTAATGAGCTAAGCTCACATTTCAGAAAGTTAGAAGATAACAAGAATGAAGGAATTAAGGAAGAAACAAATATTAGAGAAATAGATGATAAATATCCAATCAGGATGATAACACAAGGAAAAAAAGGAGTTCAGAGATGAGTTGGTTCCTTTATGATATTACTGAAACTGAAAATGAGCTGGTAAATTTATCAAGAGTAAAATATGACAGTAATCAGTCACATCAGGAAGGAAAATATTCCTGAAATTTCTGTAGCTGCGCTATGCCTACAAGTGGATAAATGAGAGAAGAAATGGAAGTGCTGGCGGAGAAGGTTAGTCATAGAACTCCTGCCTGCCAGGTGTGAGGCCAGGTTAATCCCAGCATTGCACATGCAGAACACACAATCTCTCTCTCTCTCTCTCTCCAGAAAAATCTCAATTTTCCTAAAGGCATGAAATGAGTAGATAAAAATCTTCCCATGGAATGCTGTTTACATTGGCACACACTGTAGTGCCAGTTCCTGTGGAGGCTGAGACAGGAAGGTGCTTGTGCCCAGATATATGTCTGATGCCAGCCTGTATAAGGCAGTGAGACCTTGTTTCAAAAAACACCAAATAAAAGAAATCTTTCCACAAAGAAAACTGGCTCATAAGCTCCTTAGTTAAAAAATTCCAGATGTATGCAACATCTTCTAGTGAATAGAACAATGCTTCTAGAGAATTCCTTCTTTTATGAGAGACATACAGTCTTGTCTCCAAAACCCAACAAGAGGCAATAAAAGAAAGAATGATTACAGTTCTGACTAACTTTCTCAGAGATATAGATACAAATATCCTAAACAAAATAGTAAGGTACTGAATTGTGCTGAATAAGTCCGTGATTGTGCTGGAAAACACTAATGAACAAGTCTGGAACTTTCAAGAATTCAAAATTAGCCCAACATTAGGCAAACCTACACAATTCACAATATTAAAAGGGAAAAATCATTTAGAAAGATGCAGGAAAAGCATTGAATAAGATCCAATGAGCAATAAAAATCCCAACAACAAACATCTCTCCTTATCAAAGAAGGAATATAAAGAAATTTTCTTAATTTAATGGTAGAATTTTGATAGGAACCTACAGAAGGCATCATGTTTCACAATGAATTTTTAATTTTTTTTGCATATGCATGATTTGCAGATTCAGTAACACATTAGAAATATACGTCTTGGGGAATCAATGACCATCTACATCAATTCTGGCCTTTTTTCTTTCTCACTTACCCTTGCTCTGTGCATCCCACCCCAGCCCTCACTCTCAGAGATTCATTCTTTTGCTAGCAGTCCATTGTCCCAAATGCTTTAAGATCCCTTTGCTACAAGTCCTGGATTCTCATTGTCTTCCCCACAGTTGCTCATAATACAGGAACACCAGCAGGGGGAGTAAGGCGAGGGAAAGAAAGGCAAGGGACAGGAACTGACAGATAGAAACAAAATTGTCAGGAACTTCTGGGTAAGATGGTGGCTGAGTAGAATTACTGTTCAGTGGCTTCTCATAGGCTCATTCAAAAAGTTGAGATATAGTTATAAATTTCTTGCTCAACCTAGCTAGGAGAGGGAGGAGAGCTCTAGGAATTGAAAGGAGGCCACAGGAAGGCTGGAAATATTATAGACATCTTGGAAGCTGAAGAATGTGTCAGCTGGAGAAACCACTCCACGCTGCTTGGGAAGGGCTATGAGCTACTGGCATCCACAGACAGATGTAAGCCTAGAGCTGTGAGCCACAGGAATTGACAGCAGCTGGTAGTCCCAGCCTACAGAAATGAGCCTGTGGATAAGGCAAAGTATAAGCACACTGAGAGCTTCCTCAGGGAAAGGCCTCCCAGCGTGTAACAGACCATCTTGGAAGCCATACTAGGAAGTGATGTAGGTGGGAACCATTTTGAAAAGAGCCTGAATCTGAACTCTTCATGGTAAAAGAAACCACAGATGGACCATACATCAGGGACTTTGGGGATACCCTTAATCGGTGCCTAGAAAGGAAATGGCACAAGAGACAGTTGCTGAGAGGGGAGAAAGACCACCAACCTCCTGAATGGTTTAGGTGGTTGCAGGAGCACTTTGATATGTATAAAGGCAACATATAACATTTACATTGACCTTGAGTGTTTTGTGCATATACATACCGTGGCAAAATTACAAATCCTTTTCCTTTTAACCCTGCCTCTTCCCCTCCAGTTCCCATTATTCACCTCAGTTAGTTCTATGAAATGATTGCTATCTGGATTTCTCATATTAGAGAAACCATTCAATATTTAATATTCTGCTTCTGACTTCACTGAGCATGATGGTCTCAAGTTGCATCCATTTACCTACAAAAACCTCAGGCCTTCCTGCCTTTACAGAAAAGTAGTATTCCATTTTGTACAAATACTACAACTTATGTATCCATTGGTCTGTTGAGGGTATTTTGGTGTCCTCCACATTTTAGCTATTGTTAGTTGTAGAACAGCACAATTTATAACAGCCAACTCCTGGAAGAAACTAATATGTCCAAGCACAGATGAATGGATAAAGAAGATGTGGCATATTTACAAAAAGGAGTACTACTCTGCCATAATGAAAGATAAAATTAAGTCATTCATAGGAAAAATGGATGCACCTTGAGACCATTATGCTTAGCAAAATGAATCAGATGCAAAAGGTTAAATATTGTATGATTTCTTTAATATGAGAAACCAAACCATAATAAAAGTAAAAGAGAGATGGAAGAAAGTAAGGAGATGGACTTTGTGGGAAAGGGTATGTGTGTGTATGTGTTTAGGGTGGGTTGAAGAGGTGGGAAAGGAAAAGGGATAGGATATGTTAAAAAAATAGCGAATGTTCACAGATACATAATTAAGTGTATAGCTAGTGAATCTCACCGAATGTGCAGACACTAATAGAATCTAGAAAACAAGTGAATTTTCCAGATCCCATCTCAAATACATAAGTTTACACTACATGTGTGAATTATAATTGAGAAGGATATAATTCACAATTACATGAAAAATCAGCTAAGTTGGGATTAATTAATAGAGGGGGAAATTGTGGGGCTTTATTGAGAATTATAAAAACCCTTCCTTGTCATAGGTAGAGAATATTCACGAATTAAAAGACTCAAAGTGGCAAAGATGTCATTTATTCCAAATTGGTGAATTCCCTGAGAACTAACTCTTCATTGTGCAAAGTTCCTATGACTTTCTTTGGTAGAAGCCTACTTTGATTTCCAACCAAGAGAAACACAGATTGTCTCATCCTAGAGAGGAACACTTTCTTATTCCAGTGGTATGGGCAGCTTCAAGGTCAAGACAAGGGTGAGAGGTCCCCAAGGTGGAGACCTTGGAAGTGGCAGGGCCCTGTGTTCTCAGAGCTGAGGGGAAGGGGATCAGTGTCCTCCCTTCTCTTCAACTTCTGGTCCTACCGTTCCCTTCCTGGCCGCCAGGGGCCTCTGTGTCCTCACTAGAAGTGCAGAAAAAGCACTCTGGCCAGCTCAAACCCAAAGGAGTGAGTATCACAGCAGTGTGTGTGTTGGGGATGAGGGACCTTTGAGCGACTATCAGGAAACTGAATCCCAGAGCCCAGGGTTACATTAGGCAGGGGCACAGAGAGGCTCAAGGTGGCAGGGAGGGGTCCCGGGACCTCCAGGTGATGCTAGTAGGCAGGGCCTCGATTCAGGACTTGAGTTCTTATTTAATATTGGAGGGGCTGTGCCCGGCTGGGGCCAGTGACATCCAAATGCGTACAGACTCAGTCTCAGATGTCTACAGGACATAGATGTAGGGATGGGGCCATGGCCTTGCTGGGGATGTAAGGTGGGCCTTCAGCTCACAGGCAGCCTGAACACAGATGCCCTGTGCTCTGTAGATCCAGGCTAGACTGTGCTCTTGGGAAGCCTGGGATGTTAATGGGAAGGAGATGCACGGGGGTCCACAGGCTAAGGAAGATCCTGCGCAGCCTACCTGTCCATCCACCCACCTGTCCATCCGCCTGGGTAGATTCAGTACTAACCCTCTGTATTCACATCCTAAGTCATCCAGCTCGGCTGTATGTTTAGTCCTAGAAACTAAAAGGTTAGGAGCTTAATATGTTCCACATGAAGTCCAGGCACCTCTGAAGACTGGGAACAAAACACAACGTGCTCAGCAAAATCTGTAAAACCTAGACGGCTCTCAGGTCCTCTCTCCTCTCTATTCCTGGATCCAGCCATTGTCCCCTTGTTTCTTCTCACAGTATGTCAGGTACAGATACACTCCAGGGCTTTTGCACTTGAGGCTTCTTCTGCCAGGAGCCCTCCTCAGGTGCCTGTATGGCTAGTCCCTCATTCACTCAGGTGTAGCCCTTGTTTGACCATCCAGCTGGTACAGCTGTTGTCATTTTCCTTTCTCAGCTCCTTTCTTCTCATGAAGAACTTAACTCTGCATATCAGGATGCCATGTGGTGTATGTGATGGGCCCAGGCCACCCACTGGCACTGTGTTCCATGACTGGGTCTCTGAGGCCACTACTATGTCCCCAGGGCCTACACTAGCACTGGGAACCTCCCTGATCTGTGGCTCTGTGTGGACTGAGTGGTGTTCAGTTCTTCTGGGAAGGAGGGATGGTCTGGGTGCCAGAGTGGGCCAAGGGGGCCCGGCCTGATCTTGTTTTCCTCTGCTAGGAAAAGCATCTGCCGTAGTTGACAGCATGTTAACGTGTGTTACCTCTGTGTGGAGGCATGTCAGCGACTGTGTCAAGATCTTAGCATTCCTCTTTCTGTAAAGTCAGCCCCCTCCCCTGCGTGTACCCATTCTGCCTGGCTTAGGAGAGATCTGACTCTGAAACTCTTGGTCTAAAATTTTCTCTTTCCCAGGGTGCCTCGCTTATTCGTGGTGCATAGAGGATCCCCTGATCCTCTGCCTCAGCCCCTCCCTGGGAGAAGGCCCAGTTTCTGGGCTCTGGCAGGGCCTTGGGAGCTGCAGTCCATGCACGGGGGGAGGTAGATCACTGACTTGGGAGCAGGGCTGCATTGCTTGTCTGCTGCCATATGGAAGGAGACAACTGTCTTCCCAGACTGTTGCACTCTAGGGTTTTCCATCCCACTCCTGGGGATCATTACGGGTACAGAGGACATTTTTTAGAGAAAGGACAAGAGCAGCCAGTAGAGGGCACAGTCAATTCTGACTTTGCCGTGAACACATGTGTGCCCACACGCAGGTGTGTACGTGGATGACTGTGTGAGTGTGTGTGGGCAGGCACATGTACAGGGAGACTTGGGATCTGTTGGCCAAGACTGCAGCTGGATCACTCACATGTGATGCTCATAGAGGACAGTAGGATGAGAGCAGTGACACCTCTGTGCCATGTGTAGTGACTGTACGGCTGGGTGTTGACCTGCCCTGTTCCTGGGACAAGTTCCTGACAGCATTAGACTGTCTGGTGTGTGAGGGGCTGGGAGTGAGATCCTGGGTCTGGGGTGAGTTTAAGAGCACTCTGCTTCCTGGGGCTGGACATAGGTGGCAGGAGGGGATGGCTCTCACACTCTACATGTCACTTTTATTTAGTAAATGGGGCCAGGATATTTAGCAGTGGATGTGCGTCAGCCCATTCAAAGGGGATAGGCAGGCAGGGCTGGGCCGATGTTGTGGCTGAGTAAGGCCCCTGATCAGAGCAGCTGAAGTTGAGTCTTAGGTGGACAGGTAACTGGGGCTGGAACTTGCCTGAGAGGGACTCCAATAGGGTCTGGGGCATGTGATGGCACCATGCAGGTGAGCACTGGTCTTTCTGACTGGTGCTGAGGCTCCTGCTCTGAACCCTGTGGGACTTCGTTTCTCCTGAGTAGCTGAGTGATGGGGTCCCTCTCTAAAGGTCCTCCTGGCTTTCATAATTACTTTGTGGTGCTGTCAGGAATCTCTGGTACCTTGGAAAGCCAGGTTCCCTGAGGATTTTAGGCTCTGAGACCTGGGCCAAGAGTGTACCACTGCTTGAAGTGTTGAGCTAGAGGTCCTCCCAACCTTCCACATCAATGGCTACTATCTCTGGAAGGACGCATGAGGTCTCCAGTCTTGGAAACTAAGGGACCAGGTATTATCTGGGACAAAACGGACAAAATCTCTTTCCTATACCTTGACAATGGGGACAGTGTCTACCAACAGGGTCCCTCGAGCTCTCTGTCAACACTACATGTGCAGATCCCAGTACTCAACCTACTCACCTCAGGCATCATCCTCACACCCAGCACTCACAGAATCTTGGGCCTCCCAGAGCAGCCAGAGGTTTGAGAATATGGTCTGGGCCTTGACCTCTCAAGAGGAAGATTGATGTTGCCAGGGAGAGAGATGGAAAAGTGGCCACTTCTGAAGAGAATGACCTCTGAGGAGAAGGCTTGGGTTCAGGCCACCAGTAGTGGATGCTCCAGGATCTGGGAATTAGCCTCAGGGGCCTCTCCCTTTCCTCAGTTTCAGAGTGGAGTTGTAGTTAAGGTGGGAGGGGGACAACAGTGCTCCAGGCTACCTCTCCATCCATGGTGGCTCAGGACACGGGTCCTGCTCTGCTCTGAGAAGGGGCAGTGGCATGCTTGCCTTTCTGTAAGCTGGTCTGTAATACACTTCCAAAGTATTAGATAAGCATGACTTTTGACTCTTGATTGGAGGGTCAACTCAGTCCATTGTTGGCTCCATGCACAGAAATGGCAGAAATGGTCTTTAGGAGTTTTGGCTACATCCGTGTTGGAATTAGTGAACATCTGGAGCAGCCTACTTTGCTGGAGGGACCAGGGCAGGGGCTGCTTGAGTGCTAGTGGAGCCACATGTCTGCAAGTGTGATACTGGCTTAGACATAACTGCGTCTTACCTGTGTGGATGTATTGTTAAATGACCCAAGTAAAAATCTCTGTGATTTATCTACATGTTTATCTCAGTTATCTTAACTGTCACTGACAGCTAATTCAGGGGCTGTTTGTCATGTTCTTGGCCTAAGAGGCTGATATCAGGAGGTGAAATTCTTAACATGTCAAAATCACCATTTAAACACAGTCTATTATAGATAATAAACGGTCTGCTGTCTGATAGATACCTCTGCTGTCTAGGAAAAGTGAGGTTGAGTCTGGAAGGGCACACACCACATATAATCAGAGTAGGCAACCAGGCTTTATATATTTTTTGCTTTATTTTTTAAAAATCATTGTATTGACTTTTACAATCAGGAAAAAATAAACTGTCTCTGTAGATGTGCAGTTAGTAGTAAAAATGAGCAATTTGTTGACATGACTTATTATCAAAGAAGCAGTGTTGTAAAAGAAGTAAATCATGAGAATACACACAGTATAATGTAGTCTACAGAAAATCCAGAAACAGGCTATGATGAAAAATAGTTTGTGTAAGGACACAGAGAGAACAGGTAAAATGAAGAGGGAATCCAGTTGTGATGATAGCACTTGGAGGCAAGGGAAGGAGGATTACAATTTTGAGGCCAACCTGGGCTACAGAGTGAGTTCAAGTTCAGTCCAGACAGCATAGTAGTGAGAAACCGTCTCAAAAACAGAACAAACAAAATAAAATAAAAACTCAACAATAGCAATATATATCTGTAGCTAGTAGGAAAGGGAAGACAATTCAGGGACTTTTGAGGGCTTGGTCATGTTTGTAGTATGGAGTACAAACGGAAGTGTTCAAATCTCATAGAAATCAGCATCCACAATTCAACAGCATTTAGTACGTTCACATCGCCACTCAACTATCACTGCTAATAAAATTGCTTTTTAAAATTCACAAATGTATTTTACTTCTCTCTCTTCTGGTTATCACAGTTTGCAACTAAACTGAAGGAAATACATCAAAATATTAGCAGTAGCTTTTCTAGGTGAATTGTTTTTCTTGTTTGTTTTCCTGTACTTTTCGCATTGTTTACAGTGAGATGTTATTATTTTGAAACCAGAGACCAAGAGTGTATTTATAGGAGGAAGTCAGAAAACAAACAAGGTGATTCTCTGTTATGCCGAATCAACACCTGTGCTTTTGTAGTCTCATCTACAAAATATTGTTGTCCCCTCTGGGCTTGGCGTTTGGGGACCATGGAGGCACCCTAAACCTCTGTGACCTGGAGACAGGAGATAATCTCTGCCAGGCTTGGTGATTCCTTGAATATATGTTTCAGATCTTTCAGCCACCTTCATGTCCCATGTGTGTTTGATGAACTTAATTTCCTTTTGCTTTAGCCCTTGGTTTGGTGAGTTTGGTTAACACAAGTTCACGAACTAGAGAGCTTCAGGTCCCTTGGGGAAGTGGGTTAAGTTGTTTTGCTACTAGCTACTATCTCTTTCTCGCCCAACTTTATTATTAATCCCTTTTATACAACTTTGAGAGAGAAATATAAAATGAAAGTTGAAATGCCCCCATCAATCCACTGCTCCATCCAAATCATTACCCCTCACAGTGCAAGCTGCTTGCAGGCAGCAATAATCCTGTTAAATACTCACCTCTGAAATTCCTTCTCTCAAGCCAGCATTCCAAGGCAGGTGGGGAGGGTCTGTCTATATTTTGTTTTGCCCTGACCCACTAAGTGTCGTTGGGTGGGCTTTGGGCCTCAGGTTCCTGAATGGGCATCTTGGGTTAGAACCATGTGGCTAGCCATTATGGGTCATAGACTCTTTCTGCATAGGCTTGAACCTCTCCTTACAAAGTGCATTCATGCAGACATTTTCCAGACTTTTGTGAACCCATGAATTAGATGACCCAGATCATTTCTTTAGATTTGTGGTCTCCAGGGTATCCTGCTGTAAGGAGGAGAGATTGAGCCTCTCCTTTGTGACCCCAAAGGGAAGACCTTGAATTTGTCTTTGCATCCCTGCCAAGGACTGTGCTAAGTGCTTTTCACAATTACCGTCCTGAAAATATGCATAGCCCTGAGGGGTACTTGTCACAATATTCACCACAATGTCACAGTGGATGATGCAGACGGGTCAGTCACTTGCTCAAGATCACACGCATGGACATGTGGTGAAACAGAAGTTGAGCCCAGGTCTTTTTAGGCTTCAAGCTCATTCTCTTTAACAAACTGTGATCCAATTCCGAGGAGGTTAGCCTGCTGACCTCCCAGGTCCCTCTGATACTAAGATCTTGTCCAAGAAGCTCTTCAGGGTTGCTAATCCATCTTCATGCACATTAACCGTTCACTGTCCTTCTCAGCAGTTTCAAAGTGGGCAGGGCAGGTTATAGACATCCTCTTTGCCTGGTAAGGGACAAGGCTTAGAGATGCCAAGAAAATGGCTCTGGTGTGCTCGAATGGGATCAGAGACAGGAGTGGAAGCCAAGCATTGGATAATCCTATGTCCTATGACACAGAGCTGCCAGGCACCAAGTTTCTGTGCTTGTCATAATTAACATTTACCCACATACCTATCCCTTCGTCCATGTGCCCATTCCATTACCCATCCACCTGTGTACCTAAACCACCTGGTCTTCACCCATCCACGTACCACCACCCACCCATCATCCATCCACCAACGCATTTGTCAATCACTTTCTTTCTCGTGCATTCACTCACTGTCAAATTATCCACCCAACCTCCTGCCCGTCCGTGTACACACCAGTCCTCCTACTCTTCCATTTGCCCCCTTACCATCCATCAGTCATTCACCCGTCAGTGCATCTGTCCGACCACCAATCTCTCCTTGCCTTTTTTGTTTTCTCCCTTCCTCTCCTTCAACAGAACTGCTTACCGAGAACCTTGACGTTTCCAGATACCGAGCTGCTGCAGAGCTGAGTAAGGAGGCCTGGGAAGGGCTGCACCTCCCGGGAGCAAACTCTTCTCCTGGATCAGTAAGGGCATTGGAAGAGGGAAGGGGGACAGGAGGTGGCAGGCTGGAGGGGTGGGTGTGGATTTCCTCAAGATCTTTCAAGCTTGAGATCTTAATACTGGACTCACAGAATTAGGTCAAAAACTTGTTCTTTTTTTTTTGGAAATGGGTGTCTCATTTTAGCCCAGGCTGATCCTGAACTCACTATGCAGCCTTGGACTCATGGCAATCCTCCTGCCTCAGTTTTGAGTGCTGGGATTACAGACATGTGCCACCATGCCCAGCTTTATGTGGTGCTGGGGAATCGAACCCAGGGCCTTGCACTCTCTAGGCAAGTGATTTAACTATTGTGCCATTCCTCTAGCCCTGAAACTTTTTTTTTTTGTGGGAGAAAATGAGAAGGAAAAAGGAAAGATCTGGCGGCTATCTTCCTCTTACTTAGAGAATAGATGTCTAGTAATGATGATGTCTAGGTGGAGATTTTCTGAATGTTAAAAAAGGAAACTGGGTATGTTGCCATATATCTATAATCATAGCCCTCTTGCAGGCTGAGGCAGGACAATCATAAGTTGGAGTCCAGCCTGGGCAACTTAGTGACTTAGAAATACTCTGTTTCAAAGTAAAAAATAAAAACAAGCTGCTAATATAACTTAATATGAGGGCTTGGGTTCAATCCCCAGGAACACACACATATATGTACACACATACACACACACATGGGGGGTGGAGAGGGAGACAGGATACATATGTTCAGGTTACTATATAATAAATGAAAATAACTAGACTGAAAAAGCCATAGGCAATATAGTGGGTTTCTGATCATTTCTCTCGTCTCTCTACCATTTTTTGTTATATATTCTATTGAGAAATTTATACACATGATCTTATGCATTCCTTATATAACATATGTGAGGTAACTACTAACTACTAACTACTACTACTACTACTCCTAACTACTAACAGGAGAGAGGTTCGTTGTAAAGGCAAATTGTCATCTCTGAGTGGTAGAGAAATTTGTCAAGCTGAGTCATCCTACAGATACCGTACTCTGAACTGCGGTGTAATTTTTTCCATCCAAGAAGTTTTCAAGTCTCTTCTGGTCTCATTAAGATACTGGACCTTTTTTTCTCAGCTGGTGGTGATCCTGACCTGACTTTGTCTCATGCCAATCTCCTTTTTATAAATGGAATTTATTATTATTCTTTGCAAAAGTTGCTTCAGCTTTTGGTTTGCAGTTGCTTTCTGTAATATTTTTGCAATTATTCCAGCTCTTGACTTTTAAAGGAGTTCATTTTCTTTAATCCTCTTTGCTATACATGCCTGATGTTAGATACTCATCCCTGAAATTCCTTCTCTTTTCATTGTTTGTTTGTAGTTGTTGTTGTTGTTTTGTAGACCAGCCCATTTTTGTGGAGTTGTGACATTTTCATGGTTTGGACCAAGAACCTTAGACTTAGAGGCTAAGAATCCATATTTGTGTTGTGAGGACCTCTTCACACATGCCACCCCCACCCCATTAGACCACTTGTTAAGAGGGGTGCTCTCTGTATTCATCAGTACAATCCAGTACCTGAATCCTGCCTTTCATGGGTGTTGCAGGCTAAATATTTGTTGAATGTTATGTGAATTGGAATAAATATACTTTCGTCTGTGACAAAAGCCTATTTTTATAACTACACAATAAATGGTCAGTGTTGATCAATGAGAATAGTCATGTGAAAATAAAGCTCAACATTACTTCTGGATTCTCCCTCAAGGCAGCCCCAGTGAACAATGTAATCATGGATCTGGGCGCAAGTCCAGGCATGGATACAAATACACTTCAGCGTGCACATCACCTCTTTCTCTCCTCCTTCCTATCTGGCTGTGTTGTCCACTCTGATCTCAAATTCCTGGGCTCAAGCAGTCCTCCCACTTCAGCGTTCTGAGTAGCTGGGACTACAGATACATGCCAATGCCTGGATCACGTCTTGTCTTATGACCTCTTTGGGATAACACTGCAGCTACTCATATGGTCACACCTTTTCAGTTGCCTTCAGATTTTAGAAAATCTTGTATCTTAAATGTGCCTGTTGGTGTGTTCTCTGATTTTAAAACTCACAACTGACCTTTGAGAAGTCAGAAAACGCAGGAAAGAAGAATCTACAGCAGAAGTTTGATCTTACATGACCAAAGAGGATTGGGTTAGTGTGGGTCTTTCCAGACTTTTCTCTGAATGAAGTTACGCCCTTAAAACAAAGGTAGGAGTCAGGTGCAGTGGCATATGCCTGTAATCCAGCACTGAGCCTGGGAGGCGGAGGCAGGAGGATTGCAACTTTGAGCTCAGACTGAGCAACTTAGTGACTTATGGAAATCCTGTCTCAAAACAAACAAACAAACAAACATATATATATATATATATATATATATATATATATATATATATATATGTATGTATGTATGTATGTATGTATGTATATATAAGGCTGGAGATGTAGCTCAGTGTGAACGTCCTGGGTTCAATCTTCAGTAATCCCAATACAGCAACAATAACAAAACCACAATAGGGTCTTGTTTTATCACCCACCTGTGTGCACTGTCCTTTGCTTTGACCATCTGTCCATGCTGCCTCTCCAAGGCCTTCTGGCAACATGGGCATTAAACTCTCAGTGTTATTTTCCCATTACAAATGCATCTTGGCCCCACATTCACATGTACTGGCTCTGTAACATCTCCATGATTAGGAAGATTTCTGGGTAACAGGAGAGAACATTTCCAGACAGTGGACGCAGAGAACAAACTCAAGAGGGCTGGAAGGCTGAACAGCCTTTCCATGAGGCCTCCAAGAATGGTGAGGTCTTGGGAAATGAGGATGTCTGTACTTGTCCACTCATTCCCACTCATTTCTTCTTTCCTACAGGATCATCTCCTCCCTACGCCCCTCCCTGTTAATGCTCAGGGCCTCTGCTGGCTAATTCGTAGATGCCTTCTAGTCAGGCCCTCCAAGATTTCAGGGCCTGAGATGGAGCTCATAGTGTGGGGAGGCAGCCAGGGGGCAGCATCAGGACTCAGGGGCTGGGGCTGGGAGTGGGCGGGCCTGCGGTGGAATAGATCTGGGGCTGCACCTGCAGGCTGCGCAAACATCCGGTTGTAGCCTTGAAACTATCCTCCTGCCCTTCCTAGGCCACACCTGGCCCTGTTTGTCACCCATCCCACGCCCCACTGGCTATGGGCTTGGTTTCTCTTCCCCCTAATCTCTCTCCTTTTTTTCACCCTGAGTTCTGGTTTCAGCCAATGCAGGGTTAAATTTAGCCTGGGGATTCCCAGGGGTGGCCAGCTGCAGACAGGGTTACCAGAGCTGTACACGCCCAACTAATTCTACACCCCACCTCCCCAGTCCATACCCCAGCCTACTTCTCTCAGGCCTCCCTGCCTCACCGGGCCTAGGGACCCCCAAGTGAACCCCAGTACACAGGAATTCTAGGGTTTCCTTGATGACCGATTCTCTGGGCCCTTCACCTACCTCCTTCCAGGGGAAAAGGGAAGGCTGGGCAAAGAGGGGCAGTTATTTGCTCAGAGTCACACAGCATGCCAGAGGTAGGCCTGGGCAAGAGCCCTGGAGGCGACATCAGTGGCTGGGGGTTGGCATGGGCTCCCATGGACCAGGCATGCTATAGGTATCTTGTTAATTAATCTCCAAGCTCTCTTTATGGAAGAGAAGTTATTATCATTCCCTTTGTAGAGCAAGAAACAGGCCCACAGAGGGTAGCTGGATTACCCACCACCATGGACCAATGAAGGCCTGGCCTGTCTGTCTGTTGTTGAGTCTCCTCTGGGAAAAGCAATACTTTGGACTCCCCTAGGTCTCCTGCCACCATCCTTTCTTCCTCTTGGCTGGCCACCAGTGAAGGGTCAGCCATGGGGTCTGCAGTCCTGACTCTGCTCGCTGTCTTCTCTTGGGCTCTCTCTGCCTTCCTGAATAAGATGAGGCTTTGGAATGATGAAGGGAGTTCCCGCCACATGAGCACATGCAGCCTGGGTAGAGGGCTGTGCTGCATACAGGAGCACCTCTGTGTGATCTCGGGTTTGTCCCTTCCTCTCCTGGCCTCAGTTTCCCCACTCATCATGTCGGAAGCCCTGAGTTAGAAGCAAGGACACCCAGGGGCTTGTTCTGCCTCAGTCTTCGGGTTTTAATTGCTCAGTGCCAGTGACCTCTGTGTGGAATGGAACAATGTCATCCTCCTGTTGGCCTCACAGAATCCATGCCAGTTCAGCCCAATAACTAATGCCCTTGTGTTTTATAAATGGAACAGGGGCAATAAAGAGCAATCAAAAACATGTAAACAAGGACAAGATTGTATCTCTCTCTCTCCTTTTTTTCCCCCCTGCTGGTGGTACTATGGATTTATTCCAGAGCCTTAGCACTGAGCTACATCCTCAGCCCTTTTCATTTGTTAATTTTGAGACAGGATCTGGTTAAGTTACTGGGCTCAAACTTGTGATCCTCCTGCCTCAGCCTCCCAGAGTGCTGGAATTAAAGAAAAGTACTACCACACCTGGCTTCTTTTGGACCATAGATCTGGTTAGAGACGAGGTCTTCAGGACATCTCCTTCCAGTCTTGCCTTCTCTGAGCCCTGTCCCTTCCCCTCTCCTGGACAGCCTGCTGGACCTGTTTAGTCTGCCCTTGCTCTGGCCTGTGGCATGGTCAATATGTCTTTTCCAAGCATTCCTGTGTACACCTACGTCCCCATTCTGGGCCTGCCTCCTAGAACTTTCTGCTCATGTTCTCCCTGTACTTGGTTACGGTGTGTGTCTGATTCCTCTTCTTCCCCAGGACAGAGTACAGGCTCCCTTCCTACCTTGTTCTCTGCTTCATAGAATGCTTTGCTCATAGCAGGGACAAGCCACGTGGCAGAGTCCTAGGACATGCTGGGTGGTGAGCAGGATGGCAGATATGAGGAACAAGAGTCTGGGGGCTTTGGGTAGAGGAGCCATGGTCCTTCAGTGAGGGCCACTGTGCCCCAGCTGTGACCCTGCAGACATAAGGGGAGCTGTAGTCACTCCCTGTGTTGATGTACTTGCTGATCCCCCATGGTGCCCTGCTTCCCTTTGCCCTGGGGCCCTGGGTGGCTAGCTTACTCTTTGGCCCTGTTCTAGAGTGCTACTGCTTCTAGAACACCTTTGCTGGTCACCCAGTACCAGTAGTACCCCCAGCCCCTTGAGGGTCTCACTTGCATAAGCTTTGTGCCAACTGAGGACAGGTCTCCCCTGAGCTGGCTTCTTTCCTAGCATCTGACTTGGGCTGAGCATTGATGTGCTCCTATTGAAGGGAAAGTGAGGGCATGGGAGTGAATAGTAGATGATGAGCCAGCGACCACAAGTGGGCCAAGGGCCACACTCCCCAGACTCACAATTGGACATATGCTGTAGGAAGTGGGGTTGGGAGTACTTGTCCCAGGCCTGTTCTCCTGACACTGTCTGTCTCGTGTGTCAGGGCATACGTGCTATAGTGGTGATGCCAGGCTTGGCTGCTGCCTTCTCTAGATTAAGAACCTCAGGAATGGGCCAGCGGACCTGTTGGCTGGCGTCCTCTGAGAATGAGCTGGTAAAGTCTCATCAATGAATGGGGTTTGCCCTCTGCAGGAGTTACCCAGGCTGTGTTGGGTTTTTGGTCTCTTTTTTTTTTTTTTCTGACTTAAAGCCCTGGAGTGTCTGAGAATCTTTCTCTGAGAGGATAGGATGTATAGTGGGATCTGGTTGTCGACTCAGTAGCGGGCATCATGCCTCAGCAGCTTGGTCTATCCCTCACATCTCTTACAGATATTTTTTTGATACTAGGAATTAAGCTCAAGTCAAAACTGAGGTACATGGACCGAGCTATATCTCCAGCCCATTTTTATTGTTGATTTTGAGATAAGGTTGCACTATATTGCTGAGTTTCCCAAGGTGAGCTCAAATTTAGGATTTTCCTGCGTCAGCCTCCCACAGTGCTGGACTTACGGGCATGCCAGTATATTTGGCTTCTTACCTTTGTCCTCAGCATCTAGATCCATCATGAGGGAGGGAGACACCTGAGTTCCTCCTCCCTCAGAGAATGAATAATTCCTTGGTGTCAACTTTGATGCTGGCTGGGCCAGTCCAGCCTGGCCTGGGACATGAGGAGCTCAGGCCCTGCATGGGGCAGGCCTCCAGGCATCCTTAGGGTGGGACTGTGGTTGGATGGGTGAAGACAGATGATGGACACATAGGTGAGTGAGTGAACAATCTAAGGTCCTGTCCACCGGGGAGGGACCTGTGAGGACTGTTGCAGATGAGCTGTGCTCATGTGCTCCCCATCATGACCCTGCATCTGGGGCTCCCAGGTTAGCCAATGTGAAGGTCTATATTTCACTCCTCTTTCTTGTTCTTGGCTCAGTGGTCTAAAGAGTAGAAGATCTGGGGGGCTGTAGTCAGGTGTGACTCACAGAATCTCATATCAAGTTCCTGCAAGCCCTGTTTACCCAGAGCTTCCGAACTCTTAGTATCTGGCTGTGCTCATGAATGGCCTTAGGTCTGTGCCCAGCCTGTAGAATGGGTCCTGGGATGTCCTGAGGAAGGGGCAGGAAGTGCATGAATAGAAGATTCTAGAATAGAGAACATGGCTACTGTCGATTGACCATACTCTTGAGATCCTGACTACCTCTGGTCTGGACACTGGAGCTCAGCTGGCTTGATGATGAAACACAGGTTTCTTGTTCAGCTGGGCTGATGCAAGCTTCAGGCACTGCAGCCTCCATGTCACCTCCCACCCTGCTGCCAGGTCCAGGGCTGAATGGGATTTCCCAGCTATTTTGGGCGTCAGAAACTCTTGGTTTCACTAGGCCAGCTGCATTGGGTTGAGGGTCCCTGGCCTGCAGGGAGCCCAGCTAGAATGGTGGGGCTGGTGTGTGGTCAGCTGGTGCTGAAACAGCCCTGTGGCAACGACAGTCAACTGTGGAAACAAGCAAACTGTCTATTTTCCATCTGATCATTTCTCCTTCTCTCTGGGGAGTGAAGTTCTATTATTATCAACCCAGCCACAAAGAGGGCAAACTGAGGCCAAGCAGAGCTACCAAGTCCAGCTGTAGGGGTCTGGCCAGAGTCAGGGCTCCTTACCTTGCTTGTCTCTGGCTGTCGGAGCCCTCAGGTGGTGCTCCCTGTTGTCCCACCGCTTCCCACCCCCACATCCTTTTATTTCCTCAAGCACTAATCCTTGTTTCCTATATGACACTATTCACTTATTTTTTGGTGTTTCTGTTTTCCCTAAACCCGAACTTGCTGAGCCCAATTGTACCTGTTTTGATCACCACTGGGGGCCACCACATAATAGGTGCTCAGAAAAATAACTGGACATATGACTTTACTCTGGGCATTGTCTATACTAGGACTTATCCATTCTGGGCCTTGGTTCACACTAGAACTGACTTGAAAACCTGTCTGGGTAAAACACCCTGAGAAGAGGCTCACCTGGCTGTCTTGGCCCTCCCCATGCAAGCTGCTCTCTGTGGCTCAGGTCCTTGCATCCTTTTGGGCCTCTGTTTGGGGCCTTGGCTGGCATCCAGCTAGTGCTTCTTCCCGACTCCTCAGATAGGTCCAGAGAGGGTATGTCTGGGGCTGGGCAGAGGCGGCTCCTATATATTGCCAAAGGGGGAATTGACCCTTTTCTTCTCTTCCATCTTCATGGCCAGGAAGCTGTGGTGTACCATGCAGGCCTGGTACTGCACAGGCAAAGATTGTCCGTCTACTGCCCAGGAAGCAGCCGGCACAGTAGATACTCAGTGGACATATGCTGAGTTGGAGTATTGGTGTGGCTGTAGGAAGAGAGGTCACCCTAAGGCATGGCCTGCATTGAAATAGAAGCATGGTAGGTGCCCTAGCAGTGGGGAGTACGTTGACCACTGGCTACTCTGACCAGGGGAAGACATAGGGACATCCGATGACTCCTGTGATTCTGGTCACTGATGTCACCCAGCTCCTTCCTGGTTCCTGTCCTAGTGCTACTGAGACATTTATATCTGATGGAGTTTCCCTGGGTACCGAGGCTGCTGAGAGGACCTGTCCTGTGCTAGTCCCAGCATAGACTGTAACATCACTGGGCAGAAATGTTGTCAGTGTCACCCCTGTCCTATTGTGAACTGGGGTTGTATTAGCTCACTTCCAGGGGTTCCAGATGAGGCGCACATGAGACCAGGAACCTGATGGTGACTACTAGGCTGTGTCCCCTTTGTGGTACTCCTGTTATTGCTAGACCCACAGAGCACTTTGTTTGACATGACTGGCCACAAGGCTCAGTGGTTGAGCATTGGATGCCTTCTTCTTCCATTATAATTAATCAAAAGAGAGCATAATTTAGTTATTCAGCAAATTCTCTGAGCTCTGGTGGCCAAAATTTATTGCCCATCCTGGGACGTTTTTGGCTATAGAAGGAGCACACTGACCACAGTTTTAGGTGGGTGCAAGCTGGGTATGTCCAGGAGACCCCAGACATAGGTAATTTTACTTATGATCTCCCTGGGCTAGTTGGTGCTCAGGGACACCCATGTGAAGTCACTTCCCAGACAGGATTAGGTTTGTAGTCTCAGGAGACATAATGACTCTTCAAGAAAACCGAACTAAGACTGACCTTGACCTTGACCCTGCTGCATTGTGTCACATCATTGTGTTTTGTCTCTGTGTGCAGTTCCTCAAGATGACCACACAGAAGGGTAATGACCCCAGGAAGAGGGGGTTCTCATGAAAGGCCCTCACAAACATCTCATGATCCTCAGGACTTGGTGTAACAAAGTGCTTCTGGGAACGCTCAGCCTCCCCGAGTCCTGCTGATGCTAGTTTGGGATCTTAGAGCCTCCTGTGTGGAACAAGGCCCCAGACAGATTTAGAATTGTTCTTCCTGTGTATCTCACTTGGAATCCACAGGAAGGAAGTTTGATTTGAGGTTGTAACATGTTGCTCCTTCAGGGCCACGGAAATTCCTTCCTGATGTGGGGATGGAGCTTGATGTGGTAGAGATATAAAGGGTTGAGAGACCACAGTGAGGATGTGGCCTAGAGATGTGGCAGGGGACATGGATGGAACCTGTCCTGAAGGTGACAGGCTCTGAGGAAGAGGCTGCCATATCAGGAAGGGGGGGTAGAATTCGACACTGCTGCATCCCCACACCAGTGGACGTTGTGAAGGGAAAGTAACTATATTATAGTTGGCTGGGAAACTAGGTTTTTGTCCTTGGTGTCCAGGCGGGTACTCGGTGGGGCCATGAGTATTGTGGGGTAAAGGAGGAGAATGTCTCCTGCCTAGGCCTGGCTGAAGATACTCTCTGGGTGCCCTTGAAGTGTTTGCATTGGTGCTGGCCCAGGTAGGAGAGTCACTCAGCTCATCTCATTAGGAGCTCAGAGACTCTCTTTTGTCTTAGAGCCCCAAACAACCACCTTCCTCCCCTCCCCCAGGCCTGAGAAGCCACCTTACAGTTTCTCCTTGAGCACCCCAGAGTGTTCCTCCCCCTCCTGTGCTATTCTGGGCTGTGGCTTTCAAAGTTGTAGAAGTCACAGGCCTCCTCCCCCATCTGACTCAGAGCCCTTTGTCTCAGTCCAGAGCCCGCAGCAAGGGTCCAGAACCTTACACTCTTCCCTATGTTTTTGGGGGCTTGCCTCACACAGATCTGCCTCTTGCAGTGGAGCTGTCACTCCCTGGAACTGACCTGGGTCAGAGATGGGCAAGGGATCTGTGCAGACAAGTGTAGGCTAGGGTCCAGCTTGGCCTTCTTGGAGTGGGGGACACCTGTACGTCTCTCCTGGTCAGTCTCCTCTCTGTGAGATGGGCAATGGCAGGCTCAAGGTCACATGGTCACTGGAGAGTCAATGGGAGATCGATGAGGTGCTCTGGTGGCTCAGGCCTGTATCTGGGGCATTCCACAAATCTGTCTGTCTGTCTTTCTTTCTTTCTTTCTTTCTTTCTTTCTTTGTTTTTTGAGACAGGATCTCACTGTGCAGCCCAGGCTAGTCCTGAATTCACTATGCAGCCCAGACTGGCCTTGAACTCACCACAATCCTCCTGTCTCAGCTTCCCGAGTTTTGAGATTACAGGCATGTGCCACCATGCCCAGCTAATGTGGTGCTGGAGGATTGAACTTGGGTACTTAGCAATGGACTTAGCGCTTGCTAAGCAAGTGCTTTAACTGCTGAGCTATTCCTCCAGCACCCACAGATGTTTCTGTAGTTAAATTCATCCTAAACACAGGAGGGAGATTCTTGTACTGCAATCAGTGTACCCTAGGCTGGGAGCTGAACTTGGGGTCTCAGGGACCAGGGTGGGGTCTGTGATGGACTTCATGTTGCCCACCCCCCTGCTGTCCACTACCAAGTGGTTCTTACCACCTTATACCTGGCACTTGGCTCACAGCTGTGCCCACCAATGGTGTGAGTTAAGTAGTGAGTAAAAGAATGACATGACCCACAGGACTGAGGATCTATGGGAATAAGACTGAGTTATCTGACAAATCACTGTGTAACTCTGTTTTGATTTTTTTTCTTGTGGTATTGACGATCAAGCCCAAAGCCTTCACACTGAGCTATATACCCAGTCTATTTTTTACTTTTGATTTTGAGACAGGTTTTTGTTAAGTTGCCCAAGCTGGACTTGACCTTTCAATCCTCCTGCCTTAGCCTCCCAGAATGCTGAGATTACAAGCCAAGGGCCCACATAGCGATGATGGAAATTGGCCAGGATCAGCAGCTCGGCTTCTGTAGCTCCTGCCTGGTAAGGAACAAGTAGGACAATCCAGGATCCTAGCAGGGAACAGCAAGCTGAGAACGTATGCAGCAAACACAAACTTCAGATCTCATTTTGTCTTTCTGTGAACAAAGGAAACTCCACAAGTAACACCAGCCTGCCAGACACGGTGGACTCATGACATTTTTGGGAGTCTGATGACACTTTGACTGTTTTCTGATATATAAAACTTATTGATTATTTTTGTTTAGAGTTGATAGTGATTTGGAGGTTCTTATCTTTTAATATCCCAGTGGAATATGTACCGATGGAAAGACATAATGTCTGAAATATGCTTCAACATATTTTTTTCCCAGAGGAGGAGTTATTCTGGTGTGGGTGGTTTAAAATCAGAATTCAATTGATTATTTAGGAGCTGTCTGATAGGAACATGGGGATATGACTATTCAACTGTGTTCCTATTTTTTTGTGTTCAGTAATAAAAATTTTCCTCGACTTGGAGAGGAGGTTAGACTTTGAGCATCAGCTAGAGATTGGGTGATTGCTGGCACTATATCCAGCAGAACTATTGAGTTGAGAACCGCTGGGGTCACCCACTCCCTCTCTGGGTTACATATTTTATCTTTATAAAATGGGCAAATCAGAGGACTATCACTGTACTTATCAACAAGTTCTGCCCCTTGGTGGGTATTGGTTTTATGAAGGTTCATCATAATTGAAATCGCAGGCCCACACTAGCACTCACATTAATATCACAGTGATCTTATTTGTTCATATACCCACTACCTCTGTGTGCTTGAGAGTCACCTCCAGTCTGAGCTCAGGTGAAGAGAAACCTTAGCAGTTCTATAAGGCTTGATGAACTGGTTGAGGAAGACCACAGGTTTCTGGACTTTCTAGGTGACATTCTGTTAATTGCTTCCCTACTTCAGCCTACATCAGCACTAACTCAGTTATTAAGCATTGTGAATGTGTGAACAGTGCTCCTGCCTATCTCATTCTCCAGACCATGCCATGACATCCTGAGGTTAACACAGCTCTAGACTCCTGTTCAATTTTCTTCTTGAGCCAACAGGTGAGTTTCTGTTTTGCATGTGAGTGTAGAGTTAGAATGATTGAAAGGAGCTCTTGGAGAGGTTGAAAGATTTTCCTTGCTCACCTTGAAGTTTATTCCATAAATTCTAAGTGTGTGAAATCTCCACTATCCTTTTAGCCTCCTCTCACTTTCTCATGTACATAAGTGCATAGCTCTTCCGCTGTGTGCAGCCAGCCTGCTGTCTTGATTGTCCCCAGCACTGGATGGACCCACAACCTGGGGATACATCCTATATGCCTCTCTCAAAGAACATGTACAAAGATCTGGAAAATAAGACCCTGATATGCATCTTTTTCTCTGACCTTTGGCCTGCAGAGCTCACATGTAGGCACACACTGAGCAGCTTAGTTGTGACATGAAAGGGCATCCTGAGAGGGACCTAATAGGATCCCCCTCAGCAAGCCCCTGCTCAGTCCTCTGATGTCTGCCTGATGATTTTGAGCAATCTCTTTTCAAATCCTCCTGTCTTTTAAGCCACACTTAAATGAATAAGAACTGCGTGATCTTGTCCAGTGTCAGTGTCCTACCTGAAGGTCCACATCCCGGATGTCAATACCCTGGCTGAACTTTTCTCCTGGCCCCATAGGAGCCTCACTATAGTCCCTGTCACAGGGTCCTTCCTTACACCCCTCGGAGAATCTGACTGTGGGAATGTAGTCAGCATTGCCAATGGAAGAGTGTGTTGCAGACATTTTGTGTGTGTAGTAGTGTTTGCTCATGGTTATATTTGTGTACCTGCCTTCCTGCCTGCCTGTGTCTGCATGTGCAGAAGCTCACATCTCACTCCAAGTTGTTAATAAGGTGAGTCCATTTGTGAGTCTTGCTCCTAACTTTGACCTCCTCAGTCCCACTGATGACCAAAGGAAAATTAAGGATGGGACATTATGGTGAATTGGTAGAGAGCAGAGCTTTCTCTTGTCTCCCATGGCCTTTAGAGTACATCTGAGAAAGTCAGGGACTCGTGTGTAAACAGGAGCCTTCAGAGGAAATCGGACTTAGTGACCATGTTAAGGGAGATGAACATCCTGTGAGTAATGCTGTAAGGAGGAACTTTAAGACCCAGAGAAGAAATGTTGCTTGGGAATTAAAAATATGGCATGAGTGAAAACAAGAATAGAATCTCTAAAGTGCAAGGACAAGGCCTATAAAACACCTACAATTATGACAGGTATTTGAAACAGATAAAAATCATAAGGCTTGCAGTGTGGGCTTAGTCCTGACATGCAGGGGCATCCTGAGAGAGGGTCGATTGCATCCTGTGAGAGCAGAGGTTCCAAGAAAGAGAACTCAGATATTCTTCTGTAAATCAGTAAGATCTAAGGAGAGAGAGAGAGAGTATGGGAGTGTAGGGGTGAACATGTCTATACTAGACTCTGGAAGCCAGGGGGGAAGATGGGTAAATATGTGTCGGCTCTTTCCCTGCTGATGTGGTTCCGCTGTTCTGGGATGTTGTGTGGGGCAAAGGTGATAATGAAAGTATCCCTCAGGGAGACATCAGCAGTCTTCCCCTGGCAGCTGTGTCTCAAGGTCACAGGACTGGATTTGCCTTGGATGGTAGTCACATTTAGGATTTACATAAACATAGATAAATAAACACTATGTTTTCTGATTGGAAATGAAGGTATTTAATTGATCATTTCATCTGCTCGGGAAGAAGGTTTTTCTGGTTAGGGTGGGAGGGTATCCTGTCCAGTCATCCTTCAGCTCCAGGCACCTGTGAGTGGAGAGCAGTTTGGGAAACTAGGAGCACTCTGTAGGAGACACACTCTTTTCCACAGTGTTCCCTTCATGTGTGATCTGGCAGGTGAACATGTTGCCAGATCTTCAGTGGTTGGGGGCCAGGGTCAGATAGCTGCTGGCCAAGTACTTGTTGCTCTGTTTGGAGGGCTGGGTGGTCTCCATGCCCTGAGTGACAGAGGTGCCATCTTTCTTCCAGTTGATTGTCATGATGCCTGGGTAGAAGTCTTTTATCAGGCACACCAGTGTGGCCTTGTTTCTCTGTAGTTCCTCAGAGGATGGCGGGAGCAGAGTGCCTGAAGGGGAGGCCGTGGTCCGACCTGCAAATTGGGAGATAGAGCAGAAGTGAGTGGCTGGTGTCCCTGTGGAACTCTACATTGCCGCTTTGATTTGTCGTGCAGGCTGCCAAGTAGCAGCGCAGACACAAAAACTGGGGCCTGGTAGACTGAGGTTTCAACTTTACTGGTGATAGAGAATAGTCACTGGATAGGTTGTGACCGGTGCCTGTGCTGTTGGGAGTCACGTGACTGTGTCCAGTTTTTGGGCAACGTCATATGTCCTCATTACCAAACTTCATGTACTCTGTCCCAAAACTAGCTAGTATAAATCCTTACTTTTGTCTTTAGGGCATCTCTGACTGAATCTCTCTTGCTAGATCCTGTCCTCTCAATCTGTTCTGAAGGTGTGGGTCTCTCCTGCTTCCAAATTCTCGTCCCTCACAGGGATGAGTTTCTTGCCTACAGGTTTCTCTGGCACCATCATTGCTATTCTGATCACAGATGTCCTTCTCTGCTGCCTGGATGGGTTAGGTTGTCAAGTGTTGAATCTGTGTCTTAGGGAATCAGTGTGAATGTTTTTCTTGGGACTGCGACTTGACTTTTATAAGTGGTCTCACTTACCATCTGAAGTTCTTCTTCTCTGACCAAGTCTCTTTAACCAATTCCTAGCAGGATACATTCTGAGGCAGCCTTTGAGCTTGTGAGTCCACAGTCCTACTTTGGCCAATGTGTCCTGCCTGTCCCAGCGTGGGCAGCGAGACCCACCAGCTGAGTTTCTTGTTAGAGAAAATCCACCCTCCATCCTGTCCCTTTTCCATTTATTTCTTCATCTCTTTAAGTCTCCAGTTTAAAGGCTCCTCTCATTGTGTGACAGCAGCCTCCTAGGGGAAACCGTGAAAGACAGCCCTTGGAGGCACACATTCCTGGCCACTTTTGTGCATCTCACATCCCTAGATCCCTCACCCGGATCTCCCGTCTCTCACAACGGGGACCCAGGGCTCCTGGTAGAGAGAATGAGTGAATATTTTAGAGTTTTCAGAAGAAGGCCCCTTTAAGAGAGTTTCAGGAGTCAGAGGGAAACTCCTACTGAGAGTAGGAATAGGTTATTTTCTTTGTCTCAACCTCCCTCAGCAGCTGTCTAACAGGTCATTGGATTTGAGTGGCCAGATGAGTAGGGGCAGAGGTTATGGAATCCTAAACAGGCTAATACCTCAGCCCCGCCACCCCCCCCCCCCAAAAAAAAAAAAACCTGAAAAGAGAGAACAATCTAGCAAAATTTTATCCTGAATGCCAAAGGGTATAGGAAATGATTTACTCACCAATGTCAGCCAGTCAGGTTCCACTGCCAAACACAACACACTGTGACACAGATCCATACACAAACCTTTTTTTCACACTGCAGCCCTAACACACCAGCAGCTGGAGTGGAGGCCTAGGGTCTACCTGCCTGTTCCATGGGCCGCTCAGGCCATAGATGCGTGAGATTGGGTTGTCCTGCTTTGTGTGTAACACTGCCTCTTAGGAGGCTTAGGAACTTGTTTATCCTGACTTAATGGATGATGTTGGAGGCAATGTCTGCATATGGAATCTTTATTCCCAGATATTGGCATTCCTGGGAAGAAACTTGGGGCCGTTGTCCAGTAATTGGCAATGCTGGGGACTTAGAAGAGGGTTGGGAGGAGGTGGGGAAGAAGTTGGAGGAGAGAGAGGATACTGTCTTGTTTCTAACACAGAGGCAATGAAGCTTGGATCTCTGTATAGGTGGGACTTGTGAGGAGAGTCTGAATGTCCTCATGTTCTCACTAAAGGTGCTAGTGTTTGGGACAAATTTAGAATGAGAATTTTGTGGACAAATAGAGAATCACATTTTCCACCAGGGACCCATACCCTAGGGCAAATTTCTGAGCTCTTGTGGGCTGTGATCTTTTTTGGGCTGTCTTAAAGGGATAAGGGCTGGTTTCTGTTCGGTCTGCTTCCTAATTTTAGGTGTCAATCCCATTTTGTAAGGAGTGTGCTGAGTTGGATTGGTTTAAAGGACATCTTAGATGAAGTTTGGAAGGTTTTTCTTGCTCACTCTGGAGTTTATTCCATGGGTTATAAGTGTGGGAAACCTCTTCTATCCTTTTGCCTTCCTCTGGCTTACACATGTGTACCTAAGTGCTCAGCTCTTCCACTGTGTGCATCCAGGCTGTGGTTACATCGTCCCCGTCTGTATGTTCCCATAGCCTGGGGATGTACACTGTACCCCTCTTGGAAAGGATGGATCTGAACATCTGGGCAGTAAGACCCTGATGTGCATGCTTGTTCTGACCTGTGAACTCACTCTTAGGCACACACCTAGCAGCCTATACACCCCACAGGATTCTTCTTGGTAAACCCCTCCTCAGTCCTCTCCTCTCTGCCTGACGATCCTTGAGCAATCTTTTTCCAAAGCCTCTTGTCTTTTGTGCCACCCGTGAACTGAACAGGAACTACATGCTCTTGTCCAGTGTCAATGTCCTAGTCTGGAGGCCCACATCCCAGGATGTCAATACCATGGCTGAACTTTGCTCAAGGCCCCAAAGGAGTTCCACTATAGCCCCTGCCAGCTGGGCCCTTCCTTACTCCGCCAGAGAATCTAAATGTGAGGAATGTAGGCACTTTGCCAATGGAAGAGTGTGTTGCATACATTTTGTGTGTATAGTAGGGTTTGCTTGTGGTTATCTTTGTGTATATGCCTGCCTGCCTGCCTGTGTCTGCATGTGCAGTACCTCAGATCCCATAACAGTTTGTGAATAGGGTGAATCTGCCTCCTGACTTTGACCATCCCAGCCCCATTGATGACCAAAGGACTTGTAAATCTTGGACATTTATTGTGAATCAGTTAAGAGCAGAACTGTCTCTTGTCTCCCAGTGGTTTTGAGTACATCTGACAAAGTCAGTGAGTCATGTGTGACCAGGGGCATCCGGATGGATATTGGAGTAAGTGACCCGGTTCAAGAGGATAAACATCCTGTGAATAATGCCGTAAGGAGGGATTTTGGGATCCAGAGAACTGTCACTTGGGAATCAAGAGCATAGCATGCCTGTAAAGAAAAGTAGAAATCTCTAAAGTATGACAACAAGGCCTATAAAACACTTACATGTGTGACCAGTAGGTTAAAGGAGACAAAAACTTAAGCCTTATGGTGTGGGCCTAGTCTTGACCTGAAAGGGCATCCTAACAAAGGGACTGAATGCTGTCTGTGAGAGCAGAAGGTTCTGAGAAAGAGAGTTCAGACACTCTTCAGGACACCATTAGAATCTAAGCAGAGAAAGACTAGGAGAATGGGGTGAACATATCTATACTAGACCTTGGAAGGGGGAAGATGGGTAAAACTATATAGGATCTTTTCCTGTGGACGTTGTTCCCCTGTTCTGGGATGTTATGTAGTGTTTAGGAGAGAATGGAAGTATCTCTCAGGGAGACATCAACAGTCTTCCCCTGGCAGCTGTGTCTCAAGGTCAAAGGACTTGATTTTTCTTTGACACTGGTCACATTTAGGATTTTATGTGAATAAAAATGAGCAAGCACCATGTTTTCTGATTGAAAATGAAGGTATTTTATTGATCATTTCATGAGATCAGGGAGAGGGCTTGTATGGCTAGGGTGGGAGGGTATCTCATCTAGGGGTCCTTCAGCTCCAGGCCCCTGAGAGCAGAGAGAGATTTGGAAACCTAGGAACACTGTGAAGGGGACACACTCTTCTCCACAGTGTTCCCTTCGTGTGTGACCTGGCAAGTGTATTTTTCGTGAGATCTCCACTGATCGGGCGTCAGGGTCAGATAGCTGCTGGCCATGTACTTGCTGTTGTGTTTGACAGGCTGTGTGGTCTCCACACCCTGAGTGACAGAGGTGCCATCTTTCTTCCAGTCGACTGTCACGACGCCTGGGTAGAAGTCGTTTATCAGGCACACCAGTGTGGCCTTGTTGCTCTGTAGTTCCTCAGAGGAGGGTGGAAAGAGCGTGACTGAAGGAGTGGACTGTGGCTGACCTGCAAGGTAGACCAGTAGAATGGAGTTAGAGTCCTGGTGTCCACCTTGGGCCCTTGATGTTGGAATATCTGCCTCCTTGACACAAGGAGTGATTTGAAAATTTCCTCTGACTACTTCCCTTTTTCCTATGTGCCTGGATATCTGTGTATCATATTTCCTGAGACTTCTCTGGCTCTTGGCCTTTTGCACAGACATTTGAACCTCACCTTCTATCCCCAGTCTCATTCTGACATCTCATCAGACTGTCCGCGGTCTCTGTCTGTCTTCGCTCTCAGCTTTGTTCAAATCTTATGTACTCCATTCTGTGACAGTTCTAACTTAATACCTCTTTCTGGCAAGCTTCATTTTCAGCCTAAGAGGTCTGCTTCCGTCCCACTCTGTCTCCCCAGGATCCCCTGCAGGAGGGGTGGGACCCTTGTTTATCACAGCATCTGTCTGTCTCTCCAGGGCTCTTTTCTTTTGGGAGTTTGATTAGGGTCCCCTGTCTCTAAGTCAGACTCCAGGGTATCATACATTGTAAGTGTTCATTTGTCAGCTGAGGGGTTGGTTCTTTTGGGAAGCGTGTCCTGCTGAGATCCACCACCATGTCCTTCAATCATTCCTATCTTGATTACCTCATTCTCAGAGGCTTCTTTTTCCCTCCATCTCCTGAGTTTCCTGATTCCCAGGTTGGCTCAGAATTCTGTTGCTGGCCTTCCATAGAGACTTGGGGACCACTTCTAACACTCATCTTATTCCTGGTTCTGGATTCTGAGCCCCCAGGGTACTGACCTGAGCCTCTGATCTGTGGTTCCTTAACCCCAGCCCTGAGTGTTCTAATCTCTAAACTCAGCAGTTGTCACTCTCTCGGTAATCCTTGTTTCTTTTCCCTTATGAGATGGGGCCACAGTTTACACCCACACAAATCTCATCAGACAGACAGACAGACAGACAGATGGAAAATGGAGGGGATAAAACTGAGCATTTATGAGTTACTCCTCTACCAAGATAGACAGGCAGACAAATTTTAGTAGGTCATCCAGTTCAGTCTTTGCCTCTGGGGTCAGAGGTAAAAGGCTGCTGCTGACTGGCTGAGGCAAGTAGAGAATTTGAGCAGGAAGAGGACTGATTGTCCACAGTAAAGGTTCTAAGAGAAGGCATGCCCCAAGCTGAGACAAAACGCAGAAAAAGCACAAAACAACAACAAATTGTCAGAAAATTTGAAGCAAGCTGGAAAGGAGGAGGAAGGTGTCACTTACCTAGGACAGTCAGCCTGGTCCCTCCGCCGAACACCCAACACGGTGATACAGACTCGTGCAAAAATCCCCTCACTGTCTTAACCCTCCCCCTCCTTCCCCCCCCAACAGCCCCCCCTCCCCGCGCTGCAGCTGTGCTGGAGGAGCCCATGATGGCCTGTGTGAGAGGAAAGTGGCCTCACTGGAAGATGTCCCCAGGGCATGGGGACCTTTCTTGGAAGGAGCTGTTGTCTTGGGGAATAGCTTTAACAGAAAGTCACTTTTCATATTTGTGATGGAAAGAACCACATTGAAGGAAAAGGAAAAACAAAGAGAAACACTCAGTGACAGTTCAAGGAGGTTGAGGATTGCACACTGACCCTGAGTTTTCTCAGGACCAGTGCCTCAACTCCTGAAGCGCTTGCCTGGCAAGGCGAGGAGCATGACCTGGGGACCCTGACAGGTAGCAGCAGGCGAGAATACATGCAGCAAACCAGAGTTTGGAACCTCATTTCCTCTTCCCACACAGAAAGCAACAACCACAAATAAAAATAAATCCAATTAAATAGATACACTTATGGCGTTAGGGAGGGGTTTGCTGAGACCTGGATTACATTTTGATATTAAGTTATTATCGATAATTTGTGTTTAGGTCTGTTAATATTGGTAATTTGTCCTCATTTTTCAGGATGGAAGTAGAATATTTACAGATAAAAGGAAGAGATATCTGGAATTGACTCCAAAGTATCAGTCCAAAAGGAATTACTCAGTTGTGGTTGAATTTAAATCACCTGTAAATTGATTATCCTGCTAGCTGGGTGATGGTACCACAGGAGTCATTATTATTCCCTGTTTCTTTTTCATGTTGAAAATTATCTCTTGTAATAAAATGAAGAGACTTGTCTTGCTTCAGCACCTGACGACAGGCCGAATCTTGGTATTGTACCCACTGGGACCACTGATATGGCCTTGTGTAGTTCTCAGCTTCACATCTGTGAAATGAGATCAGACAGGTGCTGTGGGCTGGGTTTGGGACAAGGTGGCTGTGATTAACATCCAAGGGGAACCCCTTAAAGAGTTCTCTGTCTTTAAAAGTCCTGCCTTTGGCTTGGCCTGGCCATTCAGCAGTTGGGTCAACATAGCTACCATGTTAATGCCTAATTGGATACAGAGAGAGGACGGTCTATGAGCACTTATAGTCCAGAAGACTGCCGAGGCCTGAACATGTATGAAGCCATCCCGTCTACTTTCAGGGACCTGGAACTGTGTGTGTCTTGACATGGGGATTTGAACTACATGAGAAAGAGAGGAAAGGGGAGCTGCTGGGATAGTTTGTCTGCGGGCATTGAGTAGTCCCGAAAGCTGGACCTTAACACACTCATTCCTCCCTGATCTATTCTAACCTAGCCCCAACTCTAGTCCTTGTGTCTGGTCCTGACTCTGGCACGGCTCTCTTGAAATTTAGTTGATGCCCATTCTGTGCCTAGGCTAATGCCTTTTCTCACTTACCTAATGTTATGTATGTCCTTCTCATTTGCCCAGTTTACCCATGTAGACTGACATCACCTGGTTCTAGCCATGAAGCAATCTTAAATTTTATCTATCAGCCTGAATTTTATGATCCATACTTTATAATCAAGATATCCTTGTACTGTTAGAAACCTTGAACCTGACCCTGACCCAACATCCATCTGAGTATGTAGGGATCACCCCTATGTTCCTCCACTTCATCTGAGTTCTCTTAAGTAGCTCGATGAAACCTTTATCTCTTTTAGAGCATTACAGGACTCTCAGAGGTGGAGGAGAAGATCAACATCATATCATATCTTTCTCTACTACAGAACACATCAGTATCTTCACTTAGTTAATAAGCATTGTGAAAGAGAGAAACGCATATGCAGGTACCATTCGCCATGAACTTCCATGACCTCATAGTGATGGGAAACTGTGGACCCCTCAGCTGGTAAAGAAGTCTCCTGACAAGATTTCTCAGATAAATCTAGAAAGGTAAATCCCTGTTCCTGCTAACACCATGGTCTTGACTCATGAGTCTCTTACTTCCATAATTCTGTCTCTAGTCTAAAGTAGGGCTTTGAGAGCCCCTAATTTCTCTCTAACTCTCTACTATGGCCAATTTCTATCCCTTTGGTGGAGCCCCTTTCCCTTTCCAGGTGGGCAAGGCCTTCATCCCAGAGTCACTCTGCATGAGCAACTTCCTGATGTGGCCACAGTTCTGTCAGCAAGGACCTCACCTGAGTCACTGGCAGTTGAGTGTAAGGGGTGACAGAAAAATGGCATCTCACAATGGGACTGTCCTTGCTCCTGACGAGTGACTGTTCAGCACAGAGACATGATCAGTTGTCAATGGAGCAATGGAAATGTTGGATGATACATAATTAGATTTTTATAAAGGGGATTAGAATTGAGGAGTATGTGAGACCTTTCTGGTGTGAGCTTGCATGGCAGGAGACTCAGGGGTGGAGTGGAGATTTTGGGAAAGGGTGCCTGATTGAGCGAGGCCCATCTCAGGGTGATGTCCAGTGGAATGTTCCAAGTGGCACCCACTTTCCCACTGGGGAAACTTGAGGGAGTTGAAGCCAAATGTAAGATGAGAAAAAATGAGATGAGGCGGATTTATGATTGACATGGATGTTTTATTGAGAATTACATGTTCAGAAAGAAAGCAAGAATGGCTGGGGTGGAAGGGAAGGCCCTTCCCAAGGGTCCCTTGGCTCCAGCCCCATGTGGGTGGGGTAAAGGTTGGGACCTAGGAGCACTCTGCAGAGGACACACTCTTCTCTACAGTGTTCCCTTCATGTGTGACTTGGCAGGTATATCTGCCACTAGATCTCCACTGGCTGGGGTCCAGGGTCAGGTAGCTGCTGGCCAAGTACTTATTGTTGCTCTGTTTGGAGGGCTTGGTGGTCTCTATGCCCTGAGTGACAGAGGTGCCATCTTTCTTCCAGTTGACTGTCACGACGCCTGGGTAGAAGTCGTTTACCAGGCACACCAGTGTGGCCTTGTTGTTCTGTAGTTCCTCAGAGGAGGGTGGGAACAGAGTGACTGAAGGGGAGGCTGTGGGCTGACCTGTGAGAATAGAGGGGGAGGTATGAGTTAGCAGAGGAGAGTCTAGCTGTTTTGGATGCATCCACACAGAGTCTCCGTGTCTCTTTCTATAGTGACTGTCTTGTCTACACAGGTCCTCCTTCTGGCTTCTTTCCCTGCTGTTCATTTGAGCCCCTAAAGAGTAGGCAGCCCTGTACTTTCCCAGAAGTCCTTCTCAAGTTACCTTTATTAGGTGACCTGTCCCTGTCCCTCCCTTCTGTAGCTTCAGTTTCCCAGTTGTCACCAGAGTTTCTCTGCCTTTTCAGCCTCTGAAGTCTGAGTTTGGGATTTTGTCTTGAGCTCCTATGACCTTACCCCAGGCCAGACCCCCACCTCACGTCGTTCTTCCCGGTGCCTCTGACTAGGCATCCCCGTACTGCCAGGAGGGTGACCATGGCATATGTGGGGAGGCCCTGATCCTGTGCCCATTGTATGGGAGGGGTCTTGGAGCCTCCTGTCCTCCTGTGTTTTAGGCTGTGCTCCAGGCCAGTCTGCTCTCCTGACAAAGGATGTGCTTGATCCAGACAAGCCTGGACTCCTACAGGATTTTGCCATTTCTCTCATGCCTGCCGTTCTAATCATAAGACTCTTTGCCATGGCTATGTACTTGGGTCTGCTTCTCTAGAAAATGGAGCACAATAGCTTCCTACACACCCGTGAAGCTTCTGGTGACTCTTGATTTTAGCAGCCAAGTAGCTCTCTAAACACCACCATCCTCCACCCACCCCTGGCCCTACTACGCTATTCATCATCTCCTGAGTCAAATGTGCCCACTGAGGAAGGCAAGAGGCTGATCAGAGAACAGATTAGACTCTGGGTCCTAAGATTAAAGGTTCTAGTAGAGATGAGTGTCTGCCCTATGGGACATTTTCTGTCCGATGGCTGTTCTGGGAAGTCTGGATTCTTGTTAATTCATCTATCAACCTATTCTGCATCCCTGTGTTCTCATAGCCCAGCAGAGATCTGAGAGTTGCAGACTAGAGAGAAGCAGAGCCTTCCCTCTGCTCTTTTTCTTTTCATTTCGGATGACCTCCTGAGTCTCTAGAGGCGGGGGTCACAGCCACAGCCTTGTCCCTGGGCTTTCTATGTGGTCCTCCCAGCCTGGATAAACACCCGATTCTTAGTTTAGACTCTGGAGGCCTTGGAGATTGTCTCTAAAGCTCCATAGTATCCCTCATTAAACCTAGCCCCTGCCCCAAAGGAAGGAAAAGAAGCCCTGTGTCTTACTACCGCTAACCCAGAGCCCTTAGACCCGGGCCATATCCAGCTGTTGGAACTGGAAGGTGGCAGCTCTTGCTTCTGGGCTGTTCCTGCTGTTCACCCCAAGACCACCCACCTCCCCAGATTCTGGAGAATGGAAAGGTGTTGCTCCTTAAGGCTGAGAAGGTCAGAGAGGGAAAAGTCCCCAGAGAGAAAAAAATAGACTTTTCTAAGACAGAATGGAGTAGGAAAGGCTGGAAATGATCATGAAATCCACTTACCTAGGACGGTGAGGTGGGTCCCGCTGCCGAAGACATACCACAGTGACTGAGACTCAGACCAGAACCAGTGGAGCCAGCACCTGAGGCCTGCCCCCTGGGGGCCAGGCTGGAGTGGCACTCTGCTAGGCGTGACGGCTGGGACAGTGTCCTCAGCAGCAGGCCTGTGGGCGGCCCGCCCCCAGGAAGCCTGTCGTCTTTTCTAGGCAGGCACTGTGCTTAGTCCTGAAGCTGCCCCTAACTCTGAAGATGTCAGTGTTGACAGCAACACTATACATAGTAGGGGATGAGCAAGTCCCTGAGTGGTGCATCCTCTGAGGTAGTTGTGTGATGTGGCAGAGAGTCCTCAGCAGGTTTGGAGCTGCTCAACTCATCTGGGTCTCATTTTAGGGATTCTGAGTCTCTTCCCCACAAGCTGCTGTGGTTCAGCCAGGCCAGCTTCCTCCCTGGACCCGCAGACACTGGGTCGTTCGTGACTTAAGCTACTTCTATGTGGAGATTCCTCAACCTGCATCTCTATCCGTGGACACGTAGCAGTTCCACCTCACTCACGAAACATTCTCTGATCTCTTGGGCTACTCTTATTGTCCATTTATTCTCCTTTTTATACCCCATATATCCACTTGTGTATTCATGTGTTCCTCCACCTATCTATCCACACACCCTTCCATCCATCCATCCATCCATCCACCCGTCCGACAATGGCTACAAGCGCCCATCTAGGCCAGTCATTGTTTTGCAGGCTGGGCTATGAAAGGACTTCCCTCGTATTTCCCTCTAACTTTTCAGGCCAAGTCCCTCATTTCGGTCAAATCCGCAGTTCCTCCTCACTACCCCGATGTCTCTTTGAGAAGTCCTTTTTCCTAGTCATATTTCTCCCCTTGGTGACAGAGACCATCAGTCTCATGCTCTCTTAGTTTCCTTTCTGCATGACCCTCACATGGCTGGGTCTGCTTTCCCTGTGGTCTTCCTATTGTCCCTACATCTGACCCTCACTTGGCATGCCCAGAGACCCAAGGTCACTATTTCTAACCCTGCCTTCCCTTCTTAGCTCTAGATTCATGTGTATTTTTAACCTCCTGGATCTATTTCTGCTTGAACATCTTATAGGCACTTCAAACTCAACAGATCCCAATGAAACTCCTTTTCCAGCAAACTTGATACCCTGTATTATCCTCAGTTTGGTATTTCTTCCCAAGCTGGAGATGTGGAGTCATTCCAGAAAGTTCCCCAAGTTTAATTGCCCTATGTATTCTAAATATCCTAACACAACACAACACATCATACCATCAAAATACTCAAAAGAAAAAAGAAAATACATCCAAGTCTCACTCGAAGAATTTATAATGGAAAAGACCTTGGGCTTTTTAAATCTAATTTTATCTTTCAAGGAAATTTATTAACACTGGAATATTACACATTGAATAGGGACTAGCAATTTTTCACCTTAGTACATGACCATTTGGTCTTGGCTATATAAAAAATGCACATAAGATTTTTGAAACAATTTAATATAATGGTAATATAAATTCAACACTTGTTTCTGAGTAAAGAAAGCAGATGCTTAGTATTTTATTAGGCTATTGAAGGAAATTTCCCCGATTTGTCAAAGAATATGCTTCAAAACTTTTAACAACTTTCAAGCGTAAAGGCAAAACATTTGAGCCAAAAACAAGGCAAGGTTGCTCACACGTCTTTTTGTTATTCAGCATATGCTACAGATTCTAGTGAATGATGTCAGATGGAGGGGGGAGGAGGTACAGTAAATTAAAAAAAGGGAATTGTTCAGTCCAGTTGCTGTGATGGTCTACTATAAAACAAATAGACCCAAGGGAATCAACTGGAGAACCATTAGAATTCATACAGGAATTAAAGAGGCCGGATATAAGAATGGTATATAAAAGTCAACAGGTATCTCTGCTAAACAAGCAGTAGCTATGTAGGCTGTGAAATTGGGGGAAGTTTACAATGCCAATCAAATTATATTAAAAATGTTCTAGAAGTAAATAACAGAAAATGTGCAAGATTTGCATGAATTAAATATAAAACTACTTGACAGGTAGACATAAAAGTGAGTGAATGGTGAGAATCTCATGTTTTTGGGTAAAAATGGTGAGCATTGTAAAGGTATCTGTGCTCAAATTGATCACACACTCCATGAAATTATGAGCACAATACCAAAAGCATGGTTTTCCATAATTCTAAAGAGCTAATTCTAAAGCCCAATAGTATAGTGATGAAGAATAGGTATGGATATTTGGAAATACAGTAATAATGATTGGTTCTTTGCCACCAATTGTCAGAACCTGCTATAAAGCTAAAATGATGAAAAGAGGGTCAGACGGATGTAGGACTGCATCAACAGATCAAGAGAATCTGGGAATGTGATAAGCTAGTCATTTAGCATTCAGCAATAGACATACTTATATTCAAAATATGTGATGATTGAAATTCCACTTACGAAATAAATGAGGTTATATTTCTATGTAGAGAAAAATAAACTTCAGGTAAAGTTACAAAACGCAAAAATTGAAATACACCAAAGCACCAGACTAGTGAAAGCACTCAAATAAATCAGAAAAATGATTTATAATGTTAAAACAAAATGACTTTCTTATATATGGTACAAAGCAGAGATAAAATAAATAAAAGATTTAACTAATCTGACCCATAGAAATTAGTAACTACTTTATGGTGAATGACTCCATAAATAAAAGGTATAAAATAGACCAGGGAAAAATACTTGCAACATGTAAACTACCAAAGGGTTAATATCCCAAGTAGATTAAGAGTTTCTATCAGCCTAAAAAGATGAAAGCAACTGAATGGAAAAATGACAACATGATGATCCATTAAGTCACAGAAGAAATAAAATCAGTCAATAATAATGTCAATAAAATCAGCTTATCTGACAGGATAAAAAATTTCACCAATGATCAAATAAATAATAAAACAAGGACACAGTATTTTTGTTTGACACATAGACAACATAAATGAAGGTAAAGAATATCATATTTTGGGCAAGGATGTAGGAGAAAGGGCACTGTCATTCACTTAGCAAGCGTGAGATAAAATAGACTTTTGGAAGCTTTATTGGGAACTACTTAGAAAACTTCCAAGTTTATTCCCTTTGATCTGGCAGTTCCACTTTTAGGCATTTGTTCTGTGCAGACAGGTTAAGTGCCATCTGTTTACACACACAGGCACGCGTGCGCGCGCGCACACACACACACACACACACACACACACACACAGCAGCAACAGCAGCATTTTGTATTTTGTTACTTTTCTTAGCAGAAACAACTCCTAAATGTCTGTTAATAGGGGGATAGATAAAACAAAATTTTGTTTCATGCAAACTTTGACTACAAAGCTCTCTGTGAGACTATGGTAGATTCCTGTGGACTAACCTAGAGAACGTGAACAACAGATTGTTTAAAAAGCTAGTTGACGTAATATGCAGAGTGTGGCTTGGTTTCTGAAAATAAAATCTCAACATTGGTTGTGTGTTTGTGTGCATTTTCAGGGACACACCCAGAAAAAAATCTGGTATATATGGAATGATACGAGGGTGGCCATCTCTGAGGACTGGGTTTTGGAAGAAAGAAGTAGAAGACAGAAACATTTATCTCTTAGCTTATGTACCTCTGTGCTCTGTGTGTGTTTAGACATATATCTACAAAAATACATGTATATTTACCAAAACCCATGTTATTTTTGTATAAAAATTATTTTAGGAGACAAAAATGAAATATTTCACTTTGTGAATGTTTTAACAAAATCAGAAAGCTATAAAGCTAAAATTAAAATTAAATAAAATGCCACCAGCAATGTACCCATTGAAAATTTAAAAAATATTTTATAGCAATCTTCTGAAAATGCATATGTATCTTTAAGAAAGTCAGTGGCAGTATTCCTATCTTTTTCATAAATGGATTTTCCCATGTTATTAGCGGTGCTTCAGATATGATTTTAATAAAACTAATCTTTCGTTTCTTGTAACAACAGTGAACTTTTATCAATATTAATTTTTCTCTGATTTTGTCTTTTACAAACATAATTTTGAAGGTTCTGTCATACTGTGTTCTGTTGCTTCTTCCTCAGACTAGTTCCCCTTCCCCCTTTATCCTTTCATTAATAACATTGAGTTAACCATCCTTGTTTAAAAACCTCAGCTTTGGTTATTGTCCCCCTACTCCTCCTTGTAAAAAACCCCTCAAAGTGGAATTACGCTCAGATAAAGCATGGTTTCTTTAGCTTGCTGCTAAAATGGCTGTGCATTTAAATGAACAGCTCATGAGGGTGCCCAGTCCTCACCGGTTGTTGCTCTGATATCCTCACTTTAAATTTGCTAGCTAATTTTATAGCAATCGTGGTGCTCAGTCTCAGCTCAATATCTCCTGAAACGCCACCACCACCCTCTTTTTGTCTTCTGTCTTTGGCCTTGTCAGAATCTGACCTCATAACAGCCTGAAATTCGGAGCCAGTTTTCCCAAAACACAGATCAAATTCTGACAGTCTCCAACTTAAATCTCCCTAACATCTCTTTCTGGATGGCAGGATTGAAGCCAGTGGGCAGGGGACCCTCACAGTCTTTGGTCTACCGCAGGAGCTGCCTTTCCCTAGCGTGGCCACACCTGCCTGGTCTCTGCCTGATTGTGCCTCTTGTGACACCACCATAACCAGCCCACACCCTTTGATCTGTGCCACCAGCTTTGACATCCCTCTACAGAGGGAGCATCCCTCCTCCCTGTTTATTGTTCCTAAAGTGGGCCCTGAGTCTCTCCCCACTGCTCAACGGACCCCTTGGTTTAGGCCCATATTCAGCATGCTCAGGCCTTGCCCCAAGTCAGCATTTACTATAAACAAGCCGTAGAGTGCACATCCTTGGGAGAGACCAAGGGACTTAGCAGCCTTAGTGCAAAAAATTCAGAACCAAGATTATTAATGCTTCAACACAACATTTAAAAAAATCATTGCCAACAGACCCATGATGGACAAAAAGCAACACATCTCAAGCCTTTCCTCTGGGACTCATCCTCCCTGTTACCCTTGTTACTATCAGTACGTTCATCCCCCAGGGCTTGGATGGCTCCTTACCTGCATTCCAGAATCTCCACGCTGGAGGTGCTGTTTCCTGTACAGGCTCTGAGACTGTCGAATCTGCCACATGAGCTAGGGTGCTGCTGCTGGGGACAGCAGGCCCTGGATGCTCATGGCTGGGCCTCATAGAAGAGGATCCTATGCTGTCCCGGGGCCAGGGTCCAAACTTTAGGGCCTCATGACTCACTCTGCTTGCTCCAAGCTTCATTTGCCCTCAGGGTCAAGGGCACTTCTGGCTCGACCTGTGGCATGAAATCTTTGGAAGGTTTTTCCTGTTTCTCTTGAAGGCAGTGGCTGCCTCACTGCACAGGCGTCTGTGTGGCCCGTGAACCTCCGCTTGCACTGGATAGCTTCTAGCTGTGGCTGTTCCCTCTGAGATTCTCTCCCAGAAGGACTTCTGCCAGGTGCATTGTTGTGGTTGGTATCTAGAGTTCAGTTGCTTCCCAGGGCTGTCTCTTTCCTGCCTGACCGTATCCCTGGAGTCCTGGATGGGGCACACCTGACTTGCCCTTCTTCCCAGTTCCCCAGGAGCATCATGGGTCTAAAGAGTGTCTCTCAAGGGTCTGGAGAGCCACCACTTGCCCAGTCTTCCAGGGCTTAAATTCAGAGAGCAGGGCCGGGTGGAGGCCTTTCTGATCATTCCCTAAGGCTGGAGCCCCACAGACTGCATTCTGCTCTTCTGGAGCCAGCCCTGCCTTGGCTGGGTTGGTCAAGCCTGGCCAGCTCTGCCTTGCTTTCCCCTGAGACAGGCAAAGGTCCCCCCCGAGAATAATTCTGTGTCCCTCAGGAAAACAGTTGTGGCGAGACTGAATTCTGAGCTAACCAGACCTAGGTCACCAGGGGGTCCCAGTTTTCTTGTCTATAGAACGGAGAAAGAGTTCTTCTGTATCAGGGAGACTATGACAATCAGTGTGACTGTGACGTTGCTAAGCCCCCGGCAGGTGTCAGATGTGCTGATTCCGTTTTTGCTTTCCTATTCTTTTGAGTTCAGAACAATTCTTGGAGTGTCCATGGGGCAAGTGTCCTTGCTTTACAGGTGAAATACCAAGGCCCAGAGAAGATGAGTATGAGGTCCAAGGTTGTTCTGAAAGTGGGTTCAGGGTGAGCCAGTCTTGGAATGAGCCCATCCTCTGTATCTCTAGCCCTTTGTCTACCTGGAAGGTTGGTGGCCAGCTCCCAAGTGAGCCAAAGTTGAAGTTCTCTTAGGTGTTGGTACAGGAGGTAGTGGGCACCTGTTCTGGGTTAGGATCTATTTTGAAGCCCAGAAATATAATACATAATGCAATGCAATTTAATAGGCTGTTAGAGTACTGGCTGAATGTTTTACAAGCTTTATCATTCAAGGCTAAGATTATCTCTGCATGATACGAAGATGAGTACCATGATGTTAGGGCAGGTATTCTACTTCTGTGATGCTGCAGAGCCCGGAGGTGGCAGGGATGAGGATGGACTCTACCTGGCACCAGGGCATGCTCTGGGGATGATGCCTCCACTCCTGTGCTGTCTGGTGCTCCTGACAGCCCAGCATACAAATGCCTAACGTCCTCGGGACACGGTATCTTGGTGTGAAAGGCCTCTACCGTTGGATCACAATTAAGATCTGTTGCCTTGCTTTCACTGCTGCTGCTGCAAAAAAAAATCTTTGAAATATATATTCTTTAACTGACATGTACTAATCATATACACTTGTGGGTTAAAGGGGGTATCACAACATATATTCAATTCATAATGACAAGATCAGAGTAATTGGCAAACCACCAAGCATTTATCATTTCTTTGTATAAAAAAAACCATTCAAAACTCTTATGGACCTGGGTGTGGTGGCATGCAGTATCCTAGCTCTTCTGGAGGCTGAGGCAGAAGGATCACTTGATCCTAGGAGTTCATGGCCACCATAGGAAACAGTAAAATCCTGGCCCTTAAAAATAAACCCACATCCTCTTTACTACTTCTTTCATAATACACAAGAATTGCCATCAACGATCATCACCCTATTGTGCCACAAGCTCTGTAATTCGAGTTTGGTTCTGCATAACTTAGGGCTTTCTTTCTTTCTTTCTTTTTTAGCAGCCTAAAAAGGGCCTCCCAGGACCTACCAAAATGAGTTTTCTGGGAGGCTTCTTTAAGAATTGCTTGACCCATGTTTTGGGTCAGTTAATCCTTAAAATTTTCTGCAAAATGGGAAAATCAATTCAGCCTTTTCACTAAAGGCAGCAGTGGACGAGTAGCCTAGGACTTCATTTTATTGATATAAATTACAGTTGTTGGAAAAAATCATCTGTGGATCTCCGAGCTATCGGTGTGGGCTGCTTTCTCTCTGGACTGCCTTTTCAAGGGTGTCTGTGGAAGGTAGAGCTGGATAGCGCCTCCCTTCGGGACAGGGGCAGGCATACTTACTGCCCGATATCAAACACTTGATTTCACCCGCATGGCCTTGTGAAATCAGTGTAAGAAAATATTGATGCTCTGTTAACTGCTACTGCTGTCGTAATAAGCTGTTGTGTGTCTTTTGCAAGCATTTGAGAAACTGGGACCAGCTTTCAAGGAGGGTGAAGTCTTGGAGCTTTCACAGTTTCATTCTCACAGATGATGATCATTAAGAGGATGCAAGAGACAAGTCAAGGTGGTGACCACAACTTCATAGTTTGACTCATCTTATCAGATGAACTTTCAATGATCAGTCTGGGTATTACCATCTCAAAACACAGATGGGCAATTTGGGGGGCCGAGAGTTAGATTGCACCATTAGAAGAAATCTCACACACACTTGACCTTGTAGATGAGCATGAATTTAACAGAACTGGGGGGCATCCTAAGAGATGTCATGAAGAATTTAGGGAGAGACTTTGAGGTGCTTCAAATCTGGTTCAGCTTCCTCCCAGTTGGAATGAAAGGACCACTTCTGGCTCTGAGCCTGGGATACCAGGATTTTGGGGCTATGGGCAGGGTTCATCTTAGGGGATCTAGGCTACAGCTGCTCCCTCCCCAGCACCCTGTGTGAGTGTGACAGTCCCAAGACCCAGAACCCAGGAGCTGTGGTTTTCTCAAGGGACAGCCCCAGGTCTGGGGGGAAAAAGAAGGGACTGTCCCTAAACACAGTATCCCCGACCACATCCTTCCGCCAGCCCAAGCCCTGCACCTGCTATGGCGTTTGGGCAGACGTCTTGCCACAGAGACCGCATTGTCCCAGGGTGGCTGCACTCGGAAATCCGGGTCTGGCTGGAGATCCTCCAGGGACTGGGTCCTCTCCTGTTTTGAATCTGTGGCTGCCCCGTTATCTTTTCTTGCTCCAGCCTTAGATGTGCTGAGGGCTGGATTCAGGTCTGGGTAGAGGAGTCTGGGTCCAGCTGACCTTCCACTCAGTGTCCTCAAAGGCCAACTCTTCCCCCCGAGGATGTGGCCTGTCCATGTGCTTCTGTCCTGCTTCCCCATCAAAGGCACCTCTCCCAGTCCCCTACTGGAGCCTCCTGCTGACTAGACCCTGCCTGCTGTCCACCACAGGCCCCTGAGACTCTGCCAGCAGCTATTGTGTGCTGCTTATGCCCAGGCCCAGGTGTCCCCAGCTTCCTTGTCCATGCTGTGTCCAAACTCATGCTAATGGTTTATCTTCCCAATAGAGGAGGATCTGGGAACATGAGTCAGAGGATGACTGAGTACTGGTTTGGGGACTAAACAAAGGTTCTAACACTCCTGGAATTCTGAGTCAGAGGCTGACTCTATAGAGCCTAAGCCCACTCTAGAAGTTCCCTTGAGCCCAAAGAACTCCTCTGGTCATTCTAGGAGAGCTACTCTTACCTCAGCTCTTTCCCAGGAAAAGGTGAGAGACTCTTGCTCTCTCTTTGGGTGTCATAACTAACTGACCTGGCAGGGATCTTCTAGATCCTTCTACTGATGAGTAAGTGAAGGCGCAGAGAGGGAGGTGGTTTCTTAAGACACACAACAGGTTGACATAAAGACTGTTCTGGCACTTGATTAGTACCAGCCAGAGACTTGGGAGGATCAGCACTTTTGGACATGGCCTGGAAGAGGAGAACGGGATTTTGTTTATTTATTTATTTTTGAGGGGCGTGGTCTTGGGTATTGAACTCTGAGCTACAGCTCCAGTCCCTTAGAATTGCTTTTTGTTTGTTTGTTTTCTTTTGAAACAGAGCCTTGCTATGTGGCCCAGACAATAATCTTCCATGTCAGACTCCTAGAATGCTGGCCTTACCTCCACACCTGGATTGTAGACAGTTTCTCTTCCTCTTCCTCTTCCTCTTTCGTCCTCCTCCTCCTCCTCCTCCTCCTCCTCTTCTTCTTCTTCTTCTTCTTCTTCTTCTTCTTCTTCTTCTTCTTCTTCTTCTTCTTGTTCTTCTTCTTCTTCTTCTTCCTCTTCTTCTTCGACAAAGTCTTGCTCTGTAGCCTGGAGCTGGTCCTGAACTCACTATGTAGCGCAGTCTAGCCTTGGACTCGACAGTTCTCCTGCCTCAGCCTCCCAAATGATGGGATTACAGGAATGCTGGGGACTCAAAACTAGGGCCTTACTCATGCTAGGCAAGTGCTTCAGTCTCTTAGTTGATCCTCCAGCCCGTTTCAGTTCTTTAACCTCAGACTCTCTACCAGTTGCCTGGAGCAAAACCTGGGGGGAAAAGTTCACTAGAGGGCAGCAGAGACCAAGAGGTCTGCGCCAGCACGTCTGGAGCTTTCCAGCAGCAGTAAGCGGTGGGTTTGGGGAAGGAGAGAGAGAGGTACAAGGGCTGAACTCTGCGTCCACGTTGCAGCTGTGATGTTCAGCTTTCGGCCATTATAATAAGCACCTGAGATAATCAACTTGGACAGAGAAAGGTTATTTTGGGTCACAGTTTTGAAAGTTTCAGTCATGGAGCAGCAAAATGCTCACCTCACATCCAGGGAGCCAAGGACAGAAAGAAAAAAGAGAGAAGGGCTAGGGTCTCATTATCCCTTTTAAGAGCACACCCTCAACGACCTGAAGATGGCCCGCTAGGCCCTGCCGACCCCTCACAGTTTCCACCATCTTTCATCTTTCCAAATAGTGCCATGCACTGGAAACCAAACGTTGAACACATAGACATTTGCTTTTGAATGTGATATAATCCCTTTTGTGGATTCTGGAGGTTATTCTTTTGCATCAGGTGTCCTGTTGAGAAAGTCTTTGCCCACACCAATATCTTCAAGAGTTTTACCTATTTTGTCTTCCAGGAGGTTTAGTGTTTCGATTTTAACATCTAGGTCTTTGGTCCACATAGACCTTTGCCAAGAGGTGGGGGATTGAGGGTGGCAGTAGGGGAGTCAGGGGGCATTTGGGATTCAAACCGTGGTACCCATCAACCCCAAATCAGAGCTTAAGTTTTGTTCATCCTGTTCTTTGCGTTAGTTTTGACTTTTAATATTATGCTGCACCCCCTAAATGCATATATATGTATATATATATGTATATATATATATATATATATATATATATATAAATTAAAAATTTTAAAAGTCAAAATATCACATTAAATCTTATTCATCTTGATTTCTAGGGTTTTGGATAATTCTTTAAATGTTGTATGCAAGGGGAAGACCTTACTCACTTCACCTGAGTACCAGCTCTGCCTGAAACTCCAAGGCCTTATGCCCCACAGCAGAGGGGAATTGCCATCCACAGGATCCCCAACCGCGGAAGCTGGGACTGCTGGAATGGGCGTGACCACACCCATCAGCACTTGCCTCACCTGAGCAGGTAGGCTTATACCTGCACAGCGGAGGCCTGTTCACCAGGCAGGCCCTTTCCTTTTTGGTTTTCATCCCCAAATTATTCTTTTTGTTAGTACGCATAAGTACATTCAACTTGAATTGGTGCATATTGATGCATTGTGTGTTGATCATTTTTACTACCCTTCACCCTTCCCACCCTCTCTTGTCCCACCCCGCCTGTCCTTTCCCTCTTCACAGTATCTTTCTATTTTCTTCCATTACTCTTCTACTTCGCTCTTTTACTTTCTTATACTTTGTCTAATAGGAGAGAAACTACGTGATATTTAATCTTCTGTATCTGATTCACTTTGTCAAGCATGATGGTCTCAAAGTGTTTTAGCTACTTTCTCATCGCTGTGACTTAATACCCAACATCCGCAATTTCAAGGAGGAAAGATTTATTTTAGTTCACAGTTCAGAAGTTCTCAGTCCTTTTATGGGTGAGCAGCTGGAAAATGGTGAATCATGTGGCAGGGATTCAGCTCTGGGACCAGAGCTGAAGCCCCAGAGACAGATTTTCACAACATGGCAGGACAGAAAGAAGTCTGGGAGGAAGGGTGGAACCAGCACACGCCCCTCCAGGTCAAGCCCCAAGCATCCATGCCTTCCAGCCAGGCCCTACCTCCCAATAGCACACAGTACTCATAGGAATATGAGGCTTCTGGGGGACACTCCAGATCCAAACCATGACACAAGGTGAATTCATTTTTGTACAAATGACTCAAACCTTTCTTTATGCCAGAGTAGTACTCCAGTATGTATATATACCCCAGCTTCTTTTCTTTTTTTCCTTATTTATTTATAAAGACAAGGTCTTTCTCTGTAGTCCAGGCTGGTCCTGAACTCACTATTTAGTCCATGCTGGCCTGGAACTCATGGCAATCCTCCTTCCTTGGCTTCTAGGATTATAGGCATTCACCACCACCCCCAGTTTAAGTGGTGCTGGGAATGGAATACAGAGCCTTGTATTTGCTAGGCAAGTGCTTTGACCACTAAGATACACTCCCAGCCCTCTATATTCACATTTAAAATGGCCCTGGTGCTGAGAACGGTAGGGTGCAACCTCTAACCTTAGACTAGAATCATGTTCTTAGAGTTTCCTTCTCTTAAAATAACAGACATCCAAGATAAGAAGGAGCCAAACTTTATTCCACATGAGCACAGGGTATGGGAGCCATGGGCAATGCTAAGTTCCTTGGGCGGCTTTTACTGCAATGTCCTGCCAGACTCGCATAATGGTGCTCATGGGAAATGGAGGACTGAAGGGCATCAGTGGCAGGTGGGTTCTGCTTCCTGTCCCTCTTTTGGCCACATTGCTCCTGGCAAGTTCCTTTATTGGGGGCTGTGATGGTCAGTCTTGTCAACATGAGAGAGGCCGAGAGACCGATAAAGCACACTTCCAGGTGTATTTGGGTGGGTCAAAGAGGCATGACCTTGGGGACTATATCCGGGTCTGGTCCTCTCCTTCTCTGTTTCCTCTCCTGCTCTTTGTGCTCCCTGGCTGCCATGAGTTGAATAGTTTCTACCAGGCCCTGGTGCCACGAGGTTGATGCCTTAGATTCAGGAAACCATGAGCCAAAATAAACATCTCCTTCTTTAAGTTGAATATGTCAGGTGTTTGGCCACAGGGATGAAAAGTTGACTAATACAGGAACCCTCTTGAGAGGCAGTGAGTTGCTAGCAGTCTGTGCCTGTGCCAGGCACAGAAGAGATGCGGTGCTTAGCTCACATCCTGGTACTTGGAGTCACCGTTCTGCAGGGATCTCTGTGTTGCCCTGGAAACAGGGTGGGCTCATGTTTTTGTTCTCTTCTTGTTCTTTCCGAGCAGCAGGTGCAAGCTTCTTTCATAAATTTAATAAAAGAACCTAGGGACACAGAGAGGCAAACAAGAAAAGAAGAAGCAGAAATGACAAATCTCCTTCAAGTGATTAAGGGCAATTGAAATTCACCAGATAACTCAATTGTTTTGCTTTCCTTTTAGTCTGGGGCCTCTCCACATGTCAAACTTTTGCCAGATAGGCCCACCGCTGGAGAGAGGCTGGAAGCCACTCTGTCTGGATTTCCATCAGGTTGTCTACAGATTTCAGATGGAAACCAGACAGGATACTATGTGAGACCTTGTCCCCTGGCTGCGGGAGATCAAACTGCCCTTCTTCTGTTCCCAAGATAAATGACATCAATTCCTTCCTGTTGTGTCCCTGCTACAGCTCACTGGTTCTTATGTTAAAGGCTTTTCACCACCCTGTGGTGCTTTTAGAAGCTGGTGGAACCTTCAGGAGGTAGGTCCTAATGGAAAAATGGGTGACAACTGCCAGACGTCATTGTGTCTTGCATCTTTCCAACATTCCTAAGAATCAGTAAAGAGGCTGAGCCAAGAGAAGGGGAAGACATTCTCCAGGCCTCTGTCAATAAGGAAAGACCTATATTCATGCACGCTAAACTCTTCTTTAGGTTCTGGAGCCTTTAAATGTGAGCTAGAACTACTCTCTGGAAAAATGCACAAAAATCCTGTATCTCCAACATGCAGTAGAAGGGCCTCTGAGGCCCAGCTGGAGAATATTTTTACCTTTAATAGGCTAAGGACCATCTGAGGTTCTTAATACCATATTTTAAGTTATCTGGGTTGATGTCTGACATATACTACTTGCGCCATAAGTATTTCCCCCCTGAATTATTCTTTTTTTGTTAGCATATATATATTTGTAAATTATGATAATTACATTCAACTTGGGAATTGGTGCCATACATAGTGCATTTTAATCATTTTTACTTTCCTCTCTCCTTCCCACTTCCTCATTCCCTCCTTTCCCCAGATCCACTTTCCTTCCCCACAAAGTCAGGGCTGGAGGAATACCACAGTGGTTAAAGCACTTGCCTTCACAAGAGCAAGGCCCTGAGTTCAATTCCCCAGCACCACGTAAAGCTGAATATGGTAGCACATGCCTGTACTCTCAGCACTTGGGAAGTTGAGGCGGGAGGATTGGTGTGAGTATAAGGCCAGCCTGTGCTCCATAGCGAGTTCAGGAACAGCCTGGGCTACAGAGCAAGACCCTGTCTCTAAATAAATAAATAATAAAATTGGAAAAGCTGGAAAAATGTCTGAAAGACACCATCCCCAGAAAGTCTCCCTATGTGCTGTCATCTGTCTTTTACTTATTTATAATCTGTGCTTTTTGTATTAGAGAAATCGCTCAATATTTCGCCTTCTGTGTTGAATTTATTTCACTAAGCTTAATGATCTCAGGGTGCTTCTGTTTTCTTACAAGTGACTCAAATTTATCTTTATGGTGGAGTAGTACTCCATTGTGTGTATATATGCCACATTTTCTTTACTCATTCATCTCATTCATCTGTGGAGGCATATAGGCTGCTTTCAAGACTTAGTGCTTATGAGTTGTGCTGCTATAAACATGAATATTCATGTACCTCTGTAATACAGTGTCTTTAAGTCTTCAGAAAGATACCCAGAGGAGGTATAGCTGAATCAAATGGAATTTCTATTTTTAGTTTTTTGAGGAATGTACATACGGATTTCCATAGTGTTTGTACCAGTTTATAGTTCCATCAGCAATATAAAAGAATCTCCCCTCCCCAACCACATCCTCACCAGAATCTGTTTTTTTTTTTTTTTGAGTTCTTGATAAAAACCATTCTCACTGGAGTAAGATGGCATTTCAGTGTTATTTTGATTTGTATTTCTCTAATGACTGAGGCTGTTAAACATTTTTTTTCATGAATTTGCCGGCCATTTTTACTTCTTCTGAGAATTGTCTATTCATTTCAGTTGCCCATTTTTTACTTGGATCTTCGATTTGGAATAGTCTATTCTTCTTCTGTTCTTCGAATATTCTAGTTACTAGCCCTGTGTGAGATGTAGGTGATAATATTTTTTTTCGCATTCTTTTGGTTTTCTCTTTACTCTGTTGATTGTTTCGTTAGCTGTGTAGAAGCTTTCTAATTTGATACAATCTCAATTAATTTGGGGAGTTATTTTTCAGTTTCATTTGGGGATTGTAGGGGGCACTGATTGCACCTTGCGTGAGTTTCATTGACTCCTGCCAGGAAACACAACTCTTTGCACCATTTGAGGCTGAGCAGAACCCCCATGGGCAAAATAGACCAGGTTAGAAGTAACTAGAGCAGGTAGAAGAATTCTTGAGCACCTTGGAGGAAGTCTTGAATTGTCAAGTAGGTCTTTGGGTCCAGTGTGTTAGCTGCGTATTTAAAGCTCATGGCCTATCAACATGAAATGTAAATTTCACATCTAAAAATCTAATTATAATTGTCAGTTGATTATTTTATTTTTCTCTGTGATCTTACAACTGAGATCCCTTGTCATCTCATGATAGAAGATCAACAGATAAATAAGGGATATTGGGTGGTTATCGATCTTTACTATCAAGAAGGAAAGAGGTGACCATTCCAGAATTGAGATTAAAAGGAGTATGTGCCTAATGCAGGAGAGTCTTTAACATGCCTTTGGGCTGCAGATTTAGAAGCCCAGTACAACCAAACCTGTTTTATAAGACTGTTATTCTCTTTGGGAATGAAGATTTGGGTCATTCCATGTGATGGTTAGTTAATGGATCAACATTAGCTAAGACATTTGTGGATACAAAAAGAAAAATAGAATAGGCAGTGAACAAAGAAACAATTATGATCATAGTAATTAGAAATCTGTGAATGGAAAGTATATTTTCCTTTTTCATATGAATATCTTTGAATATTTATTAATAAAAAATTTTGTTGCTGTGGCCCCAGTGTCATCTGACATAGGATATAGTGACAGTAGTTAACTTTGTATCTCCATATTTATGTCAAAGTATATCAAGGGGGAAGAAAAATGGACCCAGTAGAAGACAAAAAAGTATTTTATATCCTCTTGTGAAGCCATTCCACATCCAAACCATAATATTCTGCCCTTGGTCCCTAAAAGATTCTTATCCACCTTTTTATGCAATACACATATGGTCCTTCTCTAAGAGTTGCCAAAGTCTTAACAGTTTCCAGCACTTCTGAAAAGTCTAAGTTTAAAGTCTGCTCTGAGTCTCAAGGCAAACTCTTAGTTGTGAGCTGCTATAAAAAAAATCAAGGAAAAGTTACGCATTTCCAACATAAAATGGTACAGGGTAAAAATTTCCATTTTGAGAAGAAGAGGGGAATATAAAGCAATTTAACCAAAGCAGGAGTGAAAACCAGCAACAGCTTCCTTAAATTCTGTAGCTCTGCATCCAGAACCTGGTACAAGCTGTGACAAGATGTGAGGTCCAGAGGGCCTGGGCGGCCCCACCCCTACAGAACTGCTTCTTTAACTGGCTTTGTTACAGCCTGTAGCCTTCCTCAGCAGATGAGATCCATGTTTCTGGCATCCCCACTGCACCTTGGGCTTCTCTTTCACCACTTCATGCACTGCCCTCCAGGGGCACATTGCTTGGCCTCCAAAGCCTTCCTCTGAAATCTGGAGGGAAGCCGCCATGACTCAATTCTCGCACTCTGCATGCCTTTAAAGCCAGCAACATGTGGAGATCGCCACAAGTTGCCATCGGCTTGAGTCTGGGCCCCTTGGACAACACTGCCAAGGGTTCTGAGTTCTTAGATGGATGAACTTCAGGTGGATGAATCCTGGCAAACACTTTCTTTTTGGCCTGATAGGATGTCCTCTTCTCAAAGCAAGGTCTTTTACCTTTTTACTCTTGAATTGATAAAATGTTGGGTGTTGCTGATTTTTGAGATGTCCTCTAGCGTCTTTTTTGTAATCCTCATTCCAAGTACTTGGCTCTTTTATGCTAATCTCTTTAATAGCTACATTCTACTAAATACCACAAACAGTACCCATGTGACAGTGTAAACATTGGGCTGCCTTGAAACTTCCTCTTCCATATTAAATAGTTCACTACCCTTAATCACAGTATCAGGCAATGTCCCAGTGTGGGCAGAATGCCAGTACACTTTTTGGTAAGCATGGCATGCATGGTTTCTAGACCGATTGTTAATAAAGTCCTCTTTCCCATCTGAAACTTCTGGAGCCTCGTCTTTACAATCCATACTTCTGTCAGCATTCTGGTCTCCTGAACTCTGACCAGAATCTTTCGTCAAGTTCAGCTCACAGCGTTCTAAGGCTTCTCTAGTCGGCACCTGCAAGCCTTTGCAAACTCCTCCTGCAAAACAGTTCCACAGGCTTCTAAACTACACGGTCAAGTAAAGACACAGCAACAACCCCACTTCTGTGCTATCAATTTCTGTCTTAGTTACTTTCTTGTTGTTGGGACAGAATACCCAATATCCATAATTTAAGGGAGAAATGATTTACTTTAGCTCATAGTTTCAGAAGGTCAGACCTTGTACACGGGCAGCTAGCAATGGTAGAATCACCTGGCAGAACTACATCTGGAAGAAAGTGGCTCACAGCATGGTAGACGGAGAGCCAAGTGAGGGATAAAGGGTGGAGCCACTCTTCCAGATCCTGTCCCAGTAATCTGGGCCAAGCCCAACGTTCCACCCCCTCCAACCAGACCCCACCTCTTACCAGCACATAGTTTCATCTAAATACATAGGGGGGACATTACAGATTCAAACCATAACAGAGGGGCAGATTTTTTTCTTTTCTTTTTCTTTTATTTTTTGCAACAAATAGAACATTCCAACAAACAGCACATTTTGCAACTAGTAGCATCTCTGTGTGCTACCAGAACTCTGAGCTTCAGCAGGGAGTGAGTGAGCCCTTAAAAGAGGACCTGAGCAGACTCCACAGGACCCGCTTTCCTGATTTATTCTCTTGTCAGGACCCTCCCTGTAGGATCACGGGAGCCTGGGGCTTTGGGAGCAGAAGGGTCCATGCCATGGTAGAAGTAGCTCAAAGCCCTGTGTTCTGAGATCTACAGTACAGCTGGGATCCCATGGACCTCTTTTTTCCCCCTACTCAGGTCAGCAGGGATTTTGTTTTTGTTCAGACTTATCCTTCCTCCTGGGCTCTTCAATGAGGGATAGTGGGGAATGTTTTTCTCGGCTGTGATGATTGAAAAGGAGACTGAAGAATCCGTCAAGGCTGGAAGAGGACCAGCAGCATACTGTCACCTCTAAAGAGAGCAGGAGCAGGGCTAGAAACTTTCCCTCTATGTGGCAGCCTCTCTTTTGTCAGCGTGACCAGGGCAAGAAGGGGCCACAGGAATCAGGTTGGTGGCAGGGTTGTGTCTCACTTCCCCATCTTCCTGAGTCACTGTGAGCTTTAACACTATTGTCCCACACTTGGCAGTAGTAGTTTGCCTCATCCTCGTACTGGACCCCACTGATGGCCAGTGTGGCTGTGTTCCCTTTGTTGGAGCCTGAGTATCGGTCAGGGATTCCTGAGGCCCGACTGTCATCATAGTAGATGACCAGCGTGGGGGCCTGGCCTGGCTTCAGCTTGTACCAGTTCACAGTATAGCTTCTTATACCTTGTCCCTGGCAGGAAATCTTGACTTTCTCTCCCAGGATCACTGATAGTGATGATGGCTGAGTAAGCTTGTAGGAGGCCATGGATCCTGCAAGGAGAGAGAGACAGATGGATTTGAAGACAAAGGCGATTTCCTATTTGATAGCATATACGTGTCCTGGATGAGCTGTGGGGATTCTGTGGACCCACAGGGCAGCTCCTGGCATCAGGCTGCCTCTAGTGCTCTACAAGCCTGGGTAGACAATGGAGCTTTGAAGCCAGAACCAAATCTGCTCCTTTCTCCTGGCAGCTTTAACTCTTGGGGCTCACCCAAACCAATGAACACAGTTTCAGGCCCACGGGCTCCATCCTGCAGCAGTGTTGTGAGCGTTCTGCCACCGTGGCAGGCCACTGGTGGCAGAGCACAGGGTGGGTGGGGGCCCAGGTGCAGTACCTGTGCAGTGAACAAGGAGACCCAGGAGAGCGGGAATCCAAGCCATGGTGAAGGTGCCCCAAGTGCTGCCTCCTGAAACCCTGCTGGGCTGCTTTTCTCTCAGGCCTGTCTTATCCTCTTTCTGGAGAGACCTGTCTATTATGCAAATCAGCACAAACTCTGAGCAGCTGCTGGAGGAGTTTTGTGATATCTGGGGCAGAATTCAGCCCCAAGGATGCAGGGAAAGGAGGGGTGGCTCTGTGAACCACCCTCAGCTCATAGGATGCTCCTTCAAGTACGATTCTCATAACTTGGGATGACAGTTTCACCCCAGGCTATATCCTGGCCATACTCCTGGGAGGGCCTGGACATACAGAGCTTGGAAACAAGTCTGCTTTTCCAGGGAGCCTTATCCCACCTAGTTTGTCATTTCGATCCCTGCCTAATGGTTGCCAGAAAATCACCACTTGTCTCAGGGATTTTCCTGAGACCACATGCCCTTCTTTCCTTCTATTCTGTCCCAGGAAGGCAATGGGTAGTAGTTTGTTCAGGATTCCATGGAGGAGTCCAGAGGTCATGTTATAGACCTAAACCCACCTGTGGAAGACATCTTTCAGCTACCAATGAGTAAGCCAGTAGAACCAACTCTAAGAGTGATTAAAGGTGGCTTAGGCAGGTTCAGAGTCCTATTTAAGAGTACAAGTCTCCTTAGTGATGAGCCAGAATAACGTTCCAACATTGGAAAGCACACATGGAGTGTCTTAATAGACACTGAATGTTTGACATTCCTTCCCTTGGCTATGGGTTCCCAAGGCAGATCCTACATGATGTTCCTCAGTCTCTCCAGTGTTCAATAAGTGCCAGGTACAGTTAAAGTACTCAAGAAAATGCTGACTGCAAGCTCCCACAACATCTCAAGTGCATGTCATTATGATGCCATTGTCTTTATCGTAGGAAAAATGTGTCAAATACAGAAGATCTTAAAGAAAGGATCAGTGACCACTACGAGGGTCTTGGAGAAAGGGTGTCATTTCACCACAGAGTCACACTTGACATTCACATACAAATTCTCCCATTCACGTCTCAATCCAGCTCTTGGAGTTGGTATGTATTGAGCAACTTCTTTGTGCATCCTGTTGTGCAGTCAGGAAGGTAGATTTGGGCAGCTGCCCCTGCAGAGGGATGGGCAGGGACCAGGTTCAGGGGACCTTGGAGGATCTTCCATGAGAAGCAGCTGTGTGTAGCAGGCCAGGGGCTGTCAGAGCAAAAGGGAAGGTCATGGAATATGTGTGACCATGAGGATGAACAGTGTTTGTAAATGATGATGGCATTTTGGCAGAAGCACAGGGGCCTGTTGGGAATAAGTACCTAGATCTGTATCAGAGAATGTGCACAGTCTCCAAGAGCTGGATTCGTTATTATGTCCTGTACTTTACACCAGGAGGAAGCAGAAAGATCTTATATGTAAGCTGGTTTTTAGAAGCAGCTATACACACTTGGGAATGTTGCTCCAACCCAAATGTCAGTAACAAAGAAAGATTGTTGAACAATGCATCCTGGGACAGGAAGGCTGCATTGCAGGCATAGCAAAGGTGTCAATGATGCTGTCCGTAGGATCCAGCTGGCTCTAAAGGTGTAATATGGCAGAACCCAGCATCCATGTCCAGTCCACAAAGGGGAATCTCAGTGTGGATGCATGGGGTCTTGTTATGAGATCATATTGCTTTTAATAATAAAGTGATGCATCTTGTGAAAAGGCTTGCTTTTGTCCTTGATGCTTGAGAACTATGTTTGCTCTTTTTATGCACAGTAGGTTGTTTAATCTTGTTTTCAGAAACTCATTGCTGGTCTGGGCAGATCAGCACATCTCTTCTTGTGTACAACACAATCCTTCATCTTCTCTCAAGGGTAAGACCTCAGGATAGAAGGTTTGAGAATGGCTCCTCCTCCTGACATGGTGTGTGTTGACAGGGAGGGAAGTGATTGTACGTGTCTTTTACAGGAACTAGGCTCTTTGGAGACATTTTTCATCCCAGGAATGTATGAACTGGGCTCTGCAAGGCCCTGGAATGAGTGACAAGCTTTTGGATTTAAAAAAGAACCAATTCTGTGATAGATCAGTGTATCTAACGGACATTGCCTTCCTGTAATGATGATTAGTGAGGGAACAGCAAGTTTAAGGCCATTTGTCAGAGAGCAGGTGATAGTGAGAGCCAGGCTGAGGTGCAGAGGTTTCAGAACCATGTCTGCATCTGTTTATGTCCCTGAATGTTGTTACCACTGCCATCATGGGTGGCAGAATGAAAATCAGTTTCATTCTCTGCCCATACAACACTGGTGGTCAGAGGTGCCAGGTTTTCTGAGTTGAAGTTGGAGAACTGATGAGAGTAGCCTGAGAGACCATGAGACCTCTGTAGATGACTAGCAGCACAGGCCTGGGCCTGGCTTCTGCTGCTTCCAAGTGCATGAGAGTTAGCACAACTAAGGACATAAAATGTGCATGTCCACTGTTGTCTATTTAATGTGAATGGTACTGACCCTGATTCCACCTGTGAGAGGAACAGGCATCGCAGGGTCCACAGCAGTGTCACGTACGGTACACCTGCAGATAAGTTACACAGATCTGGCAGGTTCCACAGCATGTCAGAAGAGGCCAATGAGATCACTTCTTGTCTGGGCATGTACAAGTTAACATCTACTTAACGTGATTCATTTAACTCTTAGGGAGAGGAGACCATGACCAGTTGGCTAGATGTAAAAACCAACTTCGATCACACATCCTTCAGATCTTTAAAGGAGTCAGTAGTCTCTGAAATTTCCCATCTCATGATGCAATGTTTTACATTTTCTATTCTGCTGGGACTGATATGGAGAAAGACCCGGAACAATCACCTGCATAAAGTTCCAGGTTCAAAATGGTTTTGGATTTTCCAGTCATGCACAGGACTCTGCACTAGCATCACCAGTGAACTTCAAGGAGTGGATACAGCTGTGTTCCATATAACTTGACAAACACAGGCAGCAGCCACGTGGCACTGAGCCAGGTTGACACATTGCTTCCTTTGCTGGGAACATTCTCAGGGGCCTCTTCCTACAGTGGATTTTATATGAGAAAATCAGCTCAAACTTAAAACTTGGGGTTGATACTAGTGTTAGGACAGCTGCCTTTGAAGATCCCTCATTACTTCTAAGAGCTTAACTCAACAGGAGCCACACTGGCTACCTCTCTACTAGACAGAGGATGCTGAGCCCTCCCAATTCCTCTCCGCAATTCCAACTCAGGAGTGAGGGTAGGAGTGGTTCTTAACAAAGGTATTCATCTTCCTTCTGACAGTTATGCACACTCACATGTCTCTTATTTCAAAATAGCATTATCACTATTACCAAAAAGACCCCCCCACCCCCATGCCTCTAACCCTCCTGTTGCCTGCACTGGGCCATAGAGACCCTGGGGGCTGCAAGAGGTATCCCACCTGCAGGTTCTTCAATCCTTTGCTAAATAGAATGTCCTCTTAGCCCTTATAAGGACACCGTCAGGTATGAGGACAGTCTGGAGTGGGCATGTCATCCAGATGGTGAGACCAGCAGGTGAAGGAGCATGCACTAGGCTTACAGTGGGTAGGGCTGCCCTTCCTGTCACTGTTTCCTTGGGACTGGCCCTGCTGTGGACACCACAAAGCTCCTCCAGCAGCAGAGCTCAAGCAGGGCTGCTATGCATGTGGGAAGTTTTCTCAAGCAAAGGGGTGAGGGAGGCCTACGAGGAAGCCAGCACAGCTTGGAGCTCAGGAAGCAGCATCAGGGGCACCTCCACCATGGCCTGGACCCCCTTTTCCCTGAAATCCACATAGCTCAGACCATCTGGAAACCCAGAAGAACTTTCCAGGGCGACTGTGAATGGAATTGTTTTTCTAATCTCTTTCTCTGTGTTTTCATTGTTGCTGTAGAGGAATGCTACTGTGTGTGTGTGTGTGTATTGATTTTATATCTTGCAACATGGCCGACTTTGTTTATTAGGTCTAAGAGTCTTCAGGTAGAGTTTATGGGGTCCTCTATGTAAAGGATCAAGTCACCTGCAAATAAGGACAGTCTGACTTCTTCCATTCTTATGCGTATTCCTTTTATTCCAGTCTTTTCCCTGACTTCTCTGGCTAAGGTTTAGGGCTCTATGTTAAATAGGAGTGGTAAGAGTGGATACCTTGTCTTGTTCCTGAGTTGAGGAGAAATGCTTTCAGATTTTTTACCATTTAGGATGATATTGGCAATAGGATTATCATAAACTGTTTTTATCAGCTTGAGGTAGCATCCTTCTATACTTGTTTTCATCAGAGTTTTGATCAAGAAAGGGTGTTGTATTTTGTCAAAGGCTTTTTCTGCATCTATTGAGATAAGCATATGTTTTTTGTCCTTGCTTTTGTTGATGTGATGTATTAATATATTTGCATATGTTGAACTAGCCTTGCATCCCTGGGATGAAGCCAATTTGGTTGTGGTGTATATTTTTAATAACTTATTGCATTCTCTTTGCAAATATCATATTGAGGGTTTTTGTATCAATAATCATAAAAAATATTAACCCATAGTTTTCTTTGTTGGGTCCTTGTCTGGTTTGCAAATAAAGATGATACTTGCTTCCAGGAAGGAATTGGGCAGTATTCCTCCTGTTTCAATTTCATGGAAGAATTTAAGGAGCAATGGCAATAACTCTTCCCTAAAGTTCTGATAAAATTCTGCAGGGAATTCACCAGGTCCTGTTCTTTTTTTGTTGCTAGGTCCTTTGTTACTGCCTCAGTTTCATCCCTGATTATTGCTCTGTTCAGGATTTTCATATTTTCTTGGCAAAGTTTGGTGTATCATGTTTGTCTAGGAATTTATTCATTTCTTCTGAGTTTGTGAATTTGTTGGAATATAGTTTTTCAAAATTGTCTTGCATAATTCTCTGGATTTAAACAGTGTCTATTGGGATTTCACCTTTTTCATTTCTAGTTGCCTGGATGTGGATTTTTTCTTTCCTTCTTGTCATGCGTTTGGCTAAAGGTTTTTTGATCTTACTCATCTTTTTGAAGAACCAACTTTGATTCATTCGTGTCTATCCACCATGTGCAAAATGCATTTAGTCCTCCTCTAACAATTGCTAAAATCTAATCTGTTCCAGAACTGCTAAAGAGTCCAAAGTTTGCTGACATTCAAGGCAAACTCTTAGTTTACAGCTCCTGTTAAAAAGTAAGAAATGAAACACTTCCACCATACAGTGGCTCAGAGTAAATATTCCCGTTTCAAATTGGAGGCAGAGGATAACAGAAAGCAATTGCATGAGAACAAGTTTTAAACTCAGCAGGGGAAGGATTCAGTCCTGCAGCATCCGTCTCCATCTTGGGTAGTGAACTGTGGTGAGATGTACACATGGCATTTGCTGCATTTGTTTTGTACCTTCTTCCTGCCATACGGTGTTCCAGACGTTTCCAAACCACATTGTCAAAGCAATGACCCCTCTCTCTCAGTCCAAATTTCTGTCTTAGTTACTTATTCATTGCTGTACCTGATATCTACAGCTTAAGCTATAAAAGACTTATTTAGCAAAAGATTCAGTGGGTCTGATGAAGTCCATTTGTAGACAGCTAGAGACAGTGGAAGCAGAAGGCACAGGGTGGAGAGCTGCTTGCCCGGTGCAGACAGAAGCCAAGTCAAATAGGAAGCAATGTGATTAGAAGTTAGACTAAGTTTGCCTCATCTAGCGCTGCAAGGCTGGTTCTACATAGCAAATCAAGTAATGTAATACATCACATCAGCAAAAGGAAGGACAAAAACCACGTGATCATAGTGCTCTAAACCTTAGCTGGTGGAATCAGGGAAGAGACGGGAATAAAAGGAATATGCGTAGGAAAGGAAGAAGTCAGACTGTCCTTATTTGCAGATGAAATGATCCTTCACATACAGGACCCCAAAAACTCTACCTGAATATTCTTAGACCAGATAAACAAACTCAGCCAAGTTGCAGGATATAAAATCAATACACACACACACAAACAGTAGCATTCAACTACAGCAAAAATAAAACCACAGGGAAAGAGATTAGAATAGCAATTCCATATACAGTCACCTCAAGGAAAATTGAATACCTAGAAATCAACCTAACAAAGCAAGTGAAGGACCTCTACACTGAGAACTACGGTACTCTGAAAAAAGAAATCCAAGAGTATTTTAGAAAATACAAAGACATCCCTTGTTCATGGAAAGGCAGAACCAGCACTGTCAATATGGTCATACTACCTAAACTGATGTATAGTTTCAATGTAATACCAATCAAGATTCAAATATCATTTTATCATAGCACTTTAGAAAAATCCAAAAATTTATATGGAGCCAGAAGAGACCCAGAATAGCCAAAACAATTCTGAGCAACAAAACAAAACCAGGAAGCATCACAATTCCTGATATCAAATTACATTACATAGCAACAGTGAAAAAAATCACATGGTATTGACACAAAAACAGACAAGTGGATCAGTGCCACAGTATGGAGCCAGTGCCCCAGAGACAACCCTGAGCTCTGTCCGCCATCTGATAGTTGGCAAAAGCACCAACAACACTGGAACAAAGGCAGCCACTTTAACAAATGGTTTTGGGGAAAACTGGTTAGCACATGCAGAAGAATGAAACTAGACCCATATCTTTCACCATGCACCAAAATCAAATCAAAATGGATCAAAGACCTACATATCAAAATGGAAACACTCAAGTTGTTGGGAGAAAAAAAAATTGGCAAAACCCTTGAAGACACGAACAAAGGCAAGGACGTTCTCAGGAAAACACAAAAGGAAACACCAACCACGTGAGCCAACACCACGAGTGAACGAACGAGATTATATGATATTCTAAAGCTTCTGCACAGTGAAGGAACAATCAACAGAGTGAAGAGGGACCCACGGAATGGAAATAAACATGCTCCAGCCACTCCTCACACAGAGAAAGGAAGGAAGGAAGGAGGGAAGGAGGGAGGAAGGGAGGAAGGGAGGAAGGGAGGAAGGGAGGGAGGGAGGGAGGAATGAAGGAAGGAAGGAGTACTATCGTTTACCTTTGCTTGTGTACACACTCTGATGAGAGCATTGTTGCCTCCAGTCGCCTTACTGGTGTTGATGCTGCATGTGACACCATGGCTGGGGGAGATACTTCCCTGGGCAGGAAGGATAAACATGCCGAGTGCAACTTTAACAGTCACATTGTAACCTTCCCTGGGCCCTCACCTGATACCCCCTCTGCAGAGGCAGCCTGCTGGGCTCAGATAAAAAGGGCAGTCTGGGGTGTCAAAGCCAGAGGGGTTCTGGGCCAACCTGCTGATGGATGTGTCTGCATTCTTTGTGGGGACAGAGGAAGAGGGTGACACACAGAAGTAGTTTGTGTCTCACTTCCCCATCTGTCCTTGTCACTGTGCACTTTATCAGTGCTATCCCAACGCTGACAGTAATAGTTAGCCTCATCCTCGGCCTGCACCCTGCTGATGGTCAGGGTGGCCGTGTTCCCTGAGCTGGAGCCAGAGAATCGGTCAGGGATCCCCGAGGGCCGATTACTATCCCTGTAGATGACCAGCACAGGAGCCTGGCCTGATTTCTGTTGGTACCAGTGTACATATCTATTTGAGAGTTTTTCTCCAGAGCAGGTGATTGTCGCTGTCTCACGCGGGTTCACTGACACGGATGAAGGCTGTGTCAATATGTAGGCGGCCGTGGAACCTGCGAGAGAGAAGAGAAAGGAACCTCACCATGAAGGGCTAATTCCCAGGCACGTGTTCAAAGACTGCCTAGGCTCCAGGCTGGGTGCAAGATCAGTTCAACGTCTTAGCCCCTAATCTAAAGATAGAGCCTGTATGTGTCACCTGTCCAGAGAGTAACGAGGGAGAGGAGGAGAGGGGCCCACGCCATGGTGCAGATGCCTCAGAGCTTGGTCTCTTGAGTCTCTGAGCACAGCTGGCTCCGTTGTGTTTCTCTTATTTCCTCTCAGACCCTTTGGGGTGCTGAGTGTTTGATGATTATGCAAATTGACCCCTCCCCTGGGACTCCACTTTGAGAGCTATTTGGAAGGTCTTACCAGCTGTGAAAGGAAATTAAAACAAAAAGGACGAGGTGGAGCCAAACTCTCCAGATGCTTCCTGGTGTAGAAAATCCTCATTGGCTGTCAAGGTTCCCAGTCATAGTCACCTTCCATGGACTGACCTTATGACCACTGTGTCAAACCTACTGGGCTATCGGGTGTCCTGAGCTCAGGTCAGCAAGGAGGTTGATTTTTCGATCCGTGGTCTGTGCTGAGGCATGCTGGGGAATCAATGACACCTGCTCAGTGGGGCGTGGACCATGACCATGACCTTTGTCTTTCTCCTCATTCCCAGTCTTCTCCCAGGTCCACTGTTGTCCCATTCTTGTCATATCATCAATAAATTGTCATGTGTCTTTAGGATATTTGTTAAATTATTTTTATATATGACTTTTTCTTGGTAAAAATAATGCAAATGCCTTTGTGAATTCCTCACAACTTCTAGCTCGTTTCACACATGGTATTTGCTCTTTTCTGTGACATCCTTCTAATGAGAGAGCAGCAACTGGCACTGGGAATTCTTGTAAAATTTGTGCCAGTTTTCATGCAATTTTTTGAAGAGTGCTAGAAATCAGATCTTCCTGAGCAACACATGTCAAGCTTCATGTTGTCTGTGATGATCCCGGGCCATGATTGCATGGCCTGAGCTTAGCTGGGTGCATGATCCACTAAGGCAGTTCTTGTGCCCGGAGCCAAGGACAATCCTATAGTCAAAGTTGTGGCCTGAGGTAGATGGGATTTAACATCACTCTATAGTCTCCCGAAGGAGGTTGCAGGTGCTCCATTCAGGTACTTGTCTCTGTGTGACGTCTCCCCAGCCTGAGACTGCATAGGTGTTTGGCCCTGAGTGCCCCCTCCCCTGCCTCGGAGTGCACATGTAGCCTGGGATAGTGACAGTACACAGCACATAGGTCCTTGGAACCTGTCTCTCTCTGGTACTTCCTTCCAGAGACCCTGGACCTAAAGGATAGCAGCTCCTGCAAGGCGCCACTCAGGCTGACACCTGGGATCAGGCCTGTACGAGAGTTTCCAAGGTGAGGCCCCTAACTTAACCAGGCTTCTAGGGATATTGGTGTCTGTGTGTGACACGGGGAAACTGTGAGTCAATTGGAACATGGCCGTGGATCCAGGCATAGGATGGACTATTCTGACTTCTATCTGAAGTTTTGACTGAGGGCTTGTCTTCCTCCTGGACTCACCATGACATCCCTACCATTATCCCTGGCTTCATGGTTGCAGCATTGCTGCCCCCTGCTGGTAGAGCTGCCTAAGTAACGCTTCTAAGTGACCTTTAATCCTCTGACAGCTGACAGAGGTTTTGGCAAAGTCCTCACTCTGTGCCTGGTGAGCTGTCCAACCCCTGCACCCAGCCAACACACTGACAGGTGGCATTGACGGTGTACAGGGGAACAGGGCAGGTGCATTCCTGTGACTTTATTTCGGCATGAAATGTCCCTCCCTGGTTTTTTGTTTTATTCAGATAGCCTTTCCTGTAAATCTCATCTACAAAAGGAAAACCCCTGAGAAATGTGTACCATACTCTCCATGAAGTTGGACTCCATTGTATGTGCAGCCAGGCTTAGTCCAGTCCCAGCAATGAGAGCAGCGGTGGGATGCGGGTGCTTTCAGGATGACCTGTGGCTGAGGCTCCGAAGTGCCGTTACACCACTGTCCCTGTTATTCCTATCTCCACCATTATTATTGTGTCCCCTACCTCATCATTCACAGTGAAGAATAATTTCAAACCCAGCCTCAGCTATCTGCTTGAGAAAACCTGGCACCACCTGTTCATCTGGACCTGGGGGTAAATTTCCCAAAACAATATACTCCACGATGAAACTTTTTCCTTGAATTTTTGCAGGGAGGAAACAAAACAAACAACAGATTGCAGGTACTAAGCCTCTCACTGACATTCCACTGGAGGTGTCTTCAATCTGAAAGCCTCTTTCATGGATTTTTAGCTTTTTATTTAGAAAAAGCAGCTTCTTACATCCGTAGTAGTGGGAAAATGGAAGAGAGACCTGGTTTTCAGGAGATGTGAGACCCCATCCATACGTCACAATGTAAATTATACATCATCAATCCCATCCTGGGCTCTGGGGAGCATGGAGCTGAGGGAGTGGGGACGGACTGTACAGTGGGGATGTCTTTGGAGAAGGTTACAGGGAAAGGGAACCATGGAGGTAAGAGAAACAGCAAGGGTGATAGTGAAGAAGGGTGAGCTTTGGAGAAGCCAGCATATGTTGCTTGGAAGTATCTGAGCTGGACGCATCTTTCCCACTAAAGCCAGACCCTGTTGAGCCCAGAGCCTGGACCAGGCTGGTCCCGTAATCCTAAAGTAGGTGGGAGTAGGGCGCCCTGAGTCAGCACTTGTGCAGTGAGTGAGGAGACTGAGGAGAAGCAGGATCATGGCCATGGGGCTATCCTTCTTCCAGAGGCCCAGCATGGACTGCCATCCTCCCAGACCTCTCTTGTCTTGTTGCAGGACAGTGCTGCGATTATGCAAATCAGCCTGAGCTCAGAGTAGCTGTCCTGGAATTTTGTGATGTATATAGCAGGCCTCAGCCTTGAGAGGTGGGGGAGAGGAGGGCAGAATAGCTCTGCAGAGCCACCCTAAGCCCGGGAGATGCTCCTGCACATACTGGTCCCTCAACCTGGACTGTGTGTGATCTCATTCTTGATTTGCTTGGTCACACCTAACTCAGAAATAAGTGTGTCTGCAAAGTCTGACTCTTTTCTACTGGTGATAGACAGGAAGAGACTGTGCAAGTGGGGAATCCAATCTCAGATCAAAGCTGTTGAGCTGCTTGCTAGAAATTATTTTCCCGCCGGTGTATGGGTACAGTAACTTCTTAGAGATCCCATGAGGTGCTGCCACTTTCTCTTCTTGGTATTAGTTTTTATTTTTGTATTTATTTTTGTCTTGAAGGCCTTTGGTCCTGTGCCTTGTGCCTTCAGCTGCTTTGAGCAGTTCCATTTAGCACAAGTGGAAGTCTAGAAGGCAATAAAGCCCCTCCTCCTCTGCCTGATGAAAGGCAAATTCTACAAATCCAAATTGGGGAGATATGCAGACCAAAGAATCGCCCACATCATGCACATCAGCATGGGTGAAAATACTACTGAATGCAGCAAGTTTTTTTATTTTCTGGTTTTAGCTTCTGGTAGCCAGCTTTCCTGCCTGTAAAGTCCCCTCTGGGGTGAGACATGGGGCTTGAGAGCTGATTGGTAGTCCTGGAGTTTAGCTGGTTGGGGTTGAACTGGACTGAAAAGAAGGTGCCAGCAGGTAGCAAACAGATACTCAGTTGGCGCCAGTGGTCCTCCCCAGAGACATAGACCAGGATGGACGTGTACATGTGACCGGAGTCCTGCTGAGGGAAGATGACAGATGTTCTTCCAGACCTGGGAGGATATATAAGCTGATTCCTGCCTTCCTTGGAGGGCTGGTCTCAACTTGCCTTGCCTTGATGTCATAAGAATCTCCCTCCACCTCTGTCTCTGCCATATACTTCCATTGCTGCCAGCTGCCCCTGAATGGGCTGTGACCTGAAACTGTGAGCTAAAATAAACCTTTCCTCCCCTAAATTTGTGGATGTCAACTATTCATGCAGAGCAACAAAAAATGTAACTGAGATGCCTGGTCTAGCTCTAATTCCTCCTCTTCCCCCCTCCCCAATTAATTGATATGTGTAACTACAATACATAAAGTTTACATTGATCTTGAGTATTTTGCACACATACATATCATGGCAAAGTTACACATCCTTCCCCTCTCTCTTTTCAACCCTCCTACTCCTTTCCCCTCGCTTCCAGTTCCCAATATTCCCCACAATAAGTTTTATAAAATAATTGTGATCTGGTTTTCTCATATCAGAGAAACCATTTGACATTTCACTTTCTGCTTCTGACTCACTTCACTAAGCATGCTGGTCTTAAGTTGCCTCCATTTACCTACAAAAGCCTCCAAACTATCTGTGTTTTAAGACACCCAAATACCCGTCAACAGACTAACAGATACATAAATTGTAGCATTTATACATAATGGAATAATTCCTTCTCTTCTCTTCTCCATGTTTTCATTTCTCTGCCATTGATAGATGGTGAGATTAGAGCCAGATTGTGGTTTGATACGTGAGAAGGGCTGGACACTTCTTGACAGATGATAGTTCATGAATATTTTCTCTTTCTTCCATTACCATTCCAATCCTCATGAACATAGTAAAGTCCAAAAGGAAGGGAGATGGCAGGATGTTTAGGAAAGTTAGATGTTATTTGGGTTTGGGAAGTGTGGCATTGGCAACAGTCACTGTGACATTCATTGTAAGTTCATACCAACACATGTATATACAGGCTAAGCATATGCACGTGCACACATATGAACACTTTCACATGCACAGAGGTGCAGAGATAAATGGCTCTGTTCTTTACACTGGAAGCAAAATCTCTCTCCATGTGTCCTGCTCAGTGGGTCTCTTACTGTAGAAATGTGGCCCTGGATGTGTCCCCACGGGACTACTACCAACTTCTTTGTCTTGTCTGCACACGATCGAGAGTGCAGTGTCTTCTCCCACTGCCATGCTAGAGCTATGCTGCTTCTGACACTGTGGATCTAGGAGGTTCTTACCTCTGCAATAAATGTAAACATGTTGAGCCCAAATTTAACAGACATTTGTGTACTCCTAACTGTTTTCTAGGGCCATGAGTAGACAATCACACATGTGAAAACTCAGGGAGCCGGGCCACATCACTGCTAGACAAGATGCTCTTTCTTTCAGGTCCCACTGTCTTTTCGCTTTTCACCCCTGATGACACCAAGGCAGCCTGGCCTGCCATCCCTGCTGATAACCCCTCTGCAGTGCCTTGCTGGTGGGCTGAGATGAAAATGGCAGCTTGGGGCTTCAAATTCACATGAGCTGGTCCAATGAGCTCATGGCTGTGTCTGCATTTCTTGGAGGTATAAAGAGGGTGACACCAACAGAGAAATAGTTTGTGTCTCACTTCCCCATCTGTCCTTGTCACTGTGCACTTTATCAGTGCTATCCCAACACTGACAGTAATAGTCAGCCTCATCCTCGGCCTGCACCCTGCTGATGGTCAGGGTGGCCGTGTTCCCTGAGCTGGAGCCAGAGAATCGGTCAGGGATCCCCGAGGGCCGATTACTATCCCCGTAGATGACCAGCACAGGAGCCTGGCTTGATTTCTGTTGATACCAGTGTACATATTTATTTGAGAGTTTTTCTCCAGAGCAGGTGATTGTCACTGTCTCACGCGGGTTCACTGACACGGATGAAGGCTGTGTCAGTATGTAGGCGGCCATGGAACCTGCAAGACAGGAGAAGAGAAACGAACTTTATCATGAAGGACTAATTCCCAGGAACCTTCCCAAAGGCTGTGTCTAAGCCCAGCTCAGGGTTTGGTGTGAGGTCAGGTCTATGTCCTGGGACTAAGTCTAAAGTTAGAGGTTGAGCTGGTCACCTGTCCAGAGAGTAAAGAGGGAGAGGAGAGGGACCCAGGCCATGGTGCAGATGCCCCAGAGCTTGGTCTCTTGAGTCTCTGAGCACAGCTGACTCCTTGTGTTTCTCTTATTTCCTCTCAGACCCTTTGGGGTGCTGAGTGTTTGATGATTATGCAAATTGACTCCTCCCCTGGGACTCCTCATTGAGAGCTATTTGGAATGTCTTACCAGCTGTGGAAGGAAACTAAAACAAAAAGGAAGAGGTGGAGCCAAACTCTCCAGATGCTTCTTAGGAAGATCATAATTGGCTTCTAGGCGTCCTGACCACAGTCACCTTCCATGGATTGACCTGTGACCACTGTCTCTAACCTGTTAGTCTTTGGTTTGTCCAGAACTCAGGTCTGCAGAGTGGGTGATTTTCCAGCCATGAACTGTGCTGAGTCGTGGTGTGGGACCAATGATATCTGTTAGGTGGATGTGGACCATGACCTTTGTCCTCCTTCTCCTCCCTGGGTCTCCCAGGTGCACTTTTGTCCCATTCTTGTCATGTTATTGAAAAGTGGTCATGTGTCATTAGGATATTTGTTAAATCATTTTATATATGACATTTACTCTGAAAATAGCAACCAAAGCCTTTGTGAATTCACCACAACATCTAGTCTCATTTCACACAGTGGTTGCTCCTTTCTGTGACATTCTTCTGGTGATAGAGGAACAATTGGCACTGGGAATTCTTTTTAAATCTTGGCGTCAGTTTTTCAGGTAATCTTGTTATGGATGTCTGTCTTCCTGTGAAACACGTTCCAGGCCCTGTGTTCTCTGTGAAATTCCCCAGGGTCATGGTCACACAGGCCTGAGCTCTGAAAGGTAGATGATCCAGGAAGGAAGATCTTGAATCTGAATCAAGGACAATCCTAGTGTCAGAGGTCCGGCCTCTGGCAGATGAGACTTAATATCACCCTGTTGTCTCCCAAAGGAGTTTGTGTAAGCTCCATTCGGGCCTTGTCCCTGTTTGCCCCCTCCCTGAGTCGTAGTGCAGCCTGAGGGCGGATCTGAGGGAGAAAAGGCCACAGAGGGATGGGCTGGCACCTCTAATAGCCTACATCAGAGAGATTGGTCATTCTGGTACTGGCATGGGTGTCAGCATGAGATTTAGGCAGTCACCGTGTAGAGTACACAGGTCCTTGGAACCTGTCCTCCCACAGAGTACTTCCTCCTAGAGAACATGGAACTAGAGGCTGGTAGCCCTGCAGGGGCTGTGCAGGGGCCAGGTCAGGCAGATCCAAACACCTGAGATCAGGCCCACCTAGAGCATTTCCAAAGTGAGGCCCTCACTGAGCCAGGCTTCTAGTGATATTAGTGTCTGGGTATGACATGGTGACATAAATCCAAATCTTAGAGCATGGTCACTGCCATGCAGCCACAGGATGGACTATTCTTACTTCCCATCAGGAGTTGTGACTCATGGCTTACTGCCCTCCTAGACTCTCAACCTTGCACTGCCCTAGCCTTGTCCCTGGCTTATGGATACAGTTTTGCTGCCCCCTTCTGGTAGAGTTGCCTCAGTGAGCCTCTTTTCCAGTGACTTAAATTCCTAGTTACCAGAGAGAGTTGGACAGAGTCATCACTCCGAGTGACCTGAGCTGCTCACACCGCAGACGCTCAGGGAACACAAAGGTGACATTGACAGTGTGCACGGGGATAGGATGGTATGTTCCTATAACTTTGTCTCAGTATGAAATCTTCTTCCCCAGTGTTTTTAGTCAGAGTTTGATATAACACTAGTCTACAAAATGGAAAATTCCAGAGAAGCGTGAACCACACCATTCATACAACCAGACTCCTATATATTTGCCTCCAGGGCTGGTCCAGCTCCTGGATCAGTGAGAGCAGCTGTGAGATTAGTGTCCTCCGGACGCTCTGTCACTAAGGCTCTGAAGTGTCCTGCCATCATTGTCCTTGTCATTCCAGAACCTCATAGTTCACAGTGAAGAATTTTAAACCCAACCTCATCTATTTGTTCGAGAAAACCTGGTGTTACCTGCTTATCTAGTCCTGGGTCCCTATTCTCAATAAAAAGTACTCCATGATGGGAATTTTTTCCTTGAATTTCTGCAGGAAAAAAGCAAGACATTCCAGGTCCCGGGAACTCTTACCGGGAACCCAGTGGAGGTAACGTCCATATTCTTTTCATGGGTTTTTATCATTTAATTCTGGATGTCTATGGTTGTAGCTTTGGGAAATGTTAAGGCTCAGAGAGAACTTAGTTTCCAGGAGATGTGAGACCAGGGCTGCCAGTCAGGATGTAATTTATGCATCCTAAATTCTCATCCTGGGGGCTTGGGGTAGAAAGTGACCAGGGTGAGGAGGATGGGGCATGAGTGTCAGGCCTGGCAGTTGAACTTGTGGTCTCACGTATTCCCCAAGTTTCCTCCTCATGAGACAGAGAGAGGTTAGTTCTACCTAACGCCTATGATCTGGAGCCCAACAGAGCCTTCAGGTCATGGCATCCATGGAAGAAGGTCCTGCTGGGCTGTTTTAGGGCAACTGTGTCCTAGGGATGCTCAGGACAGTGACTAGGAATCATTTTATGGGGATGAGGCTTCAGACCATGAAGGTGTTTGCTGTGGCGTTCCTACGAATGTCCTGCGTGGGTGAGGACAATCATCTGGCAGTGTCTCTGACCCTGGCTTCCTTGGCACGTTCTAGCATGGATCTGAGAGAGATGGGGCTGGGTTTGTGGATGGGACATCTTTTGAGAGGGCCGTAGGGAGTGGGGCCTTGGGGGGAAGAGATTCACTGAGGGCGATGGTAGAGAAGGGGCTGCGCCAGAGGGTAGAGAAGCCAGAGAATGCTGCTGGGAAGGAGCTGAGCACGAAGGGCCAGGCTTCCTGTTCTGCTGGGCCTCCACACCAGCCCAGGGCTCCATGAAACTGGAGGGTCTTGTTTTCGCCATCTGTCGCCCCACCACTACCCACTTGGAGTGATCTCCACTCATTTCTATCCCAGGAGGTACAAGCCCCATAGCACTGGGCCGCAGACCCAGCACCTTTCAGCTCTGCACACAGAGATGTTGTTGTCTGTTTCCATCTGGAGAGGTCACATGCTCTTCTATCTGTATCTGTTATCATCCTCCAGTGAATGTTGTTAGTGTGAATGTGAAGGCCACTTGTCTCAGATTCACTGTTTATGTCAGAACTCTCATGCACAGGAGGATTAAGGAAAAGCAGTAACTGAACTCCTCTGCTTCGGGGCAATCCTGAAACCCTCTTGTCCAGGTCAAATTACCTGCTATAACATTACCTTGTCGAGTGGCTATTTCTTAGTGAAAACCCTGAGTGAAATCTCTGCCTCATCTCCCATGGATTCACTCATACCTCACTGTCAAAAATATGCTGCAATTCCAGTTTCTTCCTGGTAGAACAGCTTTAATTCAGTTGACTGTGCATCTTCCAAACCTAGAACCACCTCAGACCTTCCTCTTACTAGGCCACAACTGAGACCTTGACACCGTGGAATTCTTTCCAGTATAGAGACTTAGTGTTGTATGAGTAACAGCGTTCTGTGCTCTTCTGACCTTTAGGTCTAGTCTGTAGAAGTGTATGTACTTCTGATTTTAGCTGAATCTGGAGAGGCCACAGGATCTGCCCCCATCTTTGAGGAACTTGAGACTAGTGCTGGAACTGGAATGATCACTTACTGTGGAAGCACTGTCCTGTCATAGTGACCATGATAGAGTTTTGTGAGTCACCTGCTACAGGCAGCTTGTTGTTTGACTTCCTCACCTGACAGTCTCCCTGTGAGCACCATCACTCTTGGCTCACATCTGACAGTAATAGTCAGCTTTGTCTCCAGCCTCGTCCTCACTAACAGTCAGGGTGGCTTCTCTGAGTTGGTATCTGAAAATCTTTCAGGGAATCCAAAAGCCAGCTGTCATCAGACAAGCAGATGATGACTAGTTTCAGTGGGTATCACTGCACATTTTTTGCTCTCAATGTAGTTTCTACCACAGGTCATCTTGGCTGTCTGTCGCTATGTCATTGACACAGAATATGTCTGAGTCAACACAAAAGAGGCTACAGAATTTGCAAAGAGAATAAAGGAGAGATGGGACTGAAAATGAGGGACCCTTGCAATACCTCTTTCCTCACTGGCCTGGAGGAGATCTGGATTCCCTGGACCACCAAGGTGCCCTCCTACCAGTATCAGCCCCAGTAGCCTATGAGCCTCCCTGGAAATGGAGCCTTTGACCCAGGACCAACTCATCCCTTTACCCTGGCAGCTGTAGCCCAGTGGGCCCATGCTAGTGAGCACAGTGTATGGATCTCCACCCCACATCCTCCATCTTGTAGCAGATCCCTAAGATTCCTTCCCACCAAGACAGGATCCTGTTGAGCACAGACTCTGTGCCAGGCTGGTCCCATAGTCCCATGCTGTGTGGGATACTAGGAGACCATCATCAACACCTGTGCAGTGAACAAGGAGACAGTGGAGAAGGGCATTCAGGACCTTTATAAAGGAGGGCCCAGCCCAAGCTTTTATCAGAGGCCCAGTGTGGACTGACTTCCTCCTAGACCTCTCTTGTCTTCTTGCAAGACTTGCTCCCCATTATGCAAATCAAGATGAGCTCAGAACAGCAGTCCCAGATTTTTAAAAAATAACCCCCAGTTGTCATAACTTTCTGTAACCAGGTTGTGAGTTGATCTTATGATAAATTGTACCCAGTAAATTCCTGCTATCTTTATAACTCTGCTGGCTAGCCAACATAAAATGTAACTCATCCGGCCACAAGGCTGGACAGATAACAGTCTGCCAGAATGGGACATACTACAAGTCATGTAAAACCCAGCAAAGGTGATCACTGGATGTCAGATTATGATTGACTAACTGGTAATGGTGGGGTCCCCCCCCCCCCAGTAGAACAAAAATATCCAAATGTACTAGGTCACCTACAGTGTCCTTATTTATTTTTCCAATTGTGATTGGTTGTTAAGTAAATGATATTAAATTCTGCCTCTGTTGTCTTCCTAAGCACTCTGCTAAGCTTGCTCACTGCTGCTCTCTGGAAACTCATTCAGAGTCCAGGTCAAACAGCCTGGAGTCCATCAGCCTCGTCACAATAAGAAACAACCTTACCTTGCCCCAGTTTGCATTTAGTGGTCTCTTGCTTTTGTCCCATATTAAAGCTAAGTACTTGGACGCGGAACTATGAAAACATTCCTTGAGGCTGTCTGAGGAATCACCAACAGCCCACTCTTTATTAGTTAAAGGGTGCCAGGACAAAAAAGACTTTGCCCTGAGAAGAGTACCTCAGAGGGTCTTGTTTGGCCAAAAAGAGAAGTGTTTCCCAGAGTCCAGTCACCTGGAGGTCAGCCATCCAGGTACAGGGAGGCTGCTGCATCCAAAAGCCAGGAGAGCCAGACTACTGCTCTAGCTGGTGGTAGGCCTTAGTGATGACTTGGTAGTCCTGGTTTTGCAGGCAAACAGAGTGCAAGGGTTGACAGGTGATGAAGGCTTCCATTCCAGTTTTCAGAGGAAGTTCTTGAAGGCCCAGCAGTGTGCGCATGAGTGGGCATGTGTGTGAAGTTATAAGGGAGAAGCCTAAGGTGCAGTGGAGATCCTGAAAATTTGGAGAAGCCAGGAGCTTGGACCATTCTTTGTGGAAAGTCACAGGTTGTGAGCAGAGCCAGCCCAAAGGAGAAAGATGGAGGCTGCTGGTGGAGACAGAGGTGTAGTGGTGGCCGTTGGGCCCTTCGGAACTCACATCTTCCCACAGCTTACCCCCAAATGCTGGTTATAGAGCTATAGGTTTTAATCTTTGCCTGCTGGACTTAAAACTTGTTTTGGTCTGATTGCTTTCTATCCTGTTTCTCCCTTTTGGAATGGGGATGTTTACCCTGCAGCACTATTTTACAAGTTTCCTACTATAAAGTAGTTTTACTTTTGTTTTCAGTTTCCATTTGATAGTATTCTACCATAATTAAAATTGGATAAGATAATTGCTTCACACTTCACATGCTTTATCTGAATGTCTAAAAGTCTTGTGCTAGCCAAAGTAATACTATGAATTTATTTGCAGACTTACCCATGAGTTAACATTAAGTACACTATTATTTCTGTGTGAAGAGACATTGACTTTGATACCAAAATCATATTCTGACCATTTTATACATTTCAATGGCCTTTTATTAAGGGGGAAGAAAGGCAAAATCAGGTATATAGTGAGGATGACTTTTTTTTGAACAAATAGCTTTTATATTGTCATTAAATCATGCAAAAAATAATACATCTTTCTGGCACATGACTGTTTTCTTAACCACTGAACAGTTCGGCCATTTGAATAAATTGAACATGGGAAAGCTTAGACTAGCTGTATTGAGTGTATTGTATACTACATTAAATATGAATTTGTACCCCTTAAAAGAAGATCAACTTATATCATTCTAAGTCTTTCTAGCCAGCATCTCTAAACATTTGAAAACTCCTACCATAAACCAGTTTCAAAGACTTCTAAGTCACATTGTCAACTAAAATCACTTATTCTCGTCATTATTCTTTCATTGCAGAGACATAATACACAACACTCATAATTTAAGGGAGAAAAGTTGATTTTAGCTGGCATTTTGAGGGATTCTCAGCCTGCTCATGGGCAGGTGGGAATGGCAGAAAAGGGTGTGGTAAAGAGCGGGTCATGGTGGCATTGCAGCGGGGAGAAGCGGGGCAAGAGAATCTCCTTCCAGGCCACACCTTCAGTCATCCATCCTTCTCAGTCAGGCCCCCCTCCTAACAGCATGTGAAATTTCTATGTTGCGGTTTGGACCTGGAAGGTCTCCCAAAACCTCATGAATTTGTGTGTAGTATCGTGGGACACTTATGGAACCATGTGCTGCTAAGAGGAGGCAGAACCTGGTAGAAAGGGATGGAACACGGGCTTAACCAAAAGCGGTGGATTACAGGGACAGGACCTGGAAGGTAGCTCCATCTTTATTCACTTGTCTTTCTGTGTGCCATGCTGTGAAGAGCTTTTCTCTGACTAGACCTCCACCATGTGCGTCCACCATTGCTAGCCACCTATGAATGAGCTGTGAGACCTTCTGAAACTGAGCTAAAATAACACTTTCCTCCCTTATGTTGTGGATGCTGGGTATTTTGTTTCAGCATGAATAAGTAACTAAGAAACCATAGATAATCCACAACATCCAATACATGAAGCTTTTGGGATGAAAACGACAACATCCTCCAATCACCACTTTTGTGTCTTTATTCACATTGCTACCATAGATCCTACAAGATATGAGAGAAGGAACATGGGTATGAATGACCCATTCACAACCTCATTCAAGGTTATGCTGAACTCAGGGTTTAGGGCTGGTCCATATCGGGGTCCTGTGAGATCTGAGTCCGAAGACAAGGCCCAGACAAAGTCACTTGAGCAGAGTAAGAAGGGGGAGCAGAAACAGCATGCAGGTCTTAGTGGACATACCCCAGACCTCTGACCCACAGTATAAGTGGACTTCCGTAAGCCTCTGTTACTCTTTCTCTGGTAGTTTGGGGCAGAGTTTTTCGTATTATGTAAATATACTCCTCCCCTGGGGTTCTTCATTGAGGACTGTTAGAGAAGGTTGCTCTGAGCCGTGGGGGTCACATCTTACCACAGCTTTCACCAGGTGCTAGATACAGAGTTACAGGATTTTTGGTTCAATTGCTTCTGATTCTCTTAATCCTCCCTTTTGGAATAGGAATGTTTACCCTATTCCATTGTACGATGAAAATGTTCAACTTTTCATTAATTTTCCAGGGGCTCACAGCTAAGAGTTAGCCTTGAGTCTCAAAGAAGACTTTGAACTTTGGAACAGAATATGGATGAAGGGAAAATTGAAGAAACATAGAAACTATTTGGGTCTGGGAAGTTTGGTGTTGGTAATATTTTCTCTGATATTTTTTCTAAGTTCAAACCAGCATACACATATGAGCAAACATGTACTTTGCATACGTGTACCTATGTCATTATTATATACAGCTCACCTGTATACAGGTGCAGAGATGCATTGTTCTGTGTACAGGTCACTGAAGGTATGTCCTTTCAGCCTACTTTCCCACTCTCTGTGGTGGGGAGAAGCCTCCTGTTCTCAGAAACATCTCAACTTGCTACCACAGAACTACTGCCCACTACTTTGTCTTAACCACAACCTTTGGCGAGGGTGACGTCTTGTCTGTTTGCCTCGCTAAAGCTTTTGCTGCCCGTGACAGGCTAGTTTTATGAATTCTCATCATACAAGGTTAACACGATCAGCCTGATGTTACTGTCAGTTTGTGGGCTCTGACCTTTTCACTCAAGACAAGACTAAACAGTCACCACATGAAAATCTATAGATACTGGCCATTGAACAGATGTCTTCCTCTCATGTTCATTCCCCCAAGAACACTTTTGATCCTCACTGCCTAGCTCAGAAAACATCAGAACAGAACCAGCCCTGAATCTACTCTGACATTCCCTCTGCTGAGCCTGCTGGGAGGGCTTGGAGGAAAGGGGAGCTGGAGTCTCTGATCTTGTTGAGCTGCACCAGATCTGCTCACGACATTGTCTCCAGTCCTTCTGACGCTGAAGGAAGAGTGTGACACAGATGAGGAAGGGTTTACGTCTCAGTTCCCTATCTGTTTGTGTCACTGTGTTATAATTACCACTGCTGTCTGCTGATAAACAGTAATAGTCAGCCTCATCTTCAGCCTGAGCTTTGCTGATAGTCAGGGTGGCTGTTGTGCCTGAGCTTGACCCAGCAAATCGGTCAGGGATCCCTGAGGGCCGCTCACTATCCTTGTATATCACCCTTATAGGGGTCTGTCCTGGCTTCTGCTGGAACCAGTATGCGTATCTTTTTGGCAATGCCTCTCCAGAGCAGGTGATTGTGGCTGTCTGTCCCAAGGCCACTGACACTGAGGGTGGCTGTGTCAGCTCATAGGAGACCGCCGATCCTGCAGGGTATGAGGGAAGACACATGGGTGTCAGCAGCCCATTCCTAGTCTCAACCAAAGTTATGCTAAATTCAGGGTCTAGGGCCGGCCCAGATCCTGGGGAAAAGGCTTGGGCAGGTCACCTGTATAGAGGGTGAAGAGAGGGAGCAGAAACAGCTTCCAGGCCATAATTGAGACACCCCAGGACACTGTCTCCTGAGACCCGCAGTGCAGCTGGGCTCCCCCAGGCCTCTATTATTGCTTCTCAGGTCTTTTGGGAGCAGAAAATGTTTTGTGATTATGCAAATTTACTCCTCCCCTGAGGCTCCTCATTGAGTACTATTGGTGAACATTTTCTGAATTGTGGGGGTCAACAGGATACTAAGCAGGAAGGTCGGAGGGTTGGTTTCTGATCAGCTACTTCTCTGATTTTCTGTCAGAAAAATCTTCCTTGGCCTCCAATCACAGTTACAGTCCAGGGCTTGATCCCTTAGTCACTGTCTCAGTTTTCCTGGGCTATGGTCATCCCCCAGGAGGGGTGTCCAGCAGCATTCCAGACCTTGGCTATGGGCTGCTTCTTACTGAGAGACTCTTAATGACACAGAAGAAGGTGAACAACAGATCCCCTGCACCCTGTTCATTCTCCTCCTCCTCCTCCTCATGAAATTTCCCAGAAGCACTTTTAACACATCCTTGTCATATTTTTTCAGAATTAGCTTTGTTTGATCACTCAATCTAAAATATCTTGTTTGGTGAACTGTCTCCTGCTTTTGTGCAATCCTTGCAGTTTCTGGTCTCATTTCCCGAATGTTGTTTCCTCCTTTGTCTCACATCTCTTTCCACAGTAGGGTAGCAGCTGGAGTCGGGAATCATCCCCACCCGCATCAGTGCTTTGAATTGTCCTGTTAAAAGTGCTAGAAACAACCTGCCTGAGCCATGTGGAGTTTCCTCAAGGTCATGGGTGCTCAGGGCTGAGTTTTGGAGGTTGGATTGTCAGGGGTCCTTCCAACCAGGAGGACCTTTCTCTGTGATCAGAGCAAGACCTGAGGCAAGTGAGAGTCCATATTACTCAGCAGAGTCTCCACATGGAAGCTGCGTGTTCTCTGTCAAGGGATGAGGCCCTGCTTGCCTTTCTCCTCCTAGGTGCAGGAGCTGCAGCCTGAGAGCACGTGTGCCTGACAGTGAGAGAAAAGGCCAAAGAGAAATGGGTAGCGTTCTCTGTAAGTGGCCAAAATAGAGTGATCAACCCTGAAACCACTGCTGGACTGTGAGCAGCTGCTCTGAGAGTGGGCAGAGGACTCAGGTGGCTGTCTTGAGTGAAGGACACAGGTTGTGAGAGCCCCACCTTAACCACATGTGCTAACTCCTACAGCACCTGGACTGTGGGGTGTTCTTTCCAGTGAACTGCACCCCTGCAGATAGTACCCAAACACCAAGTATATACCTGGGGCCAGGCCTTTGCAGAGCATTCCCCAGGAGAAGCTTTCACTGTACCTGAGTTTCTGGTACTGTTATGTGATGACACTGTGTGAATGTGACTCCAGAGTGGAGCCACTACAGACCGAATATATTCTATGGACTGTCCTCACTTCCAGCGTAAGGCCTGGCCTTTAGATATCTATTGTCGTCCCTGGGCTGGCTTCCCTCTTGGGCTACCCCTTGGCAGCCCAAGCCTGTCTCTAGGCTGCTTCTGGCTGAAACTCTGCTGCCTCCTGCTGGTGAGAGAGCCTCTAGGCAAAACCCTGTCACCTGACAAGGTGTAGACAAGGAGTGGAGCCTCGGTTGGGCCATCTGTGCCCATACTGCCCTGCCCAGTGCAGTGCAGAAAAAGCCATAGCCCTTCTTCAAAGAGTCAGGGTCCAGATAAAGTTTTGTGACACCCTCAGGGATATTCCTTCCTGTGCAGTAGGGATGAATCTGATGAGGAACAGGGTGGTAGTACAAGCACTAGGCTGGGCAGCAGAGTTGGGGTCCTAAACAATCACTGCTCTCCCTGCTATGGCTTGGCAGTCACCAGGATTTCAGTTCAATCTGCAGGTAGTCATATCCTTAGAAATAAACACAGACTGAAAATACAGACCCTGTGGGGAATGGAAGGCTGCTGTTCTGAGCAGGGCGAGCCTGGCTGCTGGTGCTCTCTGCACTCTTTAATTCTTCCTTCTTTCCTGAGCAGGTTGGTGACAGTTGTCTCATCACCATCTCTACTGATGGCAACTGAGTCTGTAAGAGATGTCAGGACTGGTATGTTTGGCAGACTGGACATCCATGTCAAAGGGGTTGAACCAGAATTTTTTATGCTAACTAAAATCAGGGACATATTTGGGATCTAATGTCAGAACATAGTGTGATCAGCTGTGCGGAAAGTGAGGAGGTGATCAGAAGTGGGTTCTAGGCCATGTTGAGGTGGCCAGAGAGCTCTGCCTTCTGAGCACACAGCTGGGGAGGGCACCCTGTCTTCTGTACTTCTTCCAGGAAGATTGAGACTCTGAGATCACCGAGCTGTACTAAAGCCAGTGCAGCTCTAGATGACTTAAGCACAGCCAAAGGGTCCTAGTCCAAAAGCACAGAGGAGAGACCTGGTGACTTCTCTCTCTGACCATACAGAATGCTCTGAGGTAATCCTCTCACAGCAAGGTCCTTTGCCTTTCCATCCTTAAATCCACAAAGGCTGGATCTTGCTGATGCCTAAGACACCCTCAAGACATCTTTTTTATAGTCCTGCTTCCAAGTACTTGGTTTCTTTTTAGTGGCACCCTCTTTAACATCTCTGTACTCTTCTGCCTCTCCTTGAGGCTCCCTTTCTTTTCCAAAACTGCAAACTATTACATCATTTTCTCTGCCACATTTTCCTGCTTTTCAGCATACAGTTGGCTGAAAGCCACTAGCAGTACCTAAGCGACAGCCTGGACATTGACTGCTTTAAGATTTCTTCCACCAAATTATGTAATTCACCATCCATAATCTCAGTTTCAGGCCAAGTCTCTGGACAAGGGCAAAATGTCAGCACACTTTCTGATACAGCACAGCATGTGGGGTTTTTAGACCACCTGCCAATACACTTCTCCTCAACTGAAACTTCTCAAGCTTGGCCTTTAACATCCACATTTCTACCATCATTCTGGTCTTCAGAGTTCTGACCAGAATCTTACAGCAAGCTTTGCTTAGATCCCTCCAAGGCTTCTCCAGCCAGAATCCTAAAATCTTTCCAAACTCCTCCTGCAAGCCAATTCCCAAGGCTTCCAAACTACATGGTCAGGTAAAGTCCCAGCAGCAACCTCAGTTCTCTGGGACCAATTTTTGTTTTAGTTATTTGTCGGTGTGACAAAATATTTGACATCCTCAGTTTAAGAAAGGAAAAGTTATTTAGCTCATAGTTTCAGAATTCTCTCTCTCTCTCTCTCTCTCTCTCTCTCTCTCTCTCTCTCTTTCACACACACACACACACACACACACACACACACACACACACACTCCACAGTCCATTTATAGGGCAGCCACAACACTAAAGTCACACGGCAGAGACAGAGGCCCAAGGGCTGCTCACCTCATTGCAGACAGAAGCCAAGCCAATCTGAAGATTCAGGCGAAGGCCAGAGCTTTCCCAGGAAGAAGCTGTCACAGTGTTTCCTCTTTCTTCTTTTAATTTCTTCAGCTGCTAGTTGGGTCCCGCAAACCCCAGGGTGGGTGCCCCTACCTCACTTCCTGGCACACAAGTCGACAGCACATACCTGAAAGCTCTGCCCTGGGCACCCCAATCCTAACAAATTGACACATTCTTTCCAGGTCAAACTTCACGCATCTGCTCCTCCCAGAAAGGCTCGACCTCCAAGTAACACACAGTTCCAAATGCACAAGGCTTTGGGGGGGATACTCAAGATCCAAATGGTAGCGGCCTCTATTAGTCAGGCCAAAAAGAGAGCAGGGTTTTCATCTAAAGGTGTGTCACTTATCTCAATTTATCATAATTAGCCTGCTTGTGGCTGTTCTCTTTTGTTCTTGCCATAAACAGGCTCTGCTGGCCAGATGGTTTGCCTGATATATCCACTGGGGTCCATTTGACAGGACAGTGCCTGACACTCTGCATAGCTGTCAGTTTCTGATGGTGCAATTATTTCGCATGCTCTGTAGCATCTTGACAAATTCTGTCCCTTTTATTCGGGGTTAAGATAGAAGTAAGGAATAGATGTCTCCCAGGTCAAGGAATGCACCTGAGTGAGATGGAGGAATTCCTTCCTATATTTGATCAGATTTTCAGGAGAGGAATCTAGTTTTTCTTCAGTTTGAGACACATCAGTTGTGGCTAAAGGGACACGAACTTGGACTGGACCTTCAATCCTTGCACCTTGTCTGAGAAGGAGTAAGGGGATGCTGTGAGGATTCAAGAGTAGGTGTGAGATGAATAAAGGGTGCTTGGGAGGAGATGGACAGAGAGGAGGAGAGGCTGAGAGAGGAGGGAGGTGTGGAAGTGGGGAATGAAACCGTTGGGTCTGGTTCCAGGCCAATTTTCCTGTGGGTACAAGGCTGGGACTGAGCCTGGAGAGACAGCGCTACTGACAGGAGACCAGGGCATCCCATCACTCTCTTCCATGGCCCACTTGGGTTGCATGGCTTCTTGGGATCTGTTGAATAACGTTAAGATCAGGAATGCCAAACTCAAGCCACTGAGATTCGTTGTGCAATTCTTACTGTGTCCAGATAAAGGTGTAGAAGTGGATGCATTTTTTTTTTTAAATTAGAGAGTCCTTTGTGATGGGTGAGAAAAGGTGGCCGAAGGCTCAAAAGAATTGGGCAGGTCGTCCCCTACAGAAGCTCTGCGGAGCTGGAGAAGGCTTCCAGGAGGCCAGGTTCCTACCTCCCAGGTAGACACCTCCAAACTGGGAAGTGAGAAAGTTCCCTCTTCAACCTTCTGAGGGACAAGGGGGAATGGTTTACCCAGACGCCTTGGGAAAACACATCTGTATCTTCCCCATTTCAGGTAGAGAATTGGAGAAGTGATGACCAGCGTGGCATGGGGGAAGAGATCTGGTGAAACAGTCTTCATGGGGGGTTGGCCATGTGGGGAGGGCAAGAGAAGACCTCAGCCATAGGGCAACAATTAGGTTTCGGGAAGTCAGGATTCTAGTGACTAGTCCCAGGACAATATAGAGCTAGAGTAGAGGATCTGTAGAGGTAAATTCAGAGATCACTCAGGAATCAGAAATGTGGGGAAGGCAAACAGAGACCCCTTCTGGCGTAAGTGCCCTCGCAGTTAAGCAGGAAACTACCTGCTACAGTTTGATCTTGCGAATTCCCCCAAGAGCCTCATGTGTTTGGATCAGTGTGTTATTGGGAGGGGCAGGTACTTGTGGTTTTAGCTGGAAATATTGTGCTGACTTGTTAAGTCAAGGATTACTTAGGGAAGAGATTTCAGGTGTTTGTCATTGACTTGTAGGCCAGGAATGAGGGAGGGCTGCCCACTTCAGGGTGCTGAACTGGCAGTTTGAAGTAATTAAAGGAAGAGGAAGCCTTGTCATGGCTTCTTTCCAGGAAAGCTCTAGCCTCACCTGTCCCCGGATGTCACCTTGACTCCAGCTTCTCTTGGTTCCTGTCTGCGGTGAGCAGCTCTCGGGCCTCTGCCATGGACTTCCCCCTTTGCTGGCTGCCCACTGACAGGCTGCATGAGACCTTCTGAAACTCTGAGCAAAATAAATATTTCCTCCCTAGAATTGTGGATGTCAGGTATCTGGTCCCAACAATGAAAAAGTAACTGAGACAATGCCACTAAATTGAATGAGGTCAGAGGTTATTCCTCATCCAGTTAGACAGGGAATAATCTCTTCTCAAGCCTCAGGTTTGAGAGGAGATGGGGGCAGTAGATTTGAGAGTCAGTCCAGGGGAAGCCACTGCTGCCTCTTGCTTCCAGTTGCAAGAGAGAAGTGCTTTCGCTTGTCTTCCTGGGTTCTCAGCACCATAGACACGAGGAGAAGGGAGGATGAAAGGCGGAGACACCCCAATTTCGATCATGAACCAGGCCTTTTTTTTTGAGGCAAAAGCCAGAGATAGTCTCTCTGACCAAGGAGGCAGGAGCGGGGAGCATCTCTTTTAGTGATGGGGTAGGATGTCAAAGTTGCGGGGAAAAGTTGAGGCAGCTGTTGGAAGTAAGGGACGGGGATGCAGAGAAAAGTTGAAGCCAGTTTAAAATTAAGTGGCCAGCTGGATTGTGAAGAAAACACTGTTACTCCTGTGTACTGTGTCCTGGGTGTACACTTCAGCGGTGAACAGCTGTGTTCAGACAGCTGCACGGCGTGGCCTGGCTCTTTCCATCAGTTTATGTCTCAGTTCCCTATCTGCCTGTCTCACTGTGTTATAAGTACCAGTCTCATCGTCTGATAAGCAGTAATAGTCAGCCTCGTCTTCAGCTTGGGCTTTGCTGATGGTCAGAGTGGCTGTTGTCCCGGAGCTTGACCCAGAAAAACGATTAGAGATCCCTGAGGGACGCTCACTGTCTTTGTATATCACCCTTACAGGGGTCTGTCCTGGCTTCTGCTGGAACCAATATGCGTATCTTTTTGGCAATGCCTCTCCAGAGCAGGTGATTGTGGCTGTCTGTCCCAAGGCCACTGACAATGAGGGTGTCTGTGTGAGCTCATAGGAGACCACAGAACCTGCAAGGTAGGACAGAAAGAATATGGTTATGAATTCCCAGTCTCAACCAAGGTCATACTGAATTCAAGGCTTAGGGCAGGCCCAGGTTGGAGTCCTGTGAGGTCTGATTCTGAGGACAAGGCCTGGACAGATCACCTGCATGGAGGGTGAAAAGAGGGAGCAGAAACAGCATCCAGGCCATAGTGGAGACACTCCAGAACTCTGTCTCCTGAGAGCCGCAGTACAGCTGGACTCCCCCACACTTCTCTTATTCTTTCTCAGGCTTTCGGGGCAGAGACTGTTTGGTGATTATGCAAATTTATTCCTCCCCGGCAGCTCCTCATTAAAGATTATTGGAGAACATACTTCTAGCTGTGGGAGATCAGCAGGCTACTGAGGGGTAGGGGTATAGGGTTGATTCATGACCAGCTGCTTCTCTGATTTTCTGTCAAAAAATCAGCCTTGGCTTCTAAGGGTTCTAATCACAGTTACATTCTCGGGCTTGGCCTTTTAGCCACTGTCTTCATTGTCCTGGGCTGTGACCTAGGCTTGGCTCATCTCAGGAGGGATGTTGAGCCTTCAAAAGATTGTCAGTGGTGTGAGTAGGGTCCTGCTGAGAAAATCCTCATGACTCAGAACAAGCTGAACAGTAGATCCCCTCAGCTTTCTCCTCCTCCTCATTGGGTTCACCTGGTGTACTGTTGGCACGTCCTTGTCATTTTTTTCCCCAGAATATAGAGCTGTATCATTAGGTTTTGTCTAATCATTGAGTCTAAGATAATCTTGTTTGTTAAACCATCATTTGCTTTTGTAGAATCCTTGAAGTCTGTGGTCTCATTTTACAAGTGTTTTTTTCTTCGTCTGACATCTTACTTCTATAGTAGATCAGCAACTGGAATTGGCAATCATTCCTTCTCCTGAGTATTTTATGTAGTCCTGTCAAATATGCTAAAAAGCCTACCTGCCTGAGAAACGCTGTTCAGTCAGTCTGGTCTGTATGAAATTTCCTCATGACCATGGATGCTCAGGATTGAGCTGTGGAGGTTGGGTTGTCAGGGATCCTTCCAACCAGGAGGACCTATTCCTTGGGCCAAGAGGGTCCCATGATCAGGGCAGAGACCTGAGGTTTGTGACAGTGCACGTTACTCAGCAGATTCTCCATGATGAAGCTCTCTAATTGTCCCATTTGGAGCTATAGCCAGAGGGCAAATCAAAGGTAGGAAGGAGGGGTCAGGGAGGGAGTAGGCAGGATTATCTGGAAGAGCTCAAAACGGAGTGACCAGTCCTGAAGTCTCTGCCAGATTTCGCAGAATTGTGACCTGAAAGGTGTGCAGAAGGGTTAGGTGGGGGCCTGGGTGAAGAACAGACCTGGGAGCCCTTTCTTAGACCTATATGCTAACCCTTAGAGTACCTGGACTATGAGTGTTCTTGCCCTCCAGTGAACTGTGTCAGTGAAGATGCCACCCATGTCAAAGTAGATGTTTGCCAGACTTTTATAGAAGTTTTCCCAGGTGAAGCTCTCATTGTGCCTAGGTTTCTGACAGTGTAGTGTGATTTCATGGGTGAATCTGATTCCAGAGTAAGGCCACTGCAGTCAGAACATACCAGATGAGCTGCCCTGACTCCCAATTTAAGACCTGGCCTTTGTACTTCTATTGACCTTCCAGTTGTGGCCTCCCTCTTGGGCTGCCCCTGGAGAGCCCAAGCCTGTCCTCTAGATTGCTCTTGGCTGGAGCTCTGCTCCCTCCTGCTAGTGGTTGATTTCAAAGAAAAACTTCTGATAACCTGACAAGGTGTAAGGAGGAATGTGTTCCCATTTGGTGCCATCTGTGCTGACATTGCCCTGACAAGTATGGCTCAAGATGGAGGTGGCATCGAAATATGCAGGAAGTGGAGCAGGTGCACTTCCTGTAACTGAGTCTCAGTATTGAATAATTGTGTCTGCTCCTGTGTCCTGACCAAGGAATGGAGAGTATAGAAAAAAATCACAGCTCTACTTCAAAGGCTCAGAGTCCTCATACAACTGTGTGACACTCTCAAGGATATTTGCTTCCTGTAGGGAAAAAACCTGACCAGGGAGGGTATGATAGTATCGGGACCAGGCTAGCCACAGAGTTTGGCCACCACATATCTCACTGCTGTCTCCATCATTGTTTGGGAGTCACCAGGATCACAGTTCAACCTACAGGAAGTGATATATTCTGGATCAAGAAAGGTTAGAGATACAGATCTTGTGGAGAATGGGATGCTGCTGTTCTGCATAGGGCTAGCCTAGCTGCTGATTCTCTTTGCTTGCTTTTCTGTGTCCCTCTTTCCTAAGCAGGTGACAGTCATCTCATAACCATCTCTACTTATGGCAGCTGAGTCCACAAGAGACTCCAGGGTCAATATGACTGTGAGAAGGGACCTCATTATCGAAGGTGTTGCACAAGCATTTCTTGTGCTGACCAAACTCAGTCAAGGTCAGGTTCAGGATTCTTAAGAACAGAGCCTGGTGTCAGAACATGGCCTGATCACCTATGTGGAGAGGCAGAAGTGTGTGTAGTGGGGAGAGAAGGATCAAGGCCATGTTGGGGTGGCCAGAGAGCTCTACCACCTGAGAACGCAGCTGGGCAGGGCACCCTGTTGTCTGTACTTTACCCATGAAGAATAAGACTCTGAGGTCACTGAGATGTACAAAGGCAGTGCAGGTCTAGATGATGCAAGAGCAGCACAGAGGCTCCAAGTGTACAAGGAAAGAGGAGACACCTGGTGACCCATTTGGGCCCAGGTCCATCCCCTCCAGGTTCCTTGAAGGAAAGTACCATCTCTGCTCTTTTTGCTATTACTCTGTAGCTTTTTAAAGAGCCGATACATGGGGCTCATTTTCCTGGAGCCGCTGATGTGCAAGCTTGGCTGTAAGACCCAACTGACCCTGGCCACTTGAAGAAGGTAAGAGTTGGTCATTAAGCCAGGTCTTCTGAAAATAGATTTGAGTTCGCTTGGATGTGGAAGGAATTTCTGACCAGACATTCATGTACAAATGAACCTTACAAAATATTATGACCAAGTTTTTTTTTACTGGAAATGGAAAATTGATTCCATTGTGAACCCCTGACCAAGCACAGGGCTTACCGAGCAGATATCTCCTCTTTCTGGAACAAAGAGACTGTCTTGAAATCATTCTGTCCTAGAATGGAGAATGCCTACACACAGTACCTCCAAGGTAAATTTTCGAAGTCCTGACAGGAATGGCAACTCTGACCAGGTACAGAGTTTCAAATCAAACTCTCCTCAGCTAAGCTCTGTTAGGTAAGAGGATAAAAGTTGGGAACTCTGGCCTGGTGGCATAGCTCATGGTTAGAGACACCTGGGTTGGATTTCAGGGCACTATGTGGAAATTAGCCAGGCCTGGTCAGGGTCACCTGCTCTTCTAGTACTGGTGAGGCTGAGGTAGGAAGACTGCAATGACTTTCAGGCCAGCCTGGGCTACATAGTGAGTTCTGGACCAGCCTGGTAGTGAGATACCATCTCCCCGCCCACAAAAAAAAAAATGGAAGTGCTGAGAGAAATACAGCATATTTGCTGTATCCTCAGTCCCCCAAGCAATACCAACTAGTTACTTTCTGTGTTCATTTAACAGGTGTCTTATAAATGATCGCACAAAGAGGGGCAGAGACCCTAAGCAACACAGATCTCGTTAAGAACATATGACTAAACAAACTGAATTCAGGTGGCCTGCACTCTGGGTGCTGAAGGTTGTGAGAGGGAGGATTTCCCTGAGCTCCTCCAATGAGGCAGCACCTATTAGGTATAAATCTGCCAATGAAGAGATGGTAAGAGTATTATATTCTCACAAAATCAAGAAATGAGGGAGCCATATTTTGAAGACACAATAAAGAAAAGGCAGTGTTTGACTTAGAATTTAAGAGAAAAGCGAGAACAGAACCTCAAGCCTGTCCTGTGTGCGCCCTTTGCAAAGGGCTGAGGATGCGTCTTTACAGCAAGGAGGAACGCTAGCTCAGTTCAGATTTTTGTCTCACTTCCCCAAGGACATGGACCACTGTGCAGAGGTTCACCATTTCTGTATGAGCTGCAGTAATAATCAGCCTCATCCTCAGGCTGGAGTCCAGAGATGGTCAGGGTGGCTGTGTTGCCAGACTTGGAGCCAGAGAAACGATCCGAGATCCCTGAGGGCCGATTTTTAACATCATAAATGAGGAGTTTGGGAGCTGTTCCTGGGAGCTGTTGGTACCAGGAGACATAATTATACCCCCAACATCATTGCTGGTTCCAGTGAAGGATATGGAGACTGTCTGTCCAACAGACTTAGAGGCTGAAGGAGGCTGACTCAGAGCTGACTGGGCCCAGGACCCTGAAAAGAAGGAAAGGATATGCTGTTGAGTCAATTCTGGGCCCAGGGGAGCCTAGGAACAGTCAGGCCCCATGTCCCAGTGGTCATTCTCTGGAGGCCTCACCTGTGTGGAGAGTGAGGATGGTGAACAGGAGCAGAGCCCAGGCCATGGTGGAGACCCTCCAGGAGCACGGCCTTCTGGCACCTAGCACTGTGCCTGGCTCCTCTACACCCCTCTTAACCCCTCCTTTACCTCAAGAAGGGAGGAGTCACCATGCAAATCAGCTTTATATTTCTTCATACTCAACTTTGATCTAGACCCAAGATAATTCTTAATCTCTGGATAGCAGAAACAAATTATAATGAAAATTTTTGCTTCTTTTTTATTTTTTATTATTATTATTATTTTTTTTTGTCAGGACAAATGAACCCATGAGAGTGTCCTGGCAATGGAGCCAGCCCTTGTCTCTGTACTCTTCTTATTAGGCAATTCCCAGTTGTTCCTGGTTGATAAACATGAGAACTTCCTTGCCCACCATGTGAGATAAAAGTTAGGATCTGCGAGTGGCTGAGACACACTGTCACTACTCTTTTCAGGGACAAAAGGCAGAGAAAAGATGCTCATCCTTCCGGATCCGCTTCTGTTTCTCCTCAGGTGGAATGGGTCTTTATTTCACACTCTCCTCATCTGTGAACTGCTCTGAGCCTGGGGCCAAATTATTGGAACAGGGACACAATGTTAGATTTCTAGAAATATTCTGACTGACATGACAAATACAGGAAATACACAGTCTTCATTCCGTTTTAGAGGTAGACATCAAGGACTGACTGCAGTAACCAGCCAGTCCAGTTGGTACAGACCTGTGGTCCCTGTACTCCAGGAGACTCAGGCAGGAGGATCACAAGACCAAGAACAACCTGGGCAATTAGGAAGTTAGTGACATCTTGTCTCAAAGTAAATGTTGACTAAGATGTATTATTAGCCTGGTGTGAAAGCCCTGGGCTAAATAGCATGTGTCACAACAAAAGGAAGAATGGCAAGAAGGAAGGTAGGAGGGAGGGAAGCAGGGAAGAAAGAAGAAAGAAAGAAAGAAAACCACTAGCTTAGTACACACATGTTGACAATGGGTGAAAGGCTGACAGCATGGTTTCCTTGGAAACTCATCGTAGACATCCGTTGCTTTTTGCAAAAAGGACATTGATTTTCCTGAGTAGCTGCTTTATGCTGTCCTCCATGCCCTGCTAAGACTCCTGCCTTATGCTACAGAAATGAACAAAAATAGGAAACACATGAGGCAACAGAGTCACTGTCACAAATTAATAACAAAAAAGCAATTCCAATATAGTGAGACCAATTTTCACAGCCTCATCGGACAAAATTAAAAATGCAAATTTTGAGCCAATACAGTTATTTTTCTAAGATATTTATTAGGTAGAAAAGTGCTTTAAAATATGTGCGCCATCTAACCCTGAATCCTGCCTACATAAGAGGGGAGATTGTGAGGGATGTTAATGCTCACACCGCTTTCAGCAGTAAAACCATGGCTGCTGTTTGGACAGTGAGCATCACAAGATGTTTCCAGTAGCCTCTAACATAAGTGAGTGACTTCTGTCTGTCATCTGTCAAAAATACACCACACACACACACACACACACACACACACACACACACACACACACACACATGCACTCAGTTGTTCTTTTATTCGACAAATACAGGTGGCTGCTCCTCAAGCTAGAATCTTCACATACGTGACACTGGAAGTGATATAGTAGTCCAGGATGTCACATTGGTTGGATCACATTTATTCATTTACCTTCCAGTCTGAACCCTCTAAATGTGCTTCTTTTGGGGAACAAGAAGCAATTTTGGAAAGAACCCATTTCAAGCATCTTCATGGGGAGACTGATCATTTGAAGGTTGTTTTTGGGACAGGTTTTTGGAGATCTCCACGGGGGAGATCATGAGCTAACACACAATCTCAACTCCAGTTCTGCACAGATCAGAGTTGGTTCTTACAGGGGATTAACATCAGGAACACACATGTGCAGAATTAATCATTGGCATGAATACTTTGAGTCTGGACACTTTGAGCATGTAACCCTGCCCAACCATCAAAATAGCTTAGATACAGTTTCAGCTTTCCTCCTTTACGTGTGACAAGGCTAGGCCTCAGGCCAGTGTATTGCTGGGAGAAATCGAATCTCTGCACTTTCTAAGGTGCAAAGGCAGAGCAGGGGTCTCTCATACCACCATCATACCAGCAGGGGCAGGTCCTCAGGTACTCCCTACCTCAGCAATGGCTTGAATGTTGCCTGGGACTAAGGCTAAGGCTACTTGTTGGCCAATACAGAAAATAAAAAAACTTATTGGGGAACATTAGATTTGATTCCTGTCTTATTGCATATTTGGAGATAGTCAAGGGAAAGCAGCTCCTGGACTTCAGGCAGGCCAGGCCGAACTGTAGCACACCCATGCTGTCCCCTGGTGGCCGCAGGATGGTATATCTTAAGCACAGGAAAGAGCCACAGTTTTACTCCCCTCCCCTTCCTGGCTATCAAAGCCTTCTGGACTTTCTGACTTTCTCAATGCAAGCTGAGTTGTTTCAAGTAGAAAAGGGGGGATATGAGGATTGAGATTAATGTGGGTATAATTGTTTCCATGTCTTAAATAATCAGTAAAAATTCTATAAAAGAGCAAAAGCAGGGCTGAAGGAATAGCATGAGGTTACCAGGCTTTCCTGGCAAGTCCAAGGCCCTGAGTTCAATTTGCTGCCACCACCTACTCTGGGGGTGGGAATGCAAACTTGTAATCAATCCCTGCACTGGGGTTACAGAGGCAGGAGGACTGCCATGAGCTCAGTGCCACCCAGGGGTGCAGAGTGAGTTCAAGTCTAGCCCCAAATAGAAGAAGAAAAGAAACGAGCATAACGGGCAACAAGAGTACTGTGATTTCCAAAGCATTTGAAGTTCAGTATATAAACTCTCCTGATTATTGCAGTATGATTCACAACAAACAAAATATAGACTAAAGCTAAGTATCCACAAACAAGAATAGTGAATAAAGTGTGTGTGTGTGTGTGTGTGTGTGTGTGTGTGTGTGTGTGATAAAATAAATATTTAAACACAATGGAATTATAGCTAGCCTCAAAAGCAGATGAATTCTTGCCTCTGTAAAAACCTGGCTCAATCTAGAGAACACTACGCCTTATGAAATAATTCAGACACTGAAAGGCAAATGCCACATGATTTTCATCATGTACATAAATCCAAGACTGTCGCTCTCAAGGAAGTAAAGCGTGGGAAAGTGGTTAAAAGCAAGTACAGCACATAGAAGGTGAGAGATGGACGCAGAGACTGGTGCGCAGGTTCAGAGTTACAATGACAAGAAATAAATCATTGGTGTCTTATTGCAGTCGGCTAACTGGAGTTAGTAAAGATGTTCTGTATCTTTACGGAGAACTAATACGGAATTTGCATTTGCCACACATAGACATGACAAGTATTTGAGAAGACAGATATGCTAATTACCTTTTGTGATAGTTACTCAACTTGTGGATGTTGAAGCATCTTACTGTACACTCCTGTTGTACAGAGGTCAGGTTTTAGCTGGTTTAAGGGAACTGTGAGCTCTGCTGTCACAGGCCGTGAAGGTAGGAGGCAGAATGGTCACTCTGTCCCTTGCACGTAAGTTCCTCCATGCTTACAGGCGAGCAGGTGAGCACATTGCACGGGAAGGCGAGCGCAGGGCATAGAAGCCAGGAATCCGAGGTGCAGGTGGAGAAAGCTGGATCTGGGGGAGCTGCACTTGGGCCCACACTGGGTTTTACTGTCCCATCACCTTTGTGAGTTGCTCTTCTTGTGCTCACTTGCAAAACCTGCCACAGGGGCTGAGGTGGGAGGAGATCCAGTGTTTATCGAGCTCTGGTTCTGGGCCACAAAGCAACAGGTCCTGTATCACACATGATCAGCCACTGAATTATAATAGCTCAAATCAAATTTTTGAATTTGCAACCATTCTGTTTTTGACTTTTTGAACAGTGTTATACAATTTACATGGGATATTCAGTACTTCATAAAATATGGTAAACTAAGTTGTGTGTTGGATGATGCTACCAGTGTATGTGAAGGAAACGTGCCAAGCATTTTTACAATATGTCAGGCTCAGCCAGGATGATCAGCAGGCTAATGAGAATAAAGGCATTTTCAACTTAATAATATTTCAAAATAATGGTAGGTTTGAGAGAAAGTTGTCCCATCATAAATTGAGAAGAACCTGTACTTTGAGGGTCATGCATGTATACTATTTTAAACAAGCTTGGAATTTCTTTGAAATAACTCCTGTTGAGAGGCAGATTCTGCGTCCACGCTCCCTTTTACACAGAGCCACCACTACTGCTCACATGCATAGGTAGGAGCAGCTAGGGAAAGGATGCTGTGCACCTCGAGGCTCTGTGTGTTAGAACCAGGGGACTCTGCCTGGTTTTACTTGGGTCGCTCACCTTGTAGCAGGTCAGCACCCTCAATGTCCTGAGTACTCTGCTGCCCGGAAGACGTGGGAGGTCAGTGTTTCCTCCAAAAGCTCCCCAATCCATTATAGAGACTTGTGAGCACAACTGCCTGCAGGGAATTAATCCCAAGGTCCAGTCAGGCCAGCAAGTAAGGCTGCTCCGTAGTCAGCCAGAAAGGAACCATTTCCACTCTGCCTTTTGAATTCTTATTCCAGTGGCCAAAGACATAAGTAGAATGGCCATGGTTTTCCACTGTTTTACATAATGAGCTTAATTTTTTAAAATAAAGCCATGGAAAGAGCAACGAGAATGCCATAAAGCCAATTCCAATGCAACAGTGATGTACACCTGGATATAGCCAATTCCAATGCAACAGTGATGTACACCTGGATACCTGGTTTCCCTTCCCTTCTTCCCCATACCCGACCAGGCAGCATCTGCAACAACAACTGTGGGAGCTCGGCACGTGCCCCAGGTTTACTGCTCAAGTGGTGATGTAGCGCGGACTGTGTGACTGCCGGTCTTCTAAGGACTTTGCCTGTATTTAGTATTTATTTTTTATTTCTGTAGATATTGAAGGGAGGCAGAAAGTTGTCCGCATTCTCACTGTCCTCTGCAGAAGGATCACTTGGGGGTCTGCATCATGATCGCTTAGGTTCCTCATATGCTTTCCCCTCAGCGAGAGGTCGATGTTCTTTTCTTGTGGAGAAGAAATAAGTTCTTTATTTCTCCTTCTTCATTTTATTTTTGCGACATTGGTGATTGAACCCAGGACTTTCCCACTGAGTCCACCCCCAGACCTTTAAAAGTATCTTTTGAGACGTGTTCCTGCTTAGTTGTTAAATTGCCCAGTTAGGGCTCCAACCTGAAATCCTCCTGCCTCAGCCTCTCAGAGTGCTGAGATGACAGGCCTGCACCATCCTCCCTGGCATATTGTTCTTAACATACTATTTCCTACCTTTTCATTTTCTTCTAATTTTTCCATTCAGAGGTATAAATCTCCTTCCTAGTCTGATTGTCTGTCTAGCTCTCTGTCTTTTTTTTTCTTTTCTCTCATCTATGAAAGTGGAGAACATTAAATTTTTCCAAGTGCAGGTCTTGTCTAAGAAACACAAGTCCCTGAGTTCAATTTCCCATTACTACATAAAAATTAATAAGATGTGGTGGTGCACGCATGTAATCCTAGCACATGGGAAACCGAAGCAAGAAGATTTCTGTGTGTTTGAGGTCAGCCTGAGATACTAAATTAAGTCCAGCCTCCACTACAGAGCCGGACCTGCTCTCAAAAGAAAAGAAAAATAACCCACAGAGAAAGTTGTACTATGAGATTTCCCTTCCCACAGATGCCTGCATCTGCCCATCCATCTGTTAACAAGATAAACCCTGGAGAAAATATTCTATCACCTAATTAATGGCGTACTTATTTTGCCAGACCTGAATGTAGTGACCCAGAGTCCTAGAGCTCCAGAAGGAAAAGACAGGAGGATCTCAGGTTTGAGCCTAACCTGGGCAACTTAGCCAATCGGCGAGACTCAATCTTCAAATTAGAATAGAAAATTGGCTGAAGATGAGGCTCAGTGTAAAGGTCCTGTACTCAATCTCAACTATCATCAAAGATTAAGAAATGAAAATAAATACATGATGTTTCTGTGTTCCATCAGTGGCTAGAATTACAGACCAATTACAGAATTTTAGGGTGCACTCACAATGAAGAAGAATTGAACAGAAGAATTTTATTTCAAAATTTTGAAAAATACTCATGTTCTCTGAAAAGTAGATGCTGGTGTTCTTTGCAACACACTTGTTATAGAAACAGTACATTCTCATGGAGCTGTTGGGCTTTCGTGGAGGAGAAACACTGGAGTGAGCTCAGATGACTCCATCCTCCTCTGCAGGTGGAGATCAGTAAAGAATCTCATTGATGCCACCATGTCAGAGATAAAATCTCCTCTCAGATGCCAGAGAGGACATCACATATGTACCCTGTCTGCTCCACGCTGGCTGCCCTGAAAAGGTAAATGCTGCAAACAGTGCAGCCTATGGCAAACCTGGAAGACATAGGCCAGAACCCAGGGCATTGTTCTGAGGCTTTAATCCTAGAGGCCCTGCCCCCTGATGCTGTGACTCAGGTGCCTAGTTGTAGATCCCAGAAGACTGGATTGTTATGGTGCAGGTTGTTTACTGGAGAGAACAGAGGTAGTGGGGAACAGACATTGCAAAGGTAACTAGACATAATGCAACAGCCTGAGGTCTCAGTTAAAGTGATCTTCCACAATACATTGCCCCGAAATGAGGCTGATGTCAGGGTATGGGACACAGGGCACAGGGCACATGGAACTAACGTTTGGTGCTAAAGTTGGAGAGTTCTGGCCACATGGTGCAAGGTGAGGGTTGATCATTGGGCCGGGTCTTCTGAGAAATAAATTGAAGATCACTTGGATGTGAATAGAACTCCTGGTCAGATACTCATGTACACATGGTTTTAACAGATCATTGTGACTAAGATTCCATTGCTTTTTGAAAATAAAAATTGTTGGGGACTGCTGACCAACCATGAAACACATGCCAGGCATGTATCTCTTCTACCTGGAATAAATTTTCCATCTTGAAATCAACCTATCGTAATGTGGAGAAAGTCTTCCAAGGCATAAGTTCTGGTGGGAGGGAAAATTCACGCAAAATATAGAATTTCAAATCAAACTCTACTGAGCATCGCCCTCTTGGGTATAAAATTTTTATCTTGAGGATAAAAATGGAAAACTCCATATGTGGGAATAGCTCAGTGTTTAGAGACCTTGCCTAGTATGCACCGTGTCGTGGATAAAATTCCCCAGCACTACAGAAAAATTGATGAGATTGGTAGCACATGCCTGTAATCTGAGCACTGAGGAGGCTGAGGCAGGAAGATTGCCATTACTCCAAGGCTAGCCTGGGCTACACAGCGAGTTCACGACCAGCCTGGTGTACTCATGAAGACACTGTCTCAAATGAAGAAAGAAAGCATCTTCACTTTTTCTGGCAGCAATAACGCATCTTCTTTTTGTCCTCATTCTCAGAAGCAACGCCCACCAGTTATTTTCTGTTTTCACTCCACCATAAGTTGTCCATATGAACACTCCAGCGGGGAAGGGCCTAGGCAGCAGAGGGGACACAGTCAGTTAAGAAAACATGTGACTGCCAGACTGGATGCAGGCGGCCTGCACTCTGGGCACTGGAGGCTGCGAGAGGGAGGATTGCCCTGAGCTACTCCAACAACACAATTTCTTTTGCTATGAATTGACCAAGGAGGAGTTGATAATAGGATTATATTCTCATGGGAAAAAAAAAGCAATGAGGCAGCCACAATTTGAAGACACAATGAAGGAGAGGCAGGGTTCGCTTTAGAATTTGCCCCAAGAGAGAAGAGAGAACGAAACGCCAAGCCCATGCTGTGTGCACCCTCTGCACAGGGCTGAGGATGCATCTTTACAGCAAGGAGGATCCAGCGAGCCAGGTCAGGTTTTTGTATCACTTCCCCAAGGACGTGGACCACTGTGCAAAGTGTTAGCACTCCTATATGAGCCACAGAAATAAAGAGCCTCGTCATCAGGCTGGAGTCCAGAGATGGTCAGAGTGGCCGTGTTGCCAGACTTGGAGCCAGAGAAACGGTCTGAGATCCCCGAGGGCCGATTTTTAACATTATAAATGAGGAGTTTGGGAGCTGTTCCTGAGAGCTGTTGGTACCAGGAGACAGCATTATACCCCCCAATGTCACTGCTGGTTCCAGTACAGGAGATGGAGACTGTCTGTCCAACTGAGTTCGAGGCGGAGGGAGGCTGATTCAGGGCCGACTGGGCCCAGGACCCTGAAAAGAAGGAAAGCACATCCTGGTGAGTCAAATCTGGGCGCAGGGGAGCCTAGGAACAGTCAGGCCCCATGTCCTAGAGGGTCATCCTCTTGAGTCCTCACCTGTGTGGAGAGTGAGGATGGTGAACAGGAGCAGAGCCCAGGCCATGGTGGAGACAGTCCAGGAGCACGGCCTTCTGACACCCAGCACTGTGCCTCGTTCCCCTACATCCCTCTTAACCCCTCTCCCGCTTCAGAGAAGGGAGGAGCCGCCATGCAAATCTGCTTCCTGTCTCCCTCAGCAGCTCTGACCTAGACCCTACACACTTCACATCCCAGGACAGCAGGATGTAGTTCTGATGAAATATTTGTTTCAAGTGTTGTCCAAGTCAAGGCATAGTGAGCACATGACAGTGCCCAGGAAATGGAGCAGCTTTTGGTCTATACTCCTGTTAGGGAATTCCCAGCTTTTGCTGGTTGGGAAGCATGAGGACTTCTTTGTCCACCACAGAGAATGACCGTGAGGATGGGTGAGTGGCTGAGACACACTGTCACTGCCTTCTTTAGGGACAAATGGCAGAGAAAGGGTGCTTCCACTTATGGATCCCCTTCAGGGTCTCCTCAGCAGAATGGGTTCTTGTTTAGCACTGTCTTTGTCTCTGAGCTGCTCTAAGGCCGAGGTCCTAGGCTACAGAGGTTGAATTTTAGAAATATATTAACTGGCGTGACAGATATAGGACATACATCATCTTTGTTCCATTTTAGAGGTGAGAGTCATGGACTGACTCTGAAAACCAGCCTGTTCAAGTGGTACAGACGTGTAATCCCAGTGCTCTGAGAGACTAAGGCAGGAGGATCCCAAGATCAGGCCCAACCTGGGCTCTTTACAAACTGAGTGAGACCTTGTCTCAAAGACAATATGAACAGAGAATCTAGTAATTGCCTGGTGTGAAAGCCATGGATCAATAACCTGTATTACAAAAATGAAGAAAAAAAAATGATGGAAGAAAGAAAAAAGCAAGAAGGTTAAAATGCCAGTCACCAGGCTGAGTCCACACATGTGACTCTGCACCAAGGGCCATCAGCATAGTTTCTTGAGAATCTCATTACTGAGATTTTCTCCTGGGCACATTCTAGACATCCAGTTGTTTCTGCAAATGAGAAACGTTGGTCTTCATGAGTAGCTGCTTTCTCCTGTGCTCCATGTCCTGTTAGGACCCTGCCTTATGCTATGTAAAGGAACAAACGTAGGAGGCACACAGGCTGCCAAGAAGGAGGGAAGAGAGTCATTTCCACAAGCAGAGTGAATAATAAAACAATTACAATATAGGAAGATCAATTCACATATCCTCATAAGACAAAATTGAAAATGCATAATTTTTGAACAATCACAATTATTTTTCTTTGGCATAAAAGTGCTTTAAATTATGTGCAACATCTGACCCTGAAATCCAACCTATGTGTTAGTGGAAACTGCCTTGAGGTAATAATCCCTGCACTGTGTTCAACAGTAAACAATGGCTGATATTTTGGTAATGAGCACCCGAAGCCATTTCTAAAAACCTCCAGCAAAAGTGACTGACTTCTTTCTGTCATCTATTAAAACTACTCTTTCTCTCTCTCTCTCATTCTACTGTTTGAGCAAATACAGGTGGCTGTTCCTCAAGCTAAAATTTCACAAACATTACATTTAAACTACTACAGTAGTTCAAGATGTCATACTGGAGGGATCACATTCACTAATTTATGTCCCAGTTTTCTCTTTATAACTATAAAAAATAATTAGCTCCCAAAGAAAAAAAGTCTTGGTACCTCCCCTAAAAAGCAGAAACATGGAAGAGGCAGTGTGAGGAGCCTGCCATGGGCTCCAGATCAGGCTGTTCATTCATCATCTCAGTCCTGGGATTGAGTCGTAGCTAGGTGATTACAGCACTTGCCTAGGAAGGCCGAGGCCATGGGCTTGATACAGAGGCTCCACGTGATAGATAACCAGAGTGCCACATGCCTGTAATCCCAGCACTAGAGAGGCTGAGGCAAGAGGACTACCTTGAGTTCCAGGACAGCCTGGGCTACATAGCAAATTCAGGACCAGCCTGGACTACAGAAATAAAACCTGTCTCAAAAACAATCAAAAGAAAAGGCTAGCAATATAGTAATAATAATCTCAGTCTTGATATGACAGTCAGGGTTGCCAAGGACAGAAACCCAAACAGCAGAGCCTCTGCCTCTCCCTGGTATGTCCATATGGACAAACTAAGGCAGGGCCATATTCTCACCAGGTTTATTATGACAAGCCTGTTATCTAGCTGAGTGGGGCCGACATGAGTCTCTGTCCAACCTAGATGGATCAAGAAGGAAGCCAGCGGCTGTTCTTGAAGAGACAGTGGAAGGAACAAGGAGCAACTTGGACAAAATAATTGAATAGAAAGTGAACTCTGTGTTATGATGGCCGGCTCTCCTTTGGTCAAAAATGAGGTTGTTGCCAGGATAAGGCAATGTCAGGGTTACACCTAATGGTGTGGGAAATCTGGGAAAAGGTGAAAAGGTGATCACTGCCTTAGATCTACTAGATCCTTAGCTCAGGTGTTCAAGAAGTGTGTGTGTGTGTGTGTGTGTGTGTGTGTGTGTGTGTGTGTGTGTTTAGTGACACACTGTCATTCAGTCTCAAGCTTACATTGGGCTTGAGTATCTTAGATATCATGTAAATATAGTGGTGACCCCTAATGAAAAGAAAATAAAACCTCTCTAAGTAGACTTTTAGGGACCAAGAAGCAATTTTGGAAAGAATTCATTTCAAATATCTTCGTAGGAAGACAGATCATTTGAAGAGGGCTTTTGGGACAGGAGTTTATGGTCTCCGTAGGGGGTGATCATGCATTAACACAAACCTCAACTGCAATTCCCCACAGATCTAAGGTGGGTCTTATGGGGGAGTATTAACATGAAGGACACTAGAAAGTTATATATGCAAAATTAATCATCATGATGGGTACTCTGAGTAGGGACAGTCTGAGCAAGTGACGCTGCCCAGTCAGCAAGGCCAGATACAGTTTCAACTTCTCCTCCTTTAGTTAGCATTGGGCCCAGCTGCTGCTGGGAGAATCTCTACTCTTCCTGAGGTGCAAAGGCAGAGCAAGAGATATATTTCCCCCATCAAGCCAGCAGGGGCAGGTCCTCAAGTACACCTTACACATCACTGGCTAGAAGATGTGGCCTGGCGTGAAGCTACTTGTTGACCCTTATTAAGAAATTATTGCGCACGTTAGATTTGGTTCCCGTGTCCTTGTACCTCAGTAGATAATCAAGGGCCAGCTGCTCCTGTTCTTCTGGTTGGCCATGCCTAACTGTAGCAACTGCCCTCTGCAGTGTGCCCTCCGCTGCCCCCTCGTGGCTGCAGGAGGTACATCTTCAGCACAGGAAACAGCCACAGCTTTCCTCCCCTCCCCTTCTCCCTCACTTCCTAGCTACTCAGGCCTCTGACTTACTGATTTTCCCCATGCAAGGAGAGTTGTTCCAAGTAGAGGACAGGGAGGGGGAATTGAGATTAATGTGCGCCGCTGTTCCGTGTGTCAAATACTCGGTAAAATTCAATTAACAAGCAAAAGCAGGACAAGAGGTTAGAGCGCTCGCCCAGCAAGTCCAAGGTCCTGAGTTCCGTTTCCCACCACCACCTGGTCCAGGCATGGGAGTGCACACCCGTAATCCCAGCAGTCAGGATGCTGATGCAGGAGGACTGCCATCAGTTCAATACCACACAGGGCCATAGTTGAGTTCAAGTCCAGCCTGGAGTACGTAGTGAGACCCTGTCTCAAAAAGAAAAAGGAACCGAACTAGGCCCACGGGTACTATGGTCCCAAAGCGAATGAAATCAGTATATTGAAGACACATTTACACTCTCATGTTTATTGCAGTATTATTCACAACAGACAAAATGTGGATGAAATCTAAGTGTCCATACATGGATAAATGGATAAACAAAATATTATACATATAGTATTAACTGTATATGTACACACACACACACACACACACACAATGGAATGGTACTCAGCTTCACAAGCAGATGAAATCCTGTCCCTGAAAAAACCTAGCTGAATCTGAAGAACATTCTGCATGTAAAGAAATTCAGACACTGAAGGACAAATGCCACATGATCTCAATCATGTGTAGAATCTAAAAATATTGATCTCAAAGAAGTAAAGAAAGCCATGGTAAGAACAATGAGAATGGCATACGGAAAACTTCAAAGGCATAAAGTGATTTCTGCTGAATATCTGGTTTTGGTTCTTCACTTCCGCGCCCGCATCGGCTCAGCATCTTAAACACCACCTGCGAGAGTTCTGCCTGTTCCCCTGGATTTCCTACTTGAGTGACCACGTAGCATGGACTGTGTAACTGCCAGGGTTCTAAGGCCTTTGCCTGTTTCACTTATTTATTTCCTGGTTCCTGCATGCGCTGAACAGCAGCAGAAAGTTCTCTGTATTCTGTCTTCTACAGATGGGCAGGTGGGGGTCTGCACCACGATTCCTTCATACATTTTCAATGCTTTTCGTCTGATTAGAGGGTCTTGCTGGTTTTTGTGGATTTCTTCCCCTCTCTTTTGCAGTATTGGTAATTGAATCTGGGCATTTCCCACTGATTCCTCCCCCTGCACTTTTCGTAATAGATTTTGAGACAACTTCCTGCTTAGTTGGTAAATTGCCCAGGGAGGACTCCAACATGCGATCCTCCTGCCTCAGCCTCTCAGAGTGCTGAGATGACAGGCCTGCACTGCCCTGCCCGCCACCATGCTGTTTACAAAACATTCCTTTTTTTTTTTCATTTTCTTCTACATTTTCTATTCAGTGGTATAAATCTCCATCCTAGTCTGTCTGACAGTCTGTCTATGTCTTTCTCTCTTCCTCTCTTGCCTAAGAAGCAGGGAAACACTTAAGTTCTCCAATTCAAGGGCTGGGGCACAACTCAGTGGTTAGAGTTCTTATTGAGCAAGCACAAGGCCCTGGGCTCAATTTCCCAGCACCACATAAAAATGAACTAGGTGTGCTGGTACATACATGTAATCCTGACACACGGGAGTCCAAAGCAAGAGGATTTCTGTGTGCTCGAGGTCAGCTTGGGATAGTCAGTAAGTTCGCATTCAGCCTGCACTACAGAGCCAGACCTCCTCTCAAAGGAAAAGAAAAATAACCCCATGTAGAGAATTGTAAGATGACCTCTTCCTTCCCACATGTGCCTACATCTGCCCTTCCATCCTCTTAATCTGATAAACCCTGATGGAAATATACTGTCCCCTATTTAATGACTTACTTATTTTGTCAGACCTGAATGTGCTGGCTCACAGTCCTGGGACTCTGGAAGGAAGAGGCAGGTAGATCTCAAGTTTGAGCTCAATTTGGGCGACTTAGCTGATGAATGAGACTTGGTCTTAAAATCACAAATAGAAAGTTGGCAGGAATGAGGCCTAGTGTGAAGGTCCTGTACCAAATCTCAAGTATCACCAAAAAATTAAGAAATGAAAACATATGATGTTTTTGTGCTCCATCAGTGACTCATTTTACAGACCAATTAGAGAATTTTAGGGTGAATTGACATTGACGAAGAGTCAAACAGAAGAACTTCACATCATATAGGCTGTGTATTTGTTTATAGCCCTGAAATATTCCTCTGTTTATCTATAATGTTGACTTATTCGATGTTTGAGGAGATTTGGACATTCCTTTTAAATTCTAATTTTCATGATGAGGTCATAAAGTTAAGGTTGAAAATGTGTTGAATTGGAAGTCAGAGTCCACGAAGTCTGAGAGTTTGGGATTATATGAAACTCTCCATTTAGCGAAGCATATAATTCATGTTTGCAGCTAGTCTACTGGTTACCGTGCAGCGATTCCAATTGGCAAAGTGAGTCAAACTCAGAAGGTAAAATCCTGCATGGTTTCTATAGTATGTGAAGCCATATGAAGGCATTTCATAGGACCACATGGGTGTGATAGTGGGAATAAGGGGAGTTGGGGAGGGGATAAAGGAGGAGCAGGAGGGAAAATAATGGGGAGAAAGATATTATAATGGTGTGTGATATATAATCCCTCAAATTTAAAATTGGAAGTTGTTTGAACAAATACAATTCTCTAAGATGTTAAATAGGTAAAAATGTGTTATAAATACATACAACATCTATGCCAGAAATCATGCCTACATACGAATGGAAATTGCACTGAGGTGTTGATTCCTGTGCTGTGTTCAACAGAAAAATTATGGCTGATATTCTGACAGTGGAGTCCCCCAAAATATTTCAAATATCCCCTACCAAAAGTGAATGACTTAACTCTGTCATCTATCCAAAATACACAAAACACGCAGGCATACAAACTGCTTACCTTTAAAACAATAATCTTAATCTTTAGGGATTTAACTTCCATTTTGTACCCCATTGTACCCCATTTTAACTTCCCGGTTGCTCCCCTCGGTGAACACCAGACTCTGCTCCATGTTTGTTCCCTGTTGTCCCTGTTCTGAATGAGAAAGTAAGGAAAGATTTCTGAAAACAGTCAACAGCTCAGTTGCCAAGGACTGTCCAAAGGATTGATACGTCAAAGGGTAGATACTCATTTCTCTGTTCCAGCCTCCACAGTGCCCTGGGACTGAGGCCTACTGCCCTACGCAGAGAAGGGATGGATACCAGGCTTCTGAGGTTTTCCCCTTTAGTGTCACCCAAATGACACAGCTTTGGATCAACCTGCAAACCAGGACAAACCCCAGTGGTCCCTCTGAGATAGTCAGTCCTAGAGTACTGCCCTGTACTGCCCTCTAGAGGCAGAGATTGGGAAACCCAATCCAAGAATCCAAGGAGGCCCTGTTTCCTAGGCACATTCTCTATTTCCTTCTCAAATCTGGGTTTTTTCTTTCCCCTTCCTCCTCCCTTACATTTTCCTCTATTCCGCACACGCTCCCTCCCTCAGCTCCTCCAGCTCCATCCACAACAGAACGTGTCACCTGCCACAGGGATGGGCCCAGACGCCCCTGGGGACCACGGGCTGACTGCCAGGGTCCTTGTCAGTGGGCCGCCCGCTGCTTGGAGATCAGCCTCAGCACAGGAGCAGAGAAACGTATATAAATTGAAACCAACCTTGGTAGTAGGACTGACACGAGAAATGGGACAAGGACAAAATATTTTGAAAGTAAAACTTCAGGAACAAGAGCGATCAGTATGGGCTGAGGAGGTACTGGAAACCCCCCAGTATATTTTGTTCTTCTCAGCAGCTGGTAATAAGTTGGGTAAAGCTTAAAGGAGGCTCCAGAGAAGGGTTTAGATCCCGGGACCTCTCATCAGACAGGGAGTCCTCTATGGAGGGAGCAAATTCCAGCTTTTCCGTTTGCCGTCCCCAGTGTCTATCTACTTAGAGAGGGTCGGAAATCAGGGAGCTTGTCAACCTCAAGTAAGGTTTTCCACTCACAAGATGACTTTTTATGTATTTCTACAAAGACTACAAAGGATATATTTAATTACATGATTGCTCTAAAGAAACCAGCTATCATCATTTAAAGGTTCTTGCTTTAGCCCCTGAGCTTATGGCTTGGTCATTCAACACAGCAGCCAGAGTAAATGGTGCTCTATTCAAAAATACATAGAAACAAGTTGGCGTCTTCAGGAAATGGGGTTCAGCTCCCTGCCTCAGAGCCTCCCTTCCTGGCTGCTCTCTGAACCTACAGATTAAGCTATTCCTCTGTTAGTAATCGATGTGTCTCATTTGGCTGGTGCTGTTACACAGACTGACTTGCATTACCCTTTTTGTATGGTGGTACCAGGGACTGCACACAGAAACTTCACACTGAGCTACATCCCCAGACCATTTTATGTTTTATATTTTGGAATAAGGTCTCATCAAGTTGCAAAATCACCCAGTGGGGGGATCAGACTTGGCATCCTCCTGCCTCTGCCCGCTAGACTGCTGAGATTACAGGCCTGTACCTCTGGCCCCAGTTTCCTTTTTTGTTTCTTAAAAGCAGATGAAATTTCCATGTAAAAGACAACATTCCCACACTGGAAGGGAAAACAGCATTCCTGTCTTTACAACCAGAGTCAAAATCAGAAGAATTCTGGATAGACCTTGACCTTGTTAAAATAAATTTTTTCAGCACTGAGGATGAAACCCAGGGCCTTCACATCGCACTCTATGCCTAGCCCATTTAAAAAAAATTTTTTTTACTTGCTTTTTGTGATACTGGGGATCCAACCAAGGCCTTCACACTGAGCGACATCCACAGCACATTTTTTAGTTTTAATTTTGAGACAGGGTCTTGGTAGGTCACCCCATTGCCCAGGCTGGGCTCCAACTACAAATCTTCCTGCCTCAGCCTCAGGCAGTGCTGGGTTTACAGGCCTGTGCCACTGGGCCTGACCTAAACTGCTTCTCTAAGACTCCTCGCAGTTTCGTTGCTTCTTCACAATTTACTATTCTTTAATTATTTAAGTCAATAGTATTTAAGGACTATTCTCTGGGTGTCTTGATTTTTTTTTAAGACCTCTCCTGCCATGCACAATTTATATTAAACAAATGTATACACCTGCTTCCTGTTTATCTATTTAACAGCAACTGAATTCTAGGGCTCAGGTAAGGGCATAAGAGGACGGAGGTGGAGTTTTGCTACCCTACAGCTTTGGTTTGTCACTGCAGCTTTTCAAATCACGATTTAGGCTTAGATACAATGCTACCTCACTGTCCCAACACTGGAACTGGAACTGGGAAAGAGGAAATGGTTCTTTAAAAGTTAGATTTGTTCCTTTAGTGGCTTCTCCAAACTTCTTCGGCACAACATAAACCGGCAGCCCTACCTCTCCTCAGCCCAGATGAATGGCGGAAGAACATGGAGATGCTGGCACTAGGAAGTCAAAGTCCAGTTTTGTTTCCAGGCAAGAGACTGGAAGGTAGGGACCAGGAAGAGACCAAGAAGCCTGGACATGTTTATTGACCCATAGCATGCCCTCGCCCACTGTACCTAACACACTTATATATGATGAGATGGTATTTTGTGATGAGGCCTCTTCATCTCCTTGAAGTTAGCTTTGAATAAATCCTTTTTCCATTTTACCAAAGTAAATGGCCTCCTTGCATTTGGTCAGTGACGAGGGAACAAACCTGAGTATGTGGACCTAACCGGCTGGAAACAGAATTGGAGGAGTTGGTTTCATGTTCCTGGAGTTTTCTTCATATTTCTTAAATGCCTGGCTTGGTTTTTCATTCAGTCCTACTGGTAAATCATTCTGTTTGACACTGATAAAACCATCAGTGGATGAGTACAGTACCAGATGGTCCGATCATCTTCCAAATAATGAGACTTTTGGGGGGCATTTTAGATCTAAAACGTAACATTTAAAAACTTTAAGCATATGAGCTTTTGTTGGGGAAAAGATTCTGGAATTAGAGGAAAGGGACCTCAAAATGTTATGCTTTTGATTTTAGGTATATTTCAAAATCATCATATTATCCCAGGATTAAAACAGCAATAAGAATTGTGAATTAAAAATGATAAATGTCTGAGATGATGGGTATACCAATTATTCTGATCTCTCAAAACAAATACAAGTACGAAAGCAAATATGTCCAATCAAGGAAGCAGAAATGACCTCTAGCCATAGAGGAAGTTCATAAATAAGTCGGAACAACAACAACAACAATGAATCCTGTGAGTAAATAACTGTCAGAAGCTTACTAGGAAGAAGGTGTGCACTGGGGATCATGAAAAGAAGGTCCATAGAAAGTTAGAAGGTTCCAGATGCTTCCTAGCATAAATCACCATCCTATTGCATTGTTCTGAATCACTTCAAAACAGACATAAGTGCACAATTGGTGCCAACTGGGAGACCAAAATGATCATTTGCATTGATATAACATCATCTACAAAAATGAAGTGAAGATATTGGAGAATATTAAAAATAACATTCCTAAGGCTTCCGGTGAGAAGGCATTATCAACACTAGAGAAGCCTTCCAAGAACAATTGAAAAAGGTATAAGAAATGGAGAGGGTGTATTAAAAATATTGGGTAGTTGTATTAGATTCCTACATTGCTATAGAAAGTTATCACAAATTTAAGCGCTTAGAATACAAATGGAGAGTTCAGGACCAAGTTCATTGGTGACAAGGAACAAAAACTGTCACCCATGACCTTACAACAGGACATCCACCAACCTGTTCAGTTATTAAAAGGCACAGGAGTTTTTTCCCAAGAGTTGTTATTTTTATTAATATGTATTTGTGATAAAATGTCTTGGGACTGGATATGAGAAACACAGAGCTGCCGCAGCACATCCATCAGTGAGCACCTGCTTTCCTAGTGAGTCCCCCAATCCACACACCTGTCCTTCTCTTCCCTTCTCATTACTGGGGAGGATTTTCCCATCCTCTGTAAGCCCAGACCCTTCAGGGGGCTTGAGTCTGGGATGAAATGATGCTGCTCACTGCCCAAATGGTTCTGCCTTTCCCTCTTGATTCATTCACTGGCTCTTGAAAAGAATTTTCAAAAGTAGAGCTTTGCCCATTGGGTCACACAGCCATGGGAAAACAGATTAACTCTCTTGTCTCCAAAACCTTCCTCTGTGATGACCTTCGCACTTAATGTTGAAGTAGATTGGCATTTGGAGACCATTTTAAGTTTGTGTTATTAAATCATCAATACAGGGGCTATGGGTAGAGCTTAGCAGCACTTACCTAGCAAGTGCAAGGCCTTAGGTTCAATTCCTCAGCACCACATAAGTCATGCCTGGTGACAAGGCCTGTAATCCTTCCTGCAGGAAGACTTCTGCATGTCTGAGGCCAACCTAGGCTACACAATGAGTTCGAGACCAGCCTAGGCTACAGAGTGAGATCCTATCTCAAAATATATAAACACGTTGTACTCCAGATGTCACAGAAGTACAGCAGCCAGAACCCTCACACTGGAAACAAGGAGACCCACGGCAGAACTCCGCAGCTTGAATTTCCTTTCTCATCTGGTCACCGTGACTTGGGTCAGTGGTTTGTCTTGTGTAGCATACTTTCAGGATCTTTACCTAAAAAGGAGGGACACAACATTAAAATTCACAGCATCGTTGCCTAATTCAGACTAGAAAAAATGTAAAAAGCAAGGTCCTTGCAGCACATACTCATCCTCTCTCCATTCCAGCAATGTGACAGAGCAAACTATCAAATGTATCCTCCGTCATTTCTTCTCCCACCAGAAGTTCTTTAAATTATTAGTGTTACAATGTTAGCGCTGGTCTGGAAGCCTCCCTAAGGTCTGGCTTACAATCTGGGCTTTGTCTCAACATCCAGCTTGGCTGGGAAACAAGCCAACTCCTCAAGGTCCAGCCTGGCTGGGAAACAAGCCAACACTTTTGCGGCTCTAGCTTGACTACAAAACAAGGTCAGTGACTTGGGGCCCTAGGTTGGAATACAGAAACCTAAGAGACACCCTAACAAAGCCCTCTAATACCATCCAAGCTTAAATACTGATGTCCCCTTCCTCCAGATGGCTGAAGTTCTTACTTCAGACCCCAGCATGCTGTCAGCCTGTCTTAGTTAATTTCTTGTCACTGAGATTCAATACCTAACATTCACAATTTAAGGGAGGAGAGATTTCTTTTAGTTCAGAGTTTCAGAAGGTCATATAGTCCATTCATATGTGGGCAGCTGGAAATTGTGGATTGGGGCCTGGGCTGGAGCTGAAGCCCAAGACAGAGTTCCTCAGAGTATGGCAGAACAGAGCTGAATCTGTGAGAAAAGACGGAGCTACCCTTACAGGTCAAAACCCAAGCATCTGCTCCTTCCAGTCAGGCCCACCTCCCAACAGTATACAGTACCCACAGGTGGATAAGGCTTTTGGGGGGACACTCCCAAACTAAGCCACAACACACACTAATAAAATTTTCATCTTCTGCCTCCACTGGTCATCTCCAGGTCTTGAATCTTCCCGGCAGATTCTGTCATCCTGCCAACTTGATATCATAACTAAAGTCTCTCTTGTTATCACTCTGATTCAGTACAGGATGACTCTTGTTTTTCTAGAATGTAGATATCTACCACTATTTTCATTACAAGTCAAGGACAAAGAAATCATTACATATTATAGTTTGAAATATTTGTCCCCCTAAAATTGACGTGTTGGAGTTCCTGTCTTCAATGTGACTGTATGGAGAGGCCTTTAAGGAAATAATTAAGTTTACATGAGGTCATAAGATGGAGCTGCAATTCTATATTATCAGTGCTTTAAGAAAAATTTTTTTTTAATTTTTTAAAAATATTAGTGCTTTAATAAGGGACAATAGGTGGCTTACTCTTTCTCTGTCTCAGTACACACACACACACACAGGCACACACACACACACACACACACACACAGGCACAAAAAAAGAAAGGTGATGCAATCATGGAAAAATGGCAGCCACCAGGAAGCCAAAGAAGAGGCTTCAGAATGACACCTACCTTGATAATGTCTTGATTTATTTTATTACTCATTTTTGTTAGTGGGACTGTAACACAGGGATTTTACACAAAGCTACACCTCAGTGTTTCCCCCCTTTTTTTGAAACACAGTCTCACTAAGTTGCTACATTTGCCCAGATTGAGCTGGAACTTCAGATCCTCAGATCCTGGCTCAGTCTCCCAAACTACTGGGATTACAGATGTGTACCACCTGCTGTCCTAGCACCTTGATGCTCAGATCTCCCAGCTTTCAGAATTATAAAGAAATAAATTTCTGCACTGGAGGCATAGCTCAGTGGTTAGAGTTTTTGCCTAGTATGCACAAGTCCCTGGGTTTGATCCTCCAGCACCACATTAAAAAGAAAAAAAATCAGCTGGTCGTAATCCTAACACTTTGGAGGGAGAGGCAGGAGGGCTGCCAGGAGTTCAAGGCCCATCTGGGCCACATAGTGAGTTTAGGACCAGCCTGGGTTACAGAGCAAGACTCTGTATTCAAATAAATAAATAAATAAATAAATAAATAAATAAATAAAACACCTGTTGCTTATAATTCTCACAGTTTCAGTTTTTCTGTCATAGCACCACAAAACAGATTAAGACAGCAAGTATAGTTAATAATGCTTTATGATTTACTTAAGTGTCCCCTCTTGTTAAGTATGTTAACGGCTATCTTAATTTCATTGTAGTGATCATTACACAGAGGTATCTATACCTACACAGAAAGCATACCTATCCTAAATCATCATGTCATATATCCTGAATATACAAATTGATACCAGTCAAACATATCTCAGTAAAGCCAGAAAAAACTATTATAAACATTTTATTTTGTGTCTGTGGTCCCCGAAGCATCAGGCTCTCCGTGACACTATTATTACGCTATTCTTTCTCTTTCCTCCTGTCTTAGTTACTTTTTCATTGCTGTGACTCAGTACCCATCATCCACAAATTTAGGGGAGGAAAGGTTTATTTTAGCTCACAGTTTCAGAAGGTCACAGTCCACTCAGGGGCGGCCGGCAGCAATGGAAGTCCAAGGCAGAGGCCGAGGGGGAGGCAGCTGCTCACGGCATCACACACAGGAACCCAAGCCCCATCAAGTCCAGTCTCTCCCCAGAGGAAGAAGTTGTAACAGTCATTCTTCTTCCTTCCTTTTATACAGTTCGAGGTCCCAGTTGGGGCGCCTGCATCCAAGTGGGTGCTCTTCCCTCATTTGCTTGATCACTCACACTCTAATCCAGGCTGGTTCCTAACTGTCTAATCCAGGCTGGTTCCTAATTGCCCTAATCTAGTTGTGATTCTTAAACCCTAATCCAGGTGTGGTTCCTGATTGCCTCAAGTTGATGTAATCTCTCCCATGGTCACACTTCCTGTCATTATTAATAAAAGAACAAAACCCAGCTGATAGAGAAAGTCAGCACACCACTGTCATCCTCATCTTTCCCTCATGCCCTGCAGCCTGCCGTCACGATGACTCCCACCCAACTCTCCGGCTCTATGGCCCTCCACAACCACGCTTACTCGGAGTGAGTGAGGGTCATGCCCACTCCTCTCCTGTCCATCAAGTTCCTCTCCCCCTGCCCCCCACTCCCAGCTTGTTCTCTACACATCAGTCATAGGCTAGTGAGAGCCATCAGATCATAAAAATAACGAGCAACCTTCAAACGCTCTCCTCACGAGTCCTACACGATCCACGGCTGCTTTCACTACCACCTTCCTCTGTGTTCCGGTCAGTTTCAATTTCTCAGACTGAATAATCACTTTATCAGGTATATAGGAATTACACCTCTGCTCTGAACTGGGTCCCTTCCGGGTCCCCTGGTTGCTTTCTCTTAGGCCTCAGAAAGAAGTTGCCACATAACTCTCCCAGGATCTACCTGCCTTTGTAACTTTCCATGCAAGCCTGCTTGTTTTTCAAAGATGTAGTTACAATTTGACACTTTTTTAAAAAGTGCCAATGAGGTGGGATATGCCTTTAATTCCAGCACTTTGGAGCGTGAGGCAGAAGGACCACAAGTTTGAGTCCAACCTGGGTAACTTAGTGACTCAGTAAGACTGTCTTAAAAGGAGGGTGGGGATGGGCTGAGTATATAGTTGAATGGAAGGCCCAGGGCTCAATCCGCAGAAAAAATGATCTTCCTGAGTACTTTTTTTTTTCTTAAGCCACCCTATCCACAGACTCTCAAGGGCAAACTTCTGTTGATCAAAGAGAGGAGAGGCTGAGGGGCTCCAGTTCCAAGGCCAAAAAAGTTTTTTTCATTTTATGTATTTGCCCCCATTTTATTGATATGTATAAGCACAAAATTAAGGTTTACAATGAAGTTGAGCATTTTGTGCACATACGTATCGTGTCAAGGTGACAGGGACTTTCCCACTCTCATTTTGTCCCTCCCCATACCTACCCCTCCATGCCTCTCCACCCTACTCCCCTGGTTCACTTTGTTTTTCATTTTAAGTTCCATGAGATAGTTGTGATCTGGGTTTCCCATATCAGAGAGACAGCTTTCTGCTTCTGACTCACTTCACTAAGCATGATGTTCTCAAGTTTCTTCCATTTGTCTGCAAAAGCCTCCATGCTGTTGGACTTTGTAGATGCGTAGAATTCCATTGTGTATAAATGCCACAGTTTGTGTATCCACTGGTCTGTTGATGGGTATTTTGGTGACTTCCATATTTTAGCTATTGTTAGTTGTGCTGCTATGAACATGGGTATACATATATCTCTGTTATGTGTTGTTTTGACCTCTTTTGGAAATATTCCCAGGAGGGGTGTCGCTGGATTGAAGGGGATATTTATTTCCATTCTTTTGAGAGATCTCCATACTGCTTTCCAGACTGGTCGTACGTATTTACATTCCCACCAGCAGTGTAGGAGGGTTCCTTTCTCCCCACAGCCTTGCCAGCACGGATTACTATTTGACTTGTTGATATAGGCCATTCTGTCTGGAGTGAGATGGTATCTTAGCGTTGTTTTGATTTGCATTTCTCTTATAGCTAGGGATGTTGAGCATCTTTTCATGTATCTATTGGCCATTTGAACTTCTTTGTGAGTGAACTGCCTCTTCATTTTATTTGCCCACTTTTCAATGGGATCCTTTATTTTGGTAGGCTTACTTTTCTTCAGCTCCCTGTATATTCTAGTTATGAGCTTCCTATTTGAGATGTTGGTGGTAAACATTTTTCCCAGTCTGTTGGTTCTCTTTTTACAATGTTGATAGTTTCCATTGCTGTGCAGAAACTTTTTAATTTGACAAGATCCCATTTGTTAATAATGGGGATAATTTCTTTTGCTCCTGGTGTCTTGTCAAGGAAGCCTTTGCCTACCCCTATATCTTTTAGATATTTACCTAGTTTGTCTTCTAGGAGGTTCAGTGTTTCACTTTTACTGTCTAGGTCTTTGATCCACTTTGATTTGATTTTAGTTCATGGTGATGGGTATGTGACTAGATTCATTCTTCTGCATGTGGATGACCAGTTTTCTGAGCACCATTTGTTGAACAGGCTGTCCTTTTTCCATTGTATGCATTTGGCTCCTTTGTCGAAGATTAAGTAATTGAGGATATTTGGGTTTGTCTCTGCACCTTCAATTCTGTTCCACTGGTCTATCTGTCTGTTTTTGTACCAGTACCAAATTATTTTTACAACTATGGCTTTATAGTGCAGTCTGATGTCTGGAATTGTAATGCCTCCTGCCTTGGTCTTGTTTCTCAGGATTGCTTTGGCTATTCTTGGTCTCTTTTGGTTCCATATGAATTTAAGAATTGTTGTTTCAAGTTCTTTGAAGCAACTTGTAGGGATTTTGATAGGAATTGCATTGAATCTATATGTCAGTTTAGGTAGTATAGTCATTTTGACTATATTTATTTTGAGAGTAAATTCAGAGGTATAAAGCCTGCCACTCACTGGAAAAGCTTCCAAAGAAGGTTGCCTGTGCAATTTTAAATTATTTTTTCCCACTTTGAGATGATAACAAACATTTAACTCAAACATTTGTGTAATATTTATGTAGTGAAAAAATTCTCACCACCAGTGATATTTTCAATGGATTTTCTTTTTATTTCCTTTTCCTTATTAGATATTTGATTTGATCAAATGAATGTATAGAAAGTGAAAATCCTAGTGCGGGTTCACTGGGTGAAGATCCAGTAGTGTAATCAGATTTGGCTTTCCACTGGATTCCTGTAGTTATAAAGGGGAATGTTCCGAAAAGGCCAGCAAGGCCTGTGATAGCTTCTGAGGAGGCAGGAAAGGGAGCCAGAAACCTGAAGCATTGCAGTTAATGCTGCAATCTTCCCAGAGGTCCCAGCTGGTAACTCACACTGTACCTGGTGTTGGGGTCTTCAGGGCCCAAGAGCCTCAGCATCGCTGACCTTGGCCAAGTTCCTTCCTTCCCACAAACAAATGTTACTGCTTGTATGTTAAGCCAGGTGTTGTTTTGCTTAAGCTCCTGGAACTGCTCCTCATCATCGCATCCCCCTTCCCCTACTCCTTCCCTCCCCCTGGGCGACCCCATGCTGGTTGAGGCCTTGCTTATTGGCCCAAGGTAACTACCTCAGTCTATTTAAGCCCCTGTACTCCCTAAATAAACTTGAGAGGACGATCACTGAATGGACTCCCAGAGTGTGTTACTCTGTCCTCCGATCCCTCCTCACCTGTTCTGGGGGTCCCTGCAGGACGGAGACCCCTACAACCTGGCACTGCTTAAGTCAGGAACCTCAGTCAGGCTCCTCTGTGGGGCCAAGCACGCTAACACTGCACAGAGTTTTGTATTTATTTTTCTTTTTTTCAGGTGAGCACACTTTGCTTTTGCCTTTCAATGCAATTTTGCCTTAATTTCCAAAAGTTCATTCATTTTAGTTTATGTCATTTCTACATTCCCAGCCCTTTTCTTAATATTTCATTTACTTTTTAATTTTGAGAAAGGGTCTTTCAAAATGGTCCAGGCTGGGCTCAATCTTGGAATCTCCCTGCCTCAGCCTCCTGCTGGGGTTACAGGAATGGATCATGCCCTACAACTTGATGACATTTTAACCAATAGTTAGAGTTCATGTCATTTGTAGTTTCATGACTTTACTAGCTTAAAGATATTCTGTAAGATATTATAAGAGTGAACATTTTTTCTGGTTTTCCTTTTGTTTTAAAGGGAAAAGGAATGAATGTTTGTTCAAGAGATGGAGTTTATAACTTGGTAATTCTGGCTAGTAACAATATTATTCTATTATTGAAGCTTGCTGGGAGAGTAGACTTTTAAGAGTGTTTGACACAGGGCTGAAGGAATAGCACAGCAGTTAGAGTGCTTGCCTAGGAAGCACAGAGCCTTGAGTTCAATTCCCTAGCACCATGTGGTGGCTCATGTCTAGAATCTCAGCACTCAGGAGCCTGAGGCAGGACCGTTACCATGAGTTCATAGCCAGCTGGGCTACATAGTGAGTTGAGGATCAGCCTAGACTGCACAGCAAGACCCTATCTCAAGAAAAAAAAAGTGTTTGCCCCAAATAAGTGTATGTGCTAATGCAAATTTGCAATGTACTTAATATGTATACAATTCTGTTAGTTAAAAATACTCTTGAAAAATAAAAATGGAGACTTTGTTGTATGAAATATTTCCCCTGTATCACAAGAGACAGTGATACATAATACAGTAATAATCACAGAAAGCAATAGAAGTGATAGCTGGAATATTCAGATTCACACATTAAAATATACATTGTAAATTTTTGAAATTTACTTTCTAATGCTATTACAGTACCATTACACTGCTTTTAGGTTTATCATTTAGTTTTTTTAAATGAAATATCATGGTGCCCATTGTGAATGTGTTTCTTATCTTTCCTGTCTGGCTTGATTGTTGAATTGGAGAAGGAGGCTGAGGTGCAGGAATAGCACAGTGGTTAGAGTGCTTGCCTAGTTAGTACAAGGCCCTGAATGCGACTCCCCAGGACCACATAAGCCAGGTATGGTGGCACACATCTGTAATCCGAGCACTCAAGAGGCTGAGGCAGGAGGATTGCTGTGACTTCAAGCCAGCCTGGGCTATATAGTGAGTTCAGGATCAGCCTGGACTAGAGTGAGACAGCATCTTGCAAAAAATAAAAGATTGAGCTATGTGGCATTTCCATTCCCATTGTCATTGAGTAAGAAAAGTGGGCATTCTGATCCAAAAATATGAATTCCAGAATGCTCCAAAGTCTTCCCCAAATGCAAAATTCCACACCATAAGTTTTTTTTATTGTTATATATAAAATTACCTAAAGGCTCTGTGTATAAGGTATTCATATATAGTGAGTTTTGTGTTTAAACTTTGGGCCCATCGCCACATATTTTGTTATGAATATGCAGATATTCCCACATCCAAAAAAAACCCCATTTGAAATCCATAACACTTCTGGTTCAGCATTTCTGTATAAGATACTCAGTATAGAGACCCTCACTTGAGACCCCCTCTCAACTTGTCCCCAAAAGCTTTACTTTCTCAATAAACTTTTTGCTTTAAATTTTATATGAACTCCAGCTGACTAGTACTGATCGTGTTGGAAGTTGCTGAACCTGGATGTCAAGGCAGCACCAGCAGTAGTATGTTGGGGGCTTGTCATTCCGCATTTGGAAGACTGGATAAGATGGTCATAGTCCCGGATTCCACCTCCCTCACCTTTGGCCTGTATGTTAGAGCAATGGAAGAAATTGGACCCCCAAACTCTAAAGAAGGAGGCTCTGTTTTTGCTCTGTGTTCACTTTGGCCTGAGTCCCCTCTGAACAATCAGGGGACCCAGGTCCTGGTGGGGGGGATCCTTCAATTTTAATACAGTGTTACAATTAGATCTCTTTTGCAAAGGAGAGAGAAAATATAATGAAGTACCTTAAAAAAAGATATTCAGCCTATTGTCTCTGACTTTTCACTAAAAAGCACAGAGTCAGCTTTCAGGTTCCTCAGTACTCACTTCCCAGAGGACTAAAATTAAATGGAGCGGTGGGTAGATATGTCATCTCGCCTGGTAGAGACACAGTGATGACTTTGTGATCACCAAGTAAAAATGGAATTAGGACACACTACGGACTTCCCTGCTGTTGCCGGCGTGGGTACATTGGTCCTCAGTCGGTCCACATGAAGGGTGAGGAGAAGATATTAGTAAATTTGCTTACACTTTGCCTGAGAAGAATGCCTTGTTACCTACAATTTTTCTCAGTACTTCTTTAGAAAAAAATTCATCAGGATGAGCATGTGGGACCCACCAAGACTCCTGGAGTTGGCCACAAAGAGCCTGCTTAGGAATGAGGCGTTGGCCGTTGCTGCTCTGGAGATGCTGCCTGTAGAGCTCTTCCCCTCTCTGCTCATGAAGGCCTATGCTGGGAAATGCCACAAGACCCTGAAGGCAATGGTGCAGGCCTGGCCGTTTGCCTGCCCGCCTCTGGGGGCCTTGATCAGGACATCCTGGAAACTGTGCTCAGTGGGCTCGATTTGGTGCTTGCTCAGGAGTTTCACCCCAGGTCAGGGTGATCCGTAGCTTGGAAGAGCCCTGGGAATCTGAGCAAGACACAGCTGGGATAGGGACATACAGAGCCAAACGGTGGGTCAGGGGCTCTGAGTAGTTTCAGTAAGAAAGCTCTGGGAGGTTGGGGGTCATTCATGGCTGGGTCACTGATAGAATGGGCTTCCAGATGTGGAGGTTGATGAAGATACATAGAAGATTAAACAAACATATACCCCCATATACCTCATTGTACCTGAAGCTACGAGGAGCAGGGACGTTGAGGGATCTCAGTGGGGAAAGGAGAGGCAGATGTGTAGGGTTTGGAATAACAAGGTAGTGCAGATATTTTTTTCTCACCTAGATTTTGTCTTATTTTTCATTCTGAAGTACCTGTTTTTCCCCACAGGAAGTGGAAACTGAAAGTGTGGGATTTACGCAAGAATGCCCATCTGGACTTATGGGGTATACAGTCTGGAACCAGAGAAAGTGTGTGCTCATTGATGGAACTGGACGCTGCACAGTCTCTAAAGGAGCAAGGAGTAGATGGTTTCAAGACAGGGGCAAAGCAACCATTGGCTCCTGCTCAGGTGCTTATAGACCTATGTCTCATGTAATGCAGACATGATGAGTTGTTTACCTTCCTCATTCAGAAGGTCAGGCAGAAGAAAGGTTTACTTCATCTGTGTTGTAAGAAGTTCGCAATTTTTGAGGAGCCCATGCAAAATATTAAGATGATCCTAAAAAAGATACATCTGGACTCTATCCAGACTTTGGAAGTGAGCTGTTCATGGAAGCTGTCTGCTTTGGGAAGTTTTGCTCCTCACTTGGGCCAGATGGTTAATCTCCGTAGACTTGACTTCTCTCACATCCGCAAGTCTTTCTACATTTATACAAAAAAGAAAAAGTATGTTAATACGTTTGTCTCTCAGTTCCTCAATCTGCATTACCTCCAGGAACTGTATTTGGACTCTGTGTCCTTCTTCAAAGGCTGCTTGCACGTGGTGCTCAGGTAAGGATTGGCGAAGTTTGTCTATAAATAAGAATAAGTGCTTCATTTAAGTGTTTGAGCCACCAAAAATGGAAGCGTGGACACATCACTAGAAGTCATTATATTGTTAACACATAACTGAGGTATCACATAACTGCCCAGGTAAAGGCTAGAGGTTTTCTGTTGCTAAATACAATAACATGGATGAAGTCAGTTGTTTTTAAAAAATTATTTTGGCTCACAGTTCTGGTCCAAGATTAGGGAAGTAACATCTGGTAATAATCTTGATTGTAGTGGCCAAAAGTGATGTAGAGTATTATGGCTAGAGATATGGAGTACTTCAGGAGCTAGCCCAACCAACTCTTAAGCTAATCTAATCTCACTCTTGAGATAACCCATTACCCATGAATCCGCCCTCATCACCTCTTTAACAGTCTCAGTCTGGTCCAGCCTCTTAACATCTTGTGGTAGGGGCTAAACTGTAACATGCATTTTGAAAGGGACAAATCCTAATCAAGTCTTGAGGTAGAACACATGCTATTAACAGTGACTCCATCTAACTAAGCAACTCATGGTTACTTTGAGTCTGGGCCAGATGGTATAGGAATTATTCCTCAGGAGGTGATGTCTTAAGATGACTGAAAACATCTAAGGGAACAGAGCAGTAAAGCATGGGGAAAGCCCCATCAGATACTGGATTTCAGATTTCCAGCTCTGCATTTACCAGCTTCGTAGCATTAATCTTTCCCTTCAAACCTATGTCACACCTCCTCTCTGTAAAGAACTGTGTTAAACTCCATGCAGGGGTATGTGGTAAAAGCATGATTCTAGAAGTAAAAGAGTAAAAATGAGAAATTTTAAACAGTGAGTGGCACGCGGTTTTCAGATAAACCAACATTTAAGGTAGCTGGTATCCTCCTTTGGATGCTGCTAACTTTGCCTGCATGTATCCTAGCTGAATGTTTCCTGGTAGCCTCATCTGGCACCATGATATAGGTAACTGGGGCCCAAGCATTGGCCAGAAGGAAGCCTGATTGTAAGCATTTTCCTCTTTTTTTGTTTTTTGGTCTTTCATAAAAATTTCCACCTTCTTTTCCCCATTTTTGTAACTTAAAAACATTCTCAGTTGTTTCTCTGAAACTAAAATTCACTCATGTCCTCCCTTGTGTGAGCTACGGAGCCTGAACTGTTTAGAGTAAAGGAAGGCTCAGAAGAGTGCATCAGTGTTCTCGGGAGTCACTCTTACACAGTACCTATGAAGAAACAGTCACAAGAGACGGTTGTGAAGAGGAGAGAAAGTCCGCTGACCTCCTGAATGGCTTAGGAGTGGTGGGAACATCTCCAAGGGTGGAGAGCCCCACCCTCAGGGGAGAGAAGCTAGGACAGATGGAGGAGCTTTGCTGAGACGGGTAGGATACCTCAGAGGCCACTGGCTGTTAGGTCCTCTCTCACTACCTACTCCCAGCACAGAACTGAGAGGAATTTTGGCTCTCCCACACACCTTCATACTCATTCAAAGAAACTTCTGGGCGAGGCCTTTAAAGTCAAGTCTCCCAACAACAGAAACATGGGAAGAAGACAGGGCAACAGGACACCCACAGAGATGCCTGAGACCCCAGAAACTAATGCCATGGGCCCTGGAATAGTGGGACTTGTAGGGAAGGAAATCAAAAACCAAATAAGGGGCTGGAGGAATGGCACAACAGTTAAAGAGCTTGCCTTGCAAGCACAGGCCCTGAGTTTGATTCCTCAGCATCCCATAAAACTGGACACGGTGGCACACACCTATAATTCCAGCACTCAGGAGGATGAGGCAGGCAGATTGTTCTGAGTCCAAGGCCAGCCTGAACTACACCAGTGAGTTTAAGACTAGCCTGGACTATAGAGTAAGACTGTGTCTCAAAAAAAAAAAAAAAAAAAAAAAAAAAAAAAAAAAAAAAAAAAAAAAAAAAAAAAAAAAAAAAAAAAAAAAAAAAAAAAAAAAAAAAAAAAAAAAAAAAAAAAAAAAAAAAAAAAAAAAAAAAAAAAAAAAAAAAAAAAAAAAAAAAAAAAAAAAAAAAAAAAAAAAAAAAAAAAAAAAAAAA